>CM035441.1:70957322-71322322 GCA_020310875.1 Ceratopteris richardii | reverse complement strand
TCGTATTGTCCTGTGTTCTTCAGTTGTTAAAGTACCCTGAGTCAGTCTGAGTAGTTATATTACTGCGTGAGTTGATTTGACAACTTGATGCACTGTTGAGTATGTTCTGTTTGTTTTACTGAACTTATTCGGTGACGAGGACGACCTATTGCTTTCGGTAAACGTAAACTTTTAGTTGAGACCACTGGAAAGTGTTGTGACGAGTGAATCTGTCTGCTATTGTATTCACTCTAGTTGATCTATTACATACTAGTGAATCTGTAAAATGGACTACTGCTCTGTTCCAATAGCAGGTTAGTCTGGAGAAGTTCGGTACGCAGGAGTAAAGAAACCAAATATTGTCTAGCTACTGCCAGTAACTGAGCTAAGACGCACATTCGTGTTTTTGATGTTGTGACTAAGAATTGGGAAAAGAGTACAGGGCCTCTGTCTAACAGACCCCTACCACTCCCAAGAACCCACGTTAGTCTGGTAACGCCTTTCGGTAATAATACTGAAAGTTTAACACAGTTTACGGTGAATCACTGTTTTACGTTTAATATTTGTTCGGTAACGATTTCGGCTATTAGTAACACAACGTCACTATTTTTATATTTAACATTTGGCGCCGTCTGTGGGAAGGTGGCATCAAGATTGCCAGTCGTTTGTTAGAATCGCACATCCAGATTATCGTTCGATTGAAAGTAGCAACAGAACCAGATTGTTGCAAATTGTTCCGTTAGTAATACTACGCGATTAGTACAAAAAATGATACATGTCGGTTACTCGATCCGGTGAAACGTATCCCAAGAACCATCAGTCTGGAGTACTTAATGTACTAAAGACAACTCTGGAAGGTAAAAGTACAACTAGGTCTGGCCTAGTTGTCAAGAAAGTTAAGAACGTTAGAACTGATTCCGGTCATATTCCGGTGGAACATGTTACGCCTCTAGTACATTCCGGTACTATTTCGGCGCAGTCTGTCGAAGATATATTAATTCCAAAACCTACCAAGACGCACTTGGAAACTATTTTAACAATCTTGGAAAAAGATTCAGATTTATCTACGATTACAGGCACTCTAGTCAAAGAAATCGGCGAAGGCGAAAAAACACCGTATTCGGGCATAATTTCGGTGCCTTCCAGTGATATTTCGATAAGAGAATCCCAATTTTTCGGTGACGGTTTGGCATTTTCTACTGAATCTTCAGCCCAACCACCACGCTTGGAAGCAAGTTCCCATACACTGGACATCAAGAAGGAAGGAAAGCTGTTCGAAACAGAGATTCGAAGCATATTAAGCAAGATCATCGCACCGGAAAGTACGCCATCCAACGATACAAATTCCGGTAGTTCAGGTATTCAGCCCCGAGATACAGAAGGAAGGTATAATACACTCAGGATGAACGAACAACAACATTTATGTCCACCCAGGCCGACTCCAACAGGAGTGACGTACACGAAGTTTGGTGGATTCCCAGGAGATGATCCGGATGCTCACGTACGCACTTTCGAGATAAGCTACGCAGTTCTGAACCATCCACCGGATCAGGCCTACAAAGCCATTGTCTTCCAATCTACACTTGTCAATGAAGCAGCCAGATGGCTTACAAAATATGATATTAATCATTTCGGCACCTATGAAGCAGTACGAGATGCTTTTCTACAGCGATTCAGGCTAAAAAAGAATCCAGCCAAAATTTTTGACTATCTGTAGAACAATAGACAGAAGGCAAATCAAACCGTACAGGAGTATGCTACCCTCTTCAGAACACACTTAAGGCAGCTACCACCGGCCCATGCTAACTTACCAGATGATGTTATCACTCAGTGGTTCATCAATGGCTTAACTCCACAACTTAAGCAGATCATGATCATAAGATGTGTCGGAGCTATGACACTCGATGCATCATTGCAATGACTCTGCAACTGGAAAACAAAGTTGGTGGATTTACAGAAGATTTGGAGTGGGTAAGTACTCCAGACTGATGGTTCTTGGGATACGTTTCACCGGATCGAGTAACCGACATGCAAAAATTCAGGACATACTAGTGCCAATTGTGCACTTAATCAGACATTCTGCGCTATCTGCAACATTGCCGGACACACCACCGAAAGTTGCGCATACAACGCTAGAGTACAGGGAATAGCGACTGTCAATGCAATTATCCAGGAACAAGGGCAGCCATCCAACAACTATGTGCCTCCACAAATGAGAAACAACCAGCAGCAAGGATATCAAAATTATCGAGGACAGAGGAATAACAACTATAATGCAAACCGCTAGCAGAACGGACCACCACCGGAAAATCCCAATTTACCACCACCACGCTGCCATTTTTGTGGCAAATTTGGACATATTAGGAGATTTTGCAAGGATGCAGCTGAGTATGATCAAAGGAAGAAGGAATGTCAAAATCCAATGGCCAACATGGTACAAATCACACCGATGGAAACACAGGCTGCTGCAGTCCAGACCCGTTCCGGTAAACAACTGCAACCGACAACAGAAATATTTGAATCAAGAATACGTGAACAACACAGAATGTACAACAAGGCTAGGCAATGGACCATAGCAGAACCAACAGTCTTCCCAGAGCCTATTCCGGTAACCCAGCCATCGTTAACAAAGGAAGAAACACAACAACGGGAGTCAGCAGCAGGAACATCATCAGCAGCAGATACATTACCAACCGTAGACACCTCCGCATCAGCAGAGGCATCAACTTCAACACCAGTAGAGCCTGTCAATCAATCTCAACAGGCTTGGGAAATCCTATCTAAGGCATCTATCACTCTACCTCTGGGCCAAGTACTGGCATTAGTACCTGGAATTCGACAACAGTTCCAACAACAGTTCAGTCCGGTGACTTCTTGTATTCCTGCGATAGCAGCAGTTCAACCCGAACCTGATTCTATGGTTGATCATTCACTTCCCTTGGTTACAGTATGGTATAAGAATCATAAGATTACGCAGGTATTAATTGATGGAGGCTCTGGTGTTAACATTGCGACTGCAGCATTATGCAAAAGGTAAGGATGGACCGAAATCGAACCAGTTCAATTTTTCGTCAGAATGGCAGATCAATCAAGAGTCCATCCCGTAGGACGTGCGGAATGTACCCATCACTTTGCAAGGTACGACCTTTAAAATGACCTTTGTTATACTAGATCTGCCGGAATCCACTTTGGATTACAACCTTCTTTTCGGCTGACCTTGGCTGAAGCATGCGAAGGTAATACAGGACTGGTCTGCACAAGAGCTTACGTTTAAAGATGCCAATCGTAGATATGTGGTAAAATTAGATGCTATACAACCCTGCGAGCTACACGCTAGACCGTATTTTGTTGAACCAGTCCATATGCTAGATGGACTGTCAGATGATGAAGAAGAAGAGTTTCTGAAGAGTAACGCTGATTTAATTTCCTTAGGGACTGTTGATCTACAGTCCATTGTAGATAATTGGAACGCTTCAGTCTATACAGTAATACCCATCACAGAAGAAGCTAAGAAGGAAGACATTGTTTCGACACATGACGATGAACTGCAGCAACTTCTTAAACCAACAGAGGACACAGAGAAACATCAACAGTTCTATGTCCCCGAAGATCAGTTGATCACTTACAATTTAGGAGATGAAGATCATCCGCGTCCTGTAAAGATAAAGCAAAACTTACCGGAAACATTTCAAGCAGGTTTAATCCAGCTACTCTGAGAATTCACCGACGTCTTTGCATGGGACTATAAAGACATGAAAGGATTGGACCCCCGCATCTACCAACACAGAATCATGCTAAAGCCAGAAGCAAGACCGATAAAGCAAACCAGCTACCGGATGAATCCCCATTATGCATCTCAAGTAAAGGCAGAACTTGATAGGTTACTAAAAGTTGGATTCATCATGCCAGTAGAGCATGCTGAATGGATCTCTCCGATTGTGATTGTGCCAAAGAAAAACAAGCAATTGAGAATCTGTGTAGATTACCGGAAATTAAATGCAGCAACCGTACCAGACCCCTTTCCAATTCCCTTTTTGGATACCATGCTTGATAGAGTAGCAAGCCACGAGATGTATTCATTCCTAGATGGATACAGTGGCTACAACCAATTTAGAATGGCCGAAGAAGATATACCAAAAACTGCATTTATTACCAACTGGGGTGTCTTTGCTTGTACGGTAATGTGGTTTGGATTGAGAAACGCACCAAGCACATTTCAAAGATGTATGCAGGAGATATTTTCTCCTTATCTCACTTCCTTTATGCAAGTATATCTCGATGATTTTTTGGTAAGATGATAGCACACCTGTTCCATTTACGGTGCTGCTTTCAGAAATATAGAGAGTATAGAATCTGCTTGAACCCAAACAAATCAGTGTTTGCGGTTTCATGTGGCAAGTTACTTGGCCACATTGTATTTGCACAAGGTATTCAAGTAGATCCAGATAAAATTTCGACAGTATTAGAAGCTCCGGTGCCAACTACTCCAAAAGAAGTTATGCGCTTTATGGGCCAAGTACGGTGGCATGGAAGGCACTTATGGTGGCTTGCTCATCTGGCTATACCACTAAACAAGCTAATCTCCAAGACACCTCGACAATTTGAATGGACCCAGGAATGCCAGATAGCATTTGATTGTTTAAAGCATTTATTAACACAAGTTCCTATCTTACAGCCACAGGACTGGGATCACCCATTCCATGTATTTGTCGATGCTTCAGATATAGCAATAGGAAGTGTGTTGATGCAACAAATTGATAAATGGTTTAGACCAGTGTATTATGCAAGTCGAAGATTAGCTCCTGCTGAGAAGAATTACTCTATAACAGAAAGAGAATGTCTAGGGCTAGTATATTCTGTCAAGAAATTCAGACATTACTTGCTAGGCCGTAAATTCACATTTCATGTAGATCATGTTGCACTTGTCTATCTAGTTCAACAACAGCATCTAGGTGGTCGATTAGCGCGATGGGTCTTACTCTTGTAGGAATTTGACTACGAAGTCATTCACCGACCAGGGAGCTCACATGCCTTAGCAGATTTCTTATCCTGCTTAGATTCCGGTGAAGCTCCGATGGGCATAGATGACACGACACCCACGATTTATGTGACAGAACCAATTAATGAAGATTCTGCAGACCCACCTATCCGATTTTCATATTATGATCAGATCTTGACCTTTCTCACTGATGGTTGCCTTCCATCTCAGACTTCTAGAGCAGTATGCAGGAAAATTGCAGTCTTTAGCCGCCGATTTTGGTTAATTGCTGGAGAATTATATTATGTAGATCACATCGGAATCCTACTTCGATGTACTCCACCGCATGAAGTTAACTCAGTTATCCCTTTGGCTCACTCGATTCCTTCCGGTGGCCATTTTGCTGCAGACTTAACTCACCGGCAAATTATGCAGAGTGGTCTCTGGTGGCCAACGATGTACATAGATATCTCACAGTTTGTCAAACAATGTGATACTTGCCAAAGATCTGGCCAGCCTTTGCAACGACATCTCTTTCCTCTGCAACCCATCTTACCATTGGAACCTTTCCAAAAGTGGGGTCTAGATTTTATCGGTCCGATTACACCTCCAGCAGTCTTTAGTAACAATAGTTACATACTGACCTGTACAGATTATGCAACCAGATGGGCAGAAGCCTGGGCATTACGGTCTGCTACAGCAGTTACGGTAGCAAAGTGTCTACTAACCGATGTCTTTCCACGTTTTGGCTTACCATTGGAAATTGTCTTAGATCAAGGCACTCATTTTGTAAACAATTTAATGAAGGCACTTACACGGTCATTCCAGGTCATACATAAATTTAGTTCTCCTTACTATCTTCGTGCTAATGGTTTGGCCGAAAGTACAAATAAATCTCTGCTGAATATACTTCGGAAATTGATCATGGAAGCACTGGAAAGATGGGATCAACTGCTACTTGCAGTACTATGGGCATATCGGGCTACCTACAAAGTAACAACAGGATTGACGCCTTTCAAACTAGCTTATGGCTTAGAAGCAATAGCACCAATGGAGATAGTTATACCAAGTTTATGAGTAGCCATTACCCAGAAACTGCTATCGGAAGACTCATTGTCATTTCGGTTGGACACACTCAAAGAGTTAGAAGAGCACCGATGGCTCAGTTTTTTAACCATGCACGAAGTCCAACTAAGACAGGCAAGGACGCACGATCGAAACCTGAAAACTCCAGTGTTTTCGGTGGGTCAGCTTGTACTTTTCTATAATGCAAAGTCAAATAGATCCTCAGGCAAATTCAAATTACGGTGGTTCGGCCCTTACAAGATTTCAGAGCAAATCGGTCCAGCAACTTTTCGGTTGACTACGTTGATCGGAAATCCACTTCCAAAAGCAATCAACAGTTCGAAGCTGCGACCATATCAACACGCTGCTAGCCCGCATTAAAACATTCAGCGGTGGACCACATTTTTTTTACTTTACTTTTCCTTCTGATCTTTCTTTCTCTTTTTAAATAGCCACCGTTTTGTCATAAGCCGCCCTCCTTACTAATTACTCGAGCATGCACGCCAAATTGAAAGCAGTATCATTCCACCACCGCACAATGATAACCATCACTTCCTACCCCCCCACTGTAATGTCTCTAAATCTCTTCGGTTGCACCAAAAAACGCTATTGTGTTCTTGTGATTGTGCTTGTGTTTTTTGTGTTTTGTGTATTCATGCTCTGTGCTTTGTGTATTCGTGTTCGCTTGTGTAATAGAAGCGTTGGCAAATTTCACAACCTTCCGTGATGGTATCCCTACCGAGGTAGGAGAATACCTGCGCACCCGAGGGTTGGCCAACTTCGCTGAGCTGCCATGGCACTCAGTGGAAGCCCATCCCTTCTTCGCGCAAATCATACCTGCCATTGCCCAATCCCCCATCTCTGAACGACAATGGATCTTCCTCTCCCTACCATCTAGAACCGTAGTAACCTTCCAAGCCTTCGCCGAAGCCTTCCGCCTCACCCCACAAGGCCGCGAGAATGGCCCAAGCATCCCCGTAGCCAGAATGGTAGAACTTTTTCCCCGCTATTCATCGAACGAATACGCCATCCGCTGTCGCCCTGAACCCAAAAGAACTGCAATCCAGTTCTTAGTCGCCATCTTAAACCTCCAGAAACGCACCTACGGTATATTTTGCCCGTTCTATTCTTCCATCGACCTTGCTGCACAAGAACCCGTTAACTTTGCATCCTTTTTCTTTCACCGTATCCACAAGGAATGTGTAGCCATAGTGAAACAAGTCAATAAAGGAACCACCCCTCAATCTAGACTACCCCACATCCTCTCCTTTCTCTTTCCGACCATACTCGCAGCTCAACCACCACCACAGGGGCCTGTCCTAAGACATGAGGAATCGATACAGTTGCTAGAAGATGAGGAAGAAGAAGATGAAGAAGAGCTCAACCAATTGTTCTGCCGGAAACGCATCAGAATTAGCTCCTCAGTAAGTAAAGCACAAGGCTCAGCCAGAAAAGATAGAGATGACGATAAAGAAGACGAGAAGAACGAAGAAGAGACATTCCATGATACAGCCACCTCAATGCACAATGAATCATCGACTGAGCAACAAGAACAACAGGATCGAACAGAAACAAAATCAATTTCGACCGAAAAAGAATCAGAGCAACAGGAAGATGAGCAGCAGTCTCCTCGAGATGCACTAGATAAACTACTGAAGGCAGTCGAATCAACAGAAACCAACAATGCAGAAACGGAACAACAATCAATAGATAAGGTAACAACCACTGACTCTGCTCTTCCCAAACCACCACCAGTTAACCCCATTCCCCCACCGGAACCACCCCGCAATCCCATCAGGCCCAGTCACCCCACCAAAACTGTTGAAACCTCTTCATCCTCCCTCAATTACTCCCCACCAAATTCCCAACAACTCCTCACCAAAACCGCTTCGCAACCTCGCCCTCCTCTGCCACCCCACCCCATTCCAGTCTTTTCTGAATTAGAATCTATGGGTCGCCTCTTGATTAATCTATCCCAACAAATGCCGCAACACCTGAAGCAAGTCACAGACAATGCACGAGATGAATTCCAACGAAAATTGGAAGTGATGGAGGCAGATATCACCCCCCTCCAGGAAGAGTTACAAGCAGCAAGAGCGGAAAACTATGCACTCCATGAGCAGATCAAGCAACTATAGGCTACACTCCAAGCACAGGAAGAAAGCTCAAGCCAACGAGATAAGGCACTGGCTGCAAAAGAAGATTTACTAATTGCTGCCGACGCAGAGATAACAAAGTTAAATCAAACGATGAAAGATACAGATGATACAAGAATAGCGCTCGGAAACCTACTCGAAGAAACAAGAGTCCAGTTGCAGGAAGCCATACAAAAGAGCCAAGAGCACCAGACAGAAGCTAAGCAGGCAGAAGAACAATTACAGAGAACGCAAGAATCCCTCGATGAAGTCAATTCTATACTTAAACACCAATTAAACAGGGAAGCTAAATATTAGAAGGATTTAGCCAATGCTCGAAGAGAAAGAGATGCGTATTATAAAACAATACAGTTCCATAATCAACAGTTTGAAAGACTAGATAATCAGGTACGCAACCAGAAAGACCGAATTAGTGAAATGCAGAAGCAAGTAAGTGAAATAAAGACAACCAGAGATGCAGCACTATCCAACGACTTCTACTTACAGGAGGCCTTTTTGCAAACACAGGCCGAAATTTTACTTACTGAAGCCATCGCCCTTAGTTCTGTTAGAGTAGATGCGCAAATATAAAACCAAATACCCTTAAGCAACTATTAGAAACCCTTAAGAGAAAAATAGCCCGTACATTTAGATTAGCCAAGAATGGTGCACTATTGCTAATAGCTGTGCGAATTGCATCCCATGATGATGGCAGGGTGCATAACAACAATACTGGTTTCATTTCATTATCCATATCCATTTTTTGAGCCCGTATCTAGGAGAATATAGCATCAAATTCATTTAGATGAGCAGCAACACTATCTGTATCCTTCATACGAAGGTCATATAATTTTCTCATCCGATACACTTTATTTGATACCGTCTCTTTTTCATATGTCTTGCATAACTTCTTCCAAAGCTCCTCTGCAGTTTCACATACTAATACTATAAAGTAAACATTATCTACCAGATGCAAGTGGATGGTAGACTTGGCCATTTCATCTAACTCATCCCAATCATCTTCATCCATGTCAGCAGGCTTCTTTGAAATCCCATTTACTACCTCCCATTGCCGCCTTTGAATCAGCACATCTTTAATTTGATTCTTCCATAGAGAAATGTTTGTGCCATCAAGTCTTCAGATCTCAAAATGGTCTTTGCCCTGTAAGTTATAGCTCCTCTTTGGAACACTAGCACTAAACCCTGATCCACCGGATGTGCCTAAGACCTCTAACACCATGATGGTAGAGAACTGAATGGAATGATAATGCAGCTAGAAGAGTCTGAATACCAACGAGTACGTGGATCAAGGAGTAAATTGACCACTGTATAGTTGACAAAACCAAAAATCTCAAAAATTTTGCCAGAGTATCCCCTACAAAATGAGTGTATGACCAGTGTCAAAATATCATAAAATTCCAAGTACTGACATGTTTGCCTACATAGTGAATCACTAACTCCACTGCATATAATAAGTTACCCAATAGAAGCCAAATAGGATTATCGAGCACCTATGAACAACTATCATACATCTCCTATGGTGAGGTTGGGTAAGTCTTCCACCTTCATAACGGAAGAGACCCCGACATCTAGGTGTCTCCTAGTTAAGATAACCTCACCACGACCCTCTTTATCAAACATAAAAGGCTTTATGCAAAGAACGTAACCGCTATATCAATGACCACATGGACGTACATAAGCGGTATCCACAAAAGCGTACATGATGTGTATGTGCTCAATATATGCAATAAAATGAGACTTAAAAGGCTGAATGCACATCCCAAAAACTAGCCAATAACTCCGGCAAGTGTCTGTCAACTTTGATGTTTCTGGCTCAAAAACCTACATAAACTTGCAGCAGCAGCTCCCACCAAAAATGAAAACCTTTCTAGAAACGTGTAGTTTTGCGAGTGTGGCTGAAAAATGCAGCCCCAAAGGTTGATATTTATTGTCGGAGAAGTATAAAGAACACTCTTCTTGATGTTCGCAGA
Organism: Ceratopteris richardii; assembly: GCA_020310875.1. Taxonomy (NCBI): domain Eukaryota; kingdom Viridiplantae; phylum Streptophyta; class Polypodiopsida; order Polypodiales; family Pteridaceae; genus Ceratopteris; species Ceratopteris richardii. The sequence goes on along the minus strand of CM035441.1, from coordinate 71,312,174 downwards.
CCTATGTGAAGAGAACTATGTGCAAAAGTACTCCAAAATGGCGCCAAAAAACACCCAAAAATGCTTCAAAAATAGGCTTTGAAAGCAAAGAATGAAGCTTTGAGGGACCAAAACATGTCCAAGGTAATGTCAACCTTAGTCTTTCCCCTTCTTCAAACACCACAAGAGTGTAGCTTAGTGGCAAGAGATTGTCACGGTTAAGCGAGCTCTAGGGGGAATAGTACTGGGATGCGTGACCTCCTGAGACATACCGGGAACCTCTATCTTCCTTGATCATTGAGGTCCTCCCTCGCGCGTAGCCAACAGCACCAACGGTGACTTGGATGACAAGGTATGCCAAGGTCTATGCCTTGGTCGTTGCCTTTGTCGTAAGCCTTTGAAGGAGAGTGTTAATCTCCAAAAGAACAAGTTAGAGCACATCTATATCAAGAATAACTTAAAACCTTCACCAATTTGGAGGATCAATACTTAATTTCCAAAATCTTGAACAAACTGTGAAGAAGGTGACTACACAGAAAGTCTGCTGCACATAACTCACCTCTTGACTTATCAAATTTGTAAAATTTTTCATAAAACTTTGCACAAGGTGTCGCCTATAGTTTGTGCATCTCCTCCAAGTTAAATCATTCAAAAGATTCAGTAGATCTTGAGAAATGATCTTAACAAGTCACCTATGTATAAAACTGTAGTTCTTTACAGTCAACTTTGACACCTGTAACTTCTTAAGCTTGGTTCTCTCAAACTAGAACCCGTTTATGCAAATGCTTTTAGCCACTGATGGCTTACCTTCCAGCTTAGATTTTGACTCCTCATTTGTGCAAAACTTTACATTGTGCACTGAGAAATGATCAATTCTTTGACCATCGAGATTGCGCTAGTTTCAGAAAACACTCACCACTTCTTCACATATGAATGTTCCTACTCATAATTCTCATAGCCTGTTTACAATTAGGCTCTCAAACTTTAACCATAGACTCATTAACTATGGAATATTAGATACCTACAAAAGGATTCTTGAAATGATCAAGCACAGAAGGAGAACACTCAAAAAAATCGGTTGCAACGTTTCTTCATTACTAAAAAACTTTACATCTGGATGAGAGAGCTATTCTACACACTTCACAAGTGTCTAATGACTTCTAGTTCTATTCAATTCTTCTTCTCACACACTCTCATATTTTCCCTGACATTTTTCCTTGTATATATAGGCAAATATTTACAAGCTCATGACCATACAAAAGTATAAGTGAACTAACTCTAAATTAATGTACATATGTATACACATCTTCATTCTCTAAACATGTACTTTCTTCATGCTTCATATCTGGATCTTTTCTTCAGTCCTTGAGTTTAAAACTTCATCAAAAACTTTAACTGTTGATTGCTCTGCACCAACAACTCCCCCTCAATCATCAATTGAGGTTTTCTCTATCTTCTTTATACCTGCCATATCTTATGAATCCATATAGATTCCTCCCTTGAAGGTACGCCTCCATCCTTAGAGACCATGCCAGGTAGTTGTTTTGATCCAATTCCTCAATTGCTGATAGAAATCCATCTCCCATGTTGCTTGAATATGCTCTAATACCACTGTGAAGAGAGATGGTGGATGCAATCTAAAGATGAGTTTGTGTTGCTACAACCCACTTCACACCAGCCAATTGAGACTTCACAATTGATTAATACACCCTTTGAGCGTCGTAAATCCACCAAAATATCAACCAAGTACTTTGGAACATGTATCTCTTGAGGACTCATCACCTTTGCTAATCTTTGCTTCATGAGTGAAGAGTTGGCCCATGAGTGTGTTGAGGTCGGGTACATGCATATCCATATACAAATCCATGGCTGTTGTGAATGACTCCCACTTGTCATCTGCTTTGATTCCATCTATGATTTGTCTAATGATTTTCTCCTCTTCAATTACCTCTCGAGTGCTTCCAAGTTGAGCAGAAATCTCCTTCATCTTTGTGACATAATCAGTCACACTTTGCTTCAGGCTTTTCTTCATTGTTGTGAACTCCATCCACAATTGGTTCTTCCTTGCTCGAGTGTTGGAGGAGAAGAAAGAAGCAAGTACATTCTAGGTCTCTCTTGATGTCTTGCATCCCTTGACATGAGGTAAAAGAAAATCAGAGATTAATTTTAGAATATAGGACCTTGCAAGTGCATCCTTCAAACACCAATTTGAAAGTCCTTCCACCTCTTCATGTGATGGTTTCCCTTTGTTCCTCATGGTTGGCATTGCTTCATCTCCTGATACGAATCCATATAGATTCCTCCCTTGAAGGTAAGCCTCCATCCTTAGAGACCATGCCGGGTAGTTGTTTTGATCCAATTTGTCAATTTTTGATGAAAATCCATCTCCCATGTTGCTTGACTATGCTCTGATACCACTGTAAAGAGAGATAGTGGATGCAATCCGAAGATGAGTTGTTGCTGCTACAACCGGCTTCACACCAGCCAACTGAGACTTCAGAGTTGATTAGTACACCCTTTGAGCTTTGTAAATCCACCAAAATATCAGCCAAGTACTTTGGAACATGTATTTCAAAAGTTTAATTCAAGACAGACTAGTTGCAAAATGACTAGCTCCCAAAACCTATTATTTTTGGGCATACACCTGTTGGAACAAATGAACAATGCTCTCAACCTGGTATGAATTAGATAAATTCCTTTTGGAGATAGCAGATAGACTTACCAAGCTTGCTAATCCAAGTTAAAACACTTCAAAGGATCAACTGAGGACTGAGAACAACGTTTAACAAAATCTGGAACATGCCCGCCATTCTCGGGGCTCTGTAGAGATAGACCAGTGATTAGTAAAATGAAGATTTCTCTCAGAGTACAAATTGAATGACTATTAAAATTTTTATTCAAAAACTAGACTTTGAGAGCTATTCAACGCATATGAGAACACTGAAAATGGATGCGTATAGCTCGAGTTATGAGCTTCTGAAATTACTACTCTGAGTGAGTATAACATAGAAGAAGAGAGAGAAGTAGAGAATGAGTAATGTATAAATTCACATATGATTACAACGACATTGGCAATGAATATTTGCACAATGGGAGTAGAATAATAGAGCTATGGAGTAAGCTCTTCAATCTCTACAAAATGACATCAAGTGCTTAGGTACAAGGCTTGCTAATTGCCTCTTCCTTCTTGCTCTTTTTATAGCTAATCTTGGAGGGAGTTTTGAATTAGAATTCGAATGGCTCCACCTAAAAGTGATCCCCAAAGTTATGAATTATTCCCTCATCTCACTAATTCATGGTTTTAGGTAGTTAGAGCCATGAATTTGCTTTCTACATCATCGATGAGGTAAGCCATTCTTTTCCTTTTTCTTTTTCACAATTACAAGAGATAATATGTACTCTTTTACAAGAGGTGTTCACATGACTAGACATTTGATTTACAAATGATCATAATATCAAGCATATAAAGAATATAGGCTTGGGTAAAATGCACCAACAGGAACAACCTCAAGGGTTTATAGGTTCTAGGTATCCAAATTTTGTTTGTAGGTTGTGGATTGAAGCAAGCTCCAAGAGCATGGAACTATAGACTAGTGAAGTATCTTAATGACCTTGGGTATCAAAGTTCAAAAGCAGATCCAAGTCTACTCATCAAAAGAAAAGATGAAGGTACAATCTATATTTATATTTATGTAGATGAAATTATAATCACATGTACTTCAGATGAAGGAATCAAGGAGGTAAAGAGTTTACTTGAGAAAGAGTTCAAGATCAGTGATTTAGTAAAGTTATCATACTTTCTTGGAATGGAAGTTACTTATACATATCATGGCATATATGTGTCACAAGAAAGGTATCTTCTGAACTTGTTGAAGAAGTTTGGAATGAAAAATTGCAAAGAAGCTTCAACTCCATTGGAATTCAACCACAAGCTTAGTAAATATGCAGTGGGATTTTTGTCACAATTCATGCATTGTCTAAAGGACCCACATTGGATTGCAGGTCAGAGAGTTCTCACATATATCAAAGGAACTATAAACAAAGGATTATATTATCCTTTTACTTTAGATTTGAAGTTGAGAGCCTATAGCGACTAAGAATGGGTAGGTCATCAAGATGATAGAAGATCAACTCATGCTTAGGTTACATGATATATATTGGTGATAAGCTTGTAAGTTGGTATTCAAAGAAACAACATACAGTAACATTATCATGAACTGAAGCTGAGTACAAAGGACTTGTGGAAGCAACTAAGGAGGTCATATGGATGTAGACATTGTTCAAAAGCTTGGGCATTGATCAAAGTATAACTACAATACATGGAGATAATATGAGTTCACTTTATCTTGCAGCAAATCCAATATTTCATGGAAGAACAAAACATATAGAGATACATTATCATTTCCTAAAAGAAAAGGTAATGGAGAAAGAAATTAAAGTGGAGTAAATTTCTACAAAGGACGAGATAACATATATAATGACAAAGAGCTTGGATGGTGCGAAGACTAGTAGATTCAAAAGCATGGCTCGAGTAAAAGAAAAGAAGAAGATATGAAGAAATAGAGAATGTCAATTAGTGATTGAGGGGGAGCTATTGGAGAGACAATCACTAATTGGAAATATATTTGAAGGTCAAAGCTTTAGAAGAAAACCACATGCCTATGTGAAGGGAAAAATTCACAAGTGAATTATATTTGTAAAGTTAGTTCACTTTAGTTCTAGAAGTTTTTTAGAAGTCACGAGATTGAGAAAATCTATATAAGTTAGTTTCTATCAACTCACGCTGTGTGGAAGAGAGGTAGTTAGAGTGAGAAAAAGTTCATTATGTATGACTGAGTATAGTCTGGCTTCTCTCAGTGAGAAAGCACTTGCGATGAGTTCAAAAGTTCAAATTTTCCAAGCAACTCGATGTGTGGCATCGAATTTGTGCTGACAAGTCATATTTTCATTTATCTGTTTCATTCAGTGCTAAAGTGTTTGCAAAGCATGACCTTGTTGGACCAACTCGATACCAGGCATCGAATTCTAGTTGATAAGTGATTTTCGAAGTGTGCATGAAATCATATATTGTTTTGGCATATGAAAGGTTGAGGTTTTATGCGGGAAGTCGATGCCTGTAATTGAATCGCTATTGTAAAGTGGTTAAAAACACTTCAAGTCGATTCCCGACATCGAATTCTCGTTGTAAGTTGATGCTAGACATCAAATTTCCATTTTTAGATAGGCGCTCTTATTATAACAGGAAAAATTTCAAAACTTTGTAGTTAGACATAGGCATCTTGTGAAGGCCATAACTTGAGTTGTAGAGATCCATTTATTGCAAATAATACCTTGTTGGAAAGCTCTTGTTGTCTACTTTCATCCGCAAAAAGTCTTGGAGAAATAATGTCTGTGGTACGAGCAATAAGCAAACGAGTGAAGGTATGTCATTTTAGTGACTAGAAATGTCTGAAGAAGCAAAGTTCTTAGTTTAAGCAATCATTTCTCAAATTTTGAAGAAGCATTGAGTTAATGGTGACCATAGAGGTGTTCTAGTGTCACATTAATTCATTTCTTGGGATGTTTCACACATCAACAAGCATGGATTAAGTCATCCATGATGTTAAAAAAAAAATCGTGGCTCTAGATACCTAAAACCACAAATCCATTAGCTAAGAGATTATCTCCTAACTCTTAGCATCACTTTTAGGTGAAGTTATTTGAATTTAAATCCCAAATTACCTCCAAAAGTAGCTATAAAAAGAGCAAGAAGGAATTCACCATTAGAGAGCTTGATTCATGCCCACTTCATGTTCATTTGTAGAGATTGAAGAGCTTACTCCATAGCTCTATCATTCTAATCCCATTGTGCAAGTATTCATTGCCAATGTGGTTGTAATTATGTGTGAATCTATACATTCATCATTTACTTCTTCTCTGTTTTATTCTTTGTGATACTCACTTAGAACAATATTTTTAGAAGCAAGGGATATATGTAAAATTTTTCAGGGTTTTAAAGTGCATTCGATTATTCCCTATGTTTAGTTTATGCTCACAAAATTTGAAGATCATTGGGTTTATTATTTGTGAGAAATCTGTGTTTTTCTGCTCATTGGTCAAATCTCTATAGAGCCCCAAAAATGGTGGGAGTGTTCTAGATTTTGCTAAATTTTGTTCTCATAGCTAATTTGATCAATTGAAGTATTTTGACTTGGATTAACAAGCTATCTATGTCTATTTCCTTTTTCCAAAAAGAATTTTTCTAATTCCTACCAGGTTGAGAGCACTACTCCTTTTTTCTAGTAGGTGTATGTACAAAAATAGCAAGTTTTGGGAGCTAGTGATTTTGCAACTAGTATGTCTTGACTCAAACTTTTGAGATACTTGTTCCAAAACACTTTGGTAATTTTTTTGTGGATTTAGGAAGCTCAAGAGGTCTAGTAACCAAGTCTGAAGTCTCAGTTGGCTAGTGTGAAGCTGGTTCTAGCAGCACCAACTCATCTTTCGATTGCGTCCACCATCTCTCTTTACAATGGTATCAGAGCATAGTCAATCAACATGGGAGATGGATTTCCATCAACAATTGACAAATTGGATAGAAACAACTAACCAACATGGCATCTAAGGATGGAGGCTTATCTTCAAGGGAGGAATCTATTTGGATGCACATCTAGAGATGAAGCTATGCCAACCATGAGGAAAACCATCACATGAAGAAGAGGAAAAACTTTCAAATTGGTGTTCAAAGGATACACTTGCAAGGTCCTATATTCTAAAATCAATCTCTGATTTTCTTTTACCTCATGTAAAGGGATGCAAGACATCAAGAGAGACTTGGAATGCACTTGCTTCTTTCTTCTCCTCCAACACTGGAGCAAGGAAGAACCAATTGTGGATGGAGCTCACAACAATGAAGAAAATCCCCAAGCAAAGTGTGATTGATTATGTCACAAAGATGAAGGAGATTTCAGATCAACTTGGAAGCATTGGAGAGGTAATTGAAGAGGGAAAAAGCATTAGACAAATCATAAATGGAATCAAAGCATATGTCAAGTGGGAGTCCTTCCCAACAGTTGGAAAGTTTTATTCTTTTGCAAGAAGTTCAGCTACGCAAAGCTAAAACTCATGATCATTTTCTTCGCACTCTCGTGTTTCAAGTTGGCTAGTTGGTGTTATTCTATAATTCTAAAGCTGACCATGGAGTAGGAAAATATATATTTCGTTGGTTTGGACCTTACCGTATTTCTGCTCAACTCGGTTCACTTACATTTCTCTTAGCAACCCTTACCGAAGTCTTTCTACCAAAACCTGTCAATGGTTCTAAACTCCGCCCTTACTGTCCATCGTCCATAATTGTTTGAATCCGGTACCCACCATAAATTGTATATGTATCTCTCTCTAAATAAACCATTGTCCTCTCTGGTTCTTTTCTGGTTGACTATTCAATTGTTCCCTTGGTCACTTCATCTTGTTTAACTGTTGCATGTACCTAAAGATTTTGTGTCGCCCCCCATTGTTTATGTTTTATTAAATTGCTAGACCCTTGATGATTTTTTATGGCCTAGAGTTATTGTTTCTCTCCTTTTGATGATTAACCATATGCATTTGATCCGCCCGAATTACTTAACCTGTGATTTTTGGTAATCTTGTTCCACTGATTGTGTGTGCTACATTTATGTTCTCTATGTGTGCTTTGTTTCGTTTGTGATTTCTTTGTATCCTATAAGTGCATGCTTTTCTTTTTACATGGAAGCTCTATCGCATCTCACCGCGTTAAGCATAGGCATTCCGGACAATCTCATGGAGTACCTTCGGGTACGAGGCCTTCTATAGTTTGCATAATTGCCATGGCATCAAGTGTCGACCCATCTGTTGTCCCTCACACTTGCCCGTGCCATTGCTAATTGTTTTCCCATGATAATGCATGTCCCATTGTTTCTCCATCTATCACCACTCATGTTACGGTCTCCACTGTTGGTGCATGCCAATCATCAATTGAAGATTTATGAAGAAATGAAGTCAAGGAATCAAGAAGAGAACAAATTCAGAAGCTTGAAGGAAGGACATACTCAGAAATCCGAAGCTATGTACACATATGTACATTAGTTCAGATATAGCTGACTCGCACTTTTGATTAGTCATAAGCTTGTACATATTTGCCTATAAATGTTGTGGAAAAATGTCGGGGCAAGAGAGGAGACAATAGGAGATTATGAGAATAGTGTATTGAGGAGTTGTAAGAGTCATTAAGTCTCTTAGAAGTGAGTTGAATTGTTAATCCTCACTCAGTTGTAATTTTTCTGAGAAATCAAAAAATCTTGTGCCCGATGTTTTGTTGTCTGCTCCTTTTGTGTTTAATCTTTTGAGAAATCCTTCTGCACGTATCTAAGTCCATAGCTAATCTATCTATGGCTAGAATTTGAGAGGCTAATTGCAATCAGGTTGAGAGAATTTAGTTTAGGAACATTCATATGTAATGATGTTCTGAGAGTCGACAAAACTGGCGCAGATTTCATGTTCAGAGAAATGAACATTGCTCAGTGCATGGTGTAAAGTTTTACACAAGTGAGGGCTCAAAATCTAAGTTGGAAGGTAAGCCATCTATGGCTAAAAGATCTTGATCAAACGGGTTCGACATTGGGAGAACTATAGCTAAGAAGTTGCAGGTGTCAAAGTCGCTACTGCAGAGAAGGTGATTTACACATAGGTAAACTGTTTGTGTGATTTCTCAGAGTATACTAAATCATTTGCAGAGATTTAAGTTGGAGAAGGTGCGCAACCTTAAGGAGAAGCAGTCTACAAAGTTTTATCAAAAACTTTACACAAATGATTAGTCAATTAAGGATTAATCTGCAGCAGACTTTTATGAGAAGTTGAATTTTTCAGAATAATCAATTTTCAGATAAATTGGTGAATGTTCTCTAAAGTTGGTGGAGTCTAAAGTTGATCTTGATATAGAGGTGGTCTAAATTCAAGGTCAACTTGTTCTTTTGGAGATTAACACTCTCCATCAGTGGTATCAAAGCAGGTTGTGTCAAAATTAAGAAAAAGGGAGACTCCGACTGCTTCAGACATACAAGTTCTACATTTTGAAGGTTCAGAAGGATAAAGTGCTGAAGAAAGATTGAAGGGAGACACGCAAAGATTATCAAAAGGATCAGAAGAAGCAACACTCGAAGTTAAGGTACATTTATTCCTTGTAAAGTCTAAAGTTTTGAGACTACAGGTGAAGCAAGGATGGGAGATAGTCTCCAAATTGAAAAGTTGGATAGAGAGAACTATCCAGCTTGGTCTATGAGGATGGAAGCTCATCTAATGAGCAAAGATTTGATAGCCTACACTACAGGTGAAGAAGAGAAGCCTCAGTTCAGAGATCCTAGTGTTCCAACTAGGGAAGAATTGTCAGATCTAAAGAATTGGATGAAGAAGGATGCTCAAGCAAGGAGCATAATCTACATGGCAGTCAATGACTATTTGCTTCCTCACATTAGAGGACTTAAAAGTGCATGTGACATTTGGAATGCTTTGGAGGAGCATTTCCAAAACACAACCAAATCAAGGAAGGCTTCACTATGGGCAGAATTTACTACTTTCAAGAAGAAGGCCTCACAATCAATCTCTGATTATGTGACAAAGATGAAGGACATTGCAGATTCTCTAGGTGCAGTGGATGAAGATATTGAAGAAGATAAATTGGTAAGACAAATTCTCACAGGGCTAAGAGGAGATGAGAAGTGGAAGCCTTTTATTTTGTCTACACAACTTTCATTAGATCACTTTACTCCTGATTTGAATCAATTGTTAGGTCATATGCTAACTTTTGAGAATGATATCAAAGGAGATGTTGATAAGAGTGCAGGTCATGCAATGTACTCTAAAGACAAGAAGAAAGCTAACAAAGGAAAGCAACAATCAGGTGAAGAAGAAGGTACTTCAAATCAAGCAAATTTCATAAGAGGAAAAGGAAATGGCAGAAGTAGAGGAAGAGGCAGAAACAACAAAGATAATGCAAGAGCTTGTTGGATATGTGGTAAGACCAATCATCTATCTCATGATTGTTGGCACAATAATCAGAATAATGGTAATTATCAGAACTTTAATCAAAGAGAAAGAGGTGGTAGATTTCAGAGAGGAAACTTCAGAGGTAGAGGTGGTAGGAATTCTTTTGGAAGAGGTGGAGGAAGAAACTTCCAAAATCAATCCTATAATAACACCTACTACAACTATGCATCAGATCAGAAGGAGGACTCGACTCTCATTATGAATGCAACATGTGAAACTTCACATGAGGACATGAGAGTGTTCTATATTGATTCAGGATGTAGTAATCATTTAAGTGGAAATATTGCTTTGATGACTGACCTAGATCATAATGCAATTAATCATACAGTTCAGACAGGTGATAATACAAAGCATAAGGTAAAGTCAATTGGTTCAGTCAAGGCTAAAGATGGGAGCACTCTTCTGAGTAAGGTTCTTTATGTTCCCACAATTCCAAAGAATTTGATCAGTGTAGGTCAAACTGTGGAAAAAGGATATGAGGTAAGATTCACTAATGATGGAGTATATGTTGAAGACCCTAGTCAAGGGTATAAACAGGTTGTTACAGGAAAGAAAGAAGGAAGGCTCTTCACATTGAAGGTACAAGGAAATGTTGGACATGCTATGTTCACATATGGAGAGCAGAAGGTGTCAGAATTGGATCTTTGGCACAAAAGACTTGGACACTTCAATGAAAGAGGTATCAAAGACATGATTAATAATGATTCAGTGCTTGGATTGCCTAACATTGCAGGTCAACACATGACATACAGATGTGAGGCATGTCAATTAGGTAAGGCTCATAAGCAATCCTATTCCAAGCATGGGTTTATGTATTCAGAAAGACTTGAATTGGTGCATACAGATGTGTGGGGTCCTTCAAAGGACTTTAGTATAAATGGTTCAAGATATTATGTCATATATGTTGATGATGCTACCAGATGGATCACAATTTATGTGATTAAAGAAAAGTCAGAAGTGTTTAATACATTTAAACACTATCATGCATATGCAGAAAGGATTACAGGTCAAAAATTGAAGAGACTAAGGTCAGATGGAGGGGGAGAGTATTTTTCAAATGAATTCAATGATTACTTGTGGAATGCAGGTATAAAGAGAGAAGTTACTTGCAGGTACTCTCCTCAACAAAATGGGGTAGTAGAAAGAAGAAATAGGACTCTTGTTGAGTTTGCAAGGTCCATGATGAAAGAGAAGAATTGCCCAAATTATTTGTGGGCAGAGGCTATAAATACAGCTACTTATTTGGTCAATAGATTACCTTGTAAAGCTTTGCAAGGTATGACACCATATGAAGCTTGGTGGAGTAAGAGACCTACCTTGGATCATTGCAGAATATTTGGATGCTTGGCATATGCATATGTGCCATCTCAATTGAGGCATAAGTTGGAGCCTAAGGCAGAAAAGTATGTATTCATTGGTTATGATGATAAGCAAATGGGATACAGGTTGTGGAGTCCATCCACAAAGCAATTCCTTGTATCCAAGGATGTTACATTTGATGAGCAAGGTACTTGGTATGCAGGTAAATATAATGTACATGCAGATGTTGAAGAAGTAGTGGATCAAAGGAAAGGTAAAGCAAAGATTCAATTACTTGATGAAAATGAGAATAATGAAGTACAGGTTAAAGTTGAAGAGAGGCCAAGGTTTGATCCAGAATGTGATGAACCAGAGACTTCAAGAAGTGCAGAAGTTAGGAGGTCATCTAGGCATAAATGGCAACCTACAAGGTATAGCTATGACACCTCATTCTTGACTACTAAAGATTATGCTTATTTGGTAAAAGCAGATGAAGATCCATCTACATATGATGAAGCCAAAGGCAAGAGAAATTGGGAAGAAGCTATGCAAGAGGAGTATGATGCATTGATAGAGAATCAGAATTGGGATCTGGTTTCTAAACCTAATAGCTAGAAAATTATTGGATGTAAGTGGGTGTACAAAACAAAAAGATTTGCAGATGGAAGTGTGTCTAGGTACAAAGCCAGACTTGTTGTGAAAGGGTATGCACAGACATATGGAGTGGACTATGATGAGACCTATAGTCCTGTGGCAAAAATGACAACCATCAGAACTCTCATAGCAATTGCTGCTTGTAAAGGTTGGAAGCTATCTCAATTAGATGTTAAAAATGCTTTTTTGAATGGCTATATTTCAGATGAAGTTTACATGGAGCAACAAGATGGGTTCAAAGATCAAGTGAATCCAAATTATGTGTGTAAGCTCAAGAGAGCTTTGTATGGATTAAAGCAGGCCCCAAGGGCATGGAATTATAGGCTTGTAAAGTTCTTGAATGATCTTGGATTTCAAGCATCAAAGGCAGATAGTAGCTTGCTAGTCAAAGCAAGTGAAGATGGATTCATTTATGTTTGTATTTATGTTGATGACATAATACTTACAGGAACAGATGATAAAGGAATACAAATGATCAAGAAGCAGATGGAGAAGGAGTTCAAAATCAGTGACTTGGGGAACTTGTCATTCTTTTTGGGAATGGAGATTTTGTATACTCAACATGGAGTATATGTGACCCAAGAAAGGTATCTTAAAAATTTGCTAACCAAATTTAAAATGGAAGATTGCAGGGTTGCACCTACACCATTGGAAGTGAACCATAAATTGTCTAGATTTGGGGGAGAAGAATTCAGAGACATGAAGCTCTATCAAAGCTTGGTTGGTAGCTTCATTTATACTACATTAACAAGGCCTGATTTGTCATATTTAGTTGGTGTGCTTTCACAATTCATGCATTGTCCTAGAAAGGAACATTGGATAGCAGGACAAAGAGTACTTAGGTACATCAAGGGTACACTCAGAGAAGGGTTGTACTATGGATTTACTTCTGATACAAGAGTGAAGATATATAGTGATGCAGATTGGGCAGGTAATGTGGATGATAGAAGATCAACACATGGATATTTGTGCTATGTAGGAGACAAATTGATTTCATGGTGTTCTAAGAAGCAACATACAGTTGCTTTGTCATCTACAGAAGCAGAATACAAAGGTATGGTGGAAGCTGCAAAGGAGGTAATATGGCTAAAAACACTTATGAAGGTTTTTGATGTGATTCAAAGTACTCCTATTATTTGTGGAGACAATATGAGTTCTCTATACTTGGCAGCTAATCCTGTGTTTCATGCTAGAACTAAGCATATTGAAATACAATATCATTTTCTGAGAGAGAAGGTCATTGATAAGGAAGTTGAAGTTATGCATACACCTACAAAAGATCAACTTGCAGATATGATGACAAAAAGTCTAGATGGACCAAAGCTACAGAGATTCAAGGATATGGCAGGAATTAAGAAGATAGAGAAGAACCTCAATTAATGATTGAGGGGGAGCTGTTGGTGCATGTCAATCATCAATTGAAGATTTATGAAGAAATGAAGTCAAGGAATCAAGAAGAGAACAAATTCAGAAGGTTGAAGGAAGGACATACTCAGAAATCCGAAGCTATGTACACATATGTACATTAGTTCAGATATAGCTGACTCACACTTTTGATTAGTCATAAGCTTGTACATATTTGCCTATAAATGTTGTGGAAAAATGTCGGGGCAAGAGAGGAGACAATAGGAGATTATGAGAATAGTTTATTGAGGAGTTGTAAGAGTCATTAAGTCTCTTAGAAGTGAGTTGAATTGTTAATCCTCACTTAGTTGTAATTTTTCTGAGAAATCGAAAAATCTTGCGCCCGATGTTTTGCTGTCTGCTCCTTTTGTGTTTAATCTTTTGAGAAATCCTTCTACACGTATCTAAGTCCATAGCTAATCTATCTATGGCTAGAATTTGAGAGGCTAATTGCAATCAGGTTGAGAGAATTTAGTTTAGGAACATTCATATGTAATGATGTTCTGAGAGTCGACAAAACTGGCGCAGATTTCATGTTCAGAGAAATGAACATTGCTCAGTGCATGGTGTAAAGTTTTACACAAGTGAGGGCTCAAAATCTAAGTTGGAAGGTAAGCCATCTATGGCTAAAAGATCTTGATCAAACGGGTTCGACATTGGGAGAACTATAGCTAAGAAGTTGCAGGTGTCAAAGTCGCTACTGCAGAGAAGGTGATTTACACATAGGTAAACTGTTTGTGTGATTTCTCAGAGTATACTGAATCATTTGCAGAGATTTAAGTTGGAGAAGGTGCGCAACCTTAAGGAGAAGCAGTCTACAAAGTTTTATCAAAAACTTTACACAAATGATTAGTCAATTAAGGATTAATCTGCAGCAGACTTTTCTGAGAAGTTGAATTTTTCAGAATAACCAATTTTTAGATAAATTGGTGAATGTTCTCTAAAGTTGGTGGAGTCTAAAGTTGATCTTGATATAGAGGTGGTCTAAATTCAAGGTCAACTTGTTCTTTTGGAGATTAACACTCTCCATCATCCACCATTGTAGAACAATTTCATCTTGTCAATGCTGATAAGAGTGATGTTTCCCCCTTGCCGTGTGGCATGAACTAGTTCTTTCCCCTTAGATCTTCCAACGAATACGTGATTATGTGTTGTCTCGCTCATGAGTGTCAAGCACTCCAATTCCTGGTCTCCGCCCTTAACTTGCGAAAATGCAAGTAGGACATATCACCGCCCTTTTATTCAGCCATTGATGCAGCCTTCCATGAACCCATCAATTGGGCACTCTTGTATTTTTGTTGCATTCACAAGAAATTTCAGGTAGTGGTTAAGCAATTGGTGAAGGGCGAATTTCCATGCACTCACCTTCCCCAATTGTTTTTGTTCCTTGTACCTGTAGTGGTTGATTCTATTGTCCCCGGTCCTTCTCTTCATCTTGTGGAAATGTCTTCTCATATGGATGAGGCAGATGAGGAAGACGAAGTCCTGTTGTTTTTTCCACAGAAACTGCGTCGCGTAGCCTTAACTTCTTCTCCAACATCGAGTGCATCTTTTGTTCTAGTCTCTACCAACATTCACGTTATTGAGAAGGAGGTTGTTGCTCCTATGATGGCCAAGCAAGGTGTCACTAAAGACACGGTTGAAGTTTTTTCCACCCCTGGTTTTTCTCCACCCACCCCCCTTTCTGCAACAGTCCGCGAAGTCATCCTCTCTCTCATTGAGGAACTATCTTCTCAAATAGCTACTCCACCTAAAGATGATCTATAAGTGAATATTGTACTCCTTCCACCCTCTCCCTCTTCTCCACTTTCGCAAAGTCAGCCCCTAGTCCAGATCATTTCCTCTGTGCCCATTACTTCTCCTTGTCCTGTATCTTCTTTTGCTGCTCCGTCTACAAATACCTCATCCAAATCTCTTGATTATTCCCGAACGAAATTACCGGATTTGATGCCACCTCCCTCTACTTCGGCAGTCCTTCCACCCTGCTCTATTGTTTCCTTATCCTCTCCTCTTTCCCTTCAACATTTGGCTACTATTGGTCGATATCTTGTTCAGGCTTCCGAAGTGTTCCAGTTGTAGATTCTTGTTGAAAAGCAAGCACTTACTCAAGATTTCCAGCATAAAATGGATGTATTGGAAGCAGATATTGCCCCTCTCCAGGAGGAGCTCATTAGTCTTTAGGCCACTGAAGTGCATTTCTAGAGCCAAGTCTCTTCACATGAAGCTAAAATCTTGCAGTTATGGCAAGCATTGGTAGAAAAGAATGTTGCTCTTGACAAGATGAATAAAGTTTTGGAAGCTATAAAAGTTCAAGCCGGTGACCTAGAGCACGCCTGCACCACTCTTCATTCGAAAGCAGCTTAATGGGAAATAGAGTTAGCCACTACGAAAGAAGAGTTCTTCTAGGAGGTGTAGGAGTTAAGTAATGAAATTGGCCGAAAGCTACAGTTGAGGAAGGAATTGGAAGCCACATAGAAAGAGCGCCAGGCTTATTTAAAAATGATTCAATTTCAAACTCAGCAGATGGATCGGATGGAGAACCAACTCAACTTACAAGAGGATCAACTACAAAGAGTCGAAGCCCAGATAGCTGAGAGCCAAATTCATGTCAAGTTGCACTCAAAACTGATTTTTACTTGCAGGAAGGCTTTTTGCAAAATCAGAGTCACCTACTACTTACATAAGCGGCTACATCTAGTTCTGCTAGACCCGAGGCTGAGTTACTAGATCTTGTGCATGCACGATAGTTGTTGAAGACTCTACAGAAAAAGATTAAATGCAATTTTGAAGAAGCTCATACCATGTACATACAAGGAATTGTAGATGAAGATTAGCATGTATTTAGGGTTGGAGTCCATCGTGCGTGCCAGTGTTAAGCCGATGAGTGGATTACGTATTATTCATGATATTTTTCTAATTATGTTAATGAAGCACCGTAAACAGCTTGAATGATGTAACATTTTGAATGATTAATATGAAAAGATTTGTGTTCGTGTCGCTCAGCAGCGAAGGAGATGCATGAGAGGTCCTTGACAGACTACGTGTAGCATAGCGACTGGACAACTTTGTGTTGATTTACATTTGGGTTGAAGTCTGACTTGGTGTTGTGCTCTGCTGCATCAGTTAACTATTTGATGTTAAGTGAAGTAATTAACCATACAATAAGTTTGGATTAAATGTTGATGGAAGTTACAGTCTTTTGAATGATGATAATGTTTGTTGTCGTATAAGTTTATATGTATCGAGTACTATAAGTGAAATGAAATTGGTGGAAGAATGTCCATGATTGTGGAAGCATAGGAGTTAGTTACATTTTGGAAGTTGAATAATGTTGTGTAAACCTGTAATTGAGTTCATTACATTATAGATAGTATTCTACAAGGAATGATAGGGATGGAAAGTATATGAAGATGTGGGGAAAAATATTATAGAGCCTTTGTTTCAATAGACCCTTGTCCAACCCAAGAACCCTATAGGAAAATATCTTTTATTCCTGATTTGTTGGTACCAATCCAGCAGAATAAAGAGAGAACAATTACCAACATCTAGGAGAGTGCATTAGAGTACACCATGTCAGAATATGACAATCAAATTGAGAATTCGGACAAAAATAATTATCATCCATGGATATTTAGATTATCTAGCTATCTCATGGGGAAATGATTATGGGGTTTCATTAATGCACATATGCTAGACCTAGATTGGTAGAATCCAGCTCATGCTCAATCAAGGAATTTTGGAGAGTGGAATGAGAGAGATAAGAGACTCACCTTCATCTTATCTGCGCATATTAGCAATGCTATGATATGACATAAACAAGACTTAGACACCTCCATGAAGGTATGGGAAACCCTAGGAAGACTTCACTCTGATGGAGAGTGTTAATCTCCAAAAGAATAAGCTATCCTTGGTATTAGACCACCTCTAGACCAAGAATAACTTTAGACTCCACATAATTTTGAGAACATGCTCACACATTATCAAAATTTGACTAACTGTAAAGAAATCACTTTTCTGAAAAAGTCTGCTGCAGATTAATCAGTCATTGACTAACCAATTCTGTAAAGTTTTTGATAAAACTTTGTACAACACTTTGCCTTGAGATTGCGCAACTTTACCAAGTTGAATTTCTCAAAATGATTGAGTACACACTGAGAAATGTGTGAAACTCTTTACCTATGTCTGAAACAGCTTCTCTGCAATGGCGACTTTGACACCTGCAACTTCTTAACACTGGTTCTCCCAAAGTAAATCCCGTTTGATCAAGATCTTTTAGCCATAGATGGCTTACCTTCCAACTTAGATTTTGAGCCCTCACTTGTGTAAAACTTTACACTGTGGACTGAGCAATGACCATTTCTCTGAAAATGAAATCTGCGCCAGTTTTCACGACTCTTAGAACATTCTCACATGTGAATGTTCCTAAACAAAATTCTCTCAACCTGATTACAATTAACCTCTCAAATTCTAGCCATAGATAGATTAGCTATGGACTTAGATATGTGCAAAAGGATTTATCCAAAGATTAAACAGAGAAGGAGCAGACAGCAAAATATCGGGCGCAAGATTTTTCGATTTCTCAGAAAAATTACATCTAAGTGAGGATGAACAATTCACTCACTCTTCATGTGTCTAATGACACTCTCTACTATCCCTTTCTCTCTTCCTACTCACTATTCTTCTTCTTCCCCATTTGCCCCGACATTTTCCAACATATTTATAGATGAATATATACAAGTGTATGACTAGACAAAAGTATAAGTCAGCTAATGTACATATGTGTACACATCTTTGGATTTTCTGAATATGTCCTTCCTTCAATCTTCTGAATTTGTTCTTTCCTTGACTCCTTGACTTCATTCCTTCATAATCCTTCAATTGATGATTGTCATGCACCAACACACTCCATTTCAACCAAAGCAAGGAAGATTCAATTGAAGAATTAACTCAAGATGATGATGACCTAGTTGCATACATCTTAAATGGGATTAGGGATGATTAGAAGTGAAACAATTTTACAACATCTCTATATGTCAAAGATACTCTTCCTAAGTTTGAGTAGTTGGTGACCTTTTTGTCATCAAAGAGATGAATATTGGAGGCTCAAAGGCAAAGGGCAATGAATCCCAAGCATTCTATGCAGGTAAAGGTAGAGGAAGAGGAAGGATCCAAGGTAAAGGAAGAGGTAGGCAAGGGAGAGGGCCAAATGGTGATCTTGATCAAAACGAAGGAATCAAATAGACTTCATCAAGGGGAAGACGAAAGTTTAAAGGTAGAGGAGGAAGGTTCACTCAAAATAGAGACGACCAAAACTCAAAAGATTGCCTCATCTTTGTCAAGTAATGCCATTATGAAAGGGATTTCTATCAAATCAAAAAGACAAATTCAACCTACAAAGGACAAGGTAATTGTGCACCTACTTCATTTGAGAATGAGAGTATGCTAAATATGATGCAGATGAGTGACTACAAGACACAAAGGTGAAGCACATGGTATATTAATAATGGATGCAACAATCACAGGGTATGCAAGTGAGCAAAAAGTTTATAGATGCTACGATCCCTCAACAAAGGAGCTAAAGGTATCAAGGGATGTCAAATTTGATTATCTTTTACCTTGGTATGCTACAAATGTATTTATGTAGGCTAATTAAGATTAAAAAAGGAAGTCTTCAAGGGATGAACCACAAAGCATGGTTGTTAGTGGACTAAATGATTCAAGTATTAAACCATCATGAAATAAAGCAAGTCCTACATCAAGCCAAATAAGTGATGCAAGGAGTAAGGGTTAGGCCAAAGTCATAGAAATAGAAGAAGATGAAGAATTATGGATTGAGCTCAATGCAAACCATGATGGAAAGAAGGGGGAGAGCTCAAAGTTCAACAAAAAATATCCAAATCAATGGAATGGTGAGATAAAAATGTCCAATAGGGTAAGGTATCTAGTTGAAAGATTTACATATGAATAATTTATGGCTTGAACAAAAACATCACGGCTAACCAAAATGCATTTATTCTATGGATGATACAGACGATAGCCTTTTCTTTCGGAACTGTATCCAACAAAAATACATTTTACTACTTTATCATCTAGTTTCCTACAATATTGTTGAGGCACTAATGCATATGCCAGACAACCAAAAACACGCAGATGAGAAATAGATGGCTTGCGACCATGCCAAGTCTCATATGGAGTGATAGACTACAGTGCTTTAGTGGGACACCTATTAAGTACATATGCTGCACACATGACAACCTCAAGCCAAAAACTATGTGGTAAAGCCTGACTCTTGACCATACACCTCGCCATTTCCATGAGTGACTTGCTCTTTCATTCAGCAACTCCAATCTTTTGAGGTGTATATGGCATGTACACTAATGTTTTATCCCGTATTCAGCTTGAAATGCATTAAATCTAGAAGAAATATATTCCCCCCTTGATCAGAACGGAGGGTGTCCATTTTACATGCTGACAGATTTTCAGCCAAAACCAAAAACTATTTGAAGCACATAAACACTTCGGACTTTTCTTTGAGTGGATATACCCATGCATGCCTGGAAAAATCATCAACAAAAGTCACAAAGTAAAGATAGTTCCCAAAAGAGGGTGTCTGCATAGGACCATACACATCACTGTGAACAAGTTGCAATTTCTAAGTAGCTCGAACTGAACCATCATTCGAGAATAAGGAATGCTGCTTTTTGCCCAAAATACAACCTTCACAAACATGTTTGCTGGGTGCCTCAAGTTTGGGCAAAGAGGACACCATTTCAGATTTTTGTTGGCATAGCAAACTAGCAAAATTTATATGACCAAAGCATGCATGCCAAAGCTTTGCATTTGAAATAGCCTGAGAATCATGTACTACACATGACAAATCATTCACAAATTTTTCATAGTCTATGAGCTTATACAACCTAGGACATAAAAAGCCACAAGTAATGATCACACCGCCATTTGATAGATCATGAATTGTACATCTGTCATCAATGAATTTCACAACCAAGCCAATCCTGGCTAATGCAGAAACTGATAACAGATTTTTCTTGATCCCTGCCAAAAATAAAAGCATCCGAAAAAGTGAAAGAACTACCATCAACAGTAGTCAGAATGATTTTACCAACTCCCATGACAGGATAAGAGGAGTTGTTAGCACATGTGACACTATTCCTTGTAGGGGTAGGCTTGAGTGAAGTGAAGAAATTGCACTGCGAGGTAATATGTTTGGTTGCCCCACTATCAAAGTACCAAACATCTGAGTCTACTACAAACATACATTGTTCAGAAGAAAATGGGTCAAAACGGCAAACAGTCATAAACACCCATTCTTCATTCTGCACAAGATTAGCAAACCCAAACCCAAGTGGGTCCCGCATGAGGGCGACGAGAGGGTGATCAACCTTCTTTGTAATGCAACCTAGGAATCAGCCAAGCTTCCCCTGCTTTGTGGGATTTGGGGGGTCCCGTGGGCACTAGTCCCCTTCTATTGTACCTTTGTTTCTTAATTTAATTCAAGTCCGGGAGAGTAGGCTATTGCCGAACTTCCTTTATATTAACAAGATTAGCAAACTCTGTTTTTGCTATAGAGGCCTCTGCAACAACCATTCCAACCTCTTTTTTCTTTGCCTCTTTTGCACCTAGTTTTGGACAGTTCTTTATGACATGATCATTTCCTTTATAGTACTTACAAAAGAATCTATACTTTTTTTATTTCTTCTCATCTTTGTCTTCCTTCTTTGAAGGTGCAGTATTTGCACATATCTACTTACTAGTAGATGAGCTCCATTTACCTTTGCCCTTCTGACTAGCTAGGAAAGCTTGATCTGCAACACGCACAAGGGACTTGTTTGCGTAGATTGATCTTCTTGCAACAGAAGAGAGACCAACTCCTCAAATGACAAGGCATTTAGATTGTCTTTCATCATCAAATGAAGAGTAGAAGAAAAACTCTAATATGAATCAAGAAGACCATTCAGAATGGTCTGCACAAGTGAGCTATCAGGTATAACTTCATCAGTAGAAAATCCTTAGTCTTTGATCTTTGTTAGAAAATTCTCTATAGAACCACCTTCATTCATATGCTCACTCTCAAACTTTTTTTGGAGGTAAGCAACACGAGCCTCATTCCTAGCCTAGTACAATGTGGTAAGTGTATCCCAAGCATCTTTAGCTGTTCTGCAAGAGTGAATGTGAGGAATAATGGCATGTTTGGCAAACAAGGCTATCAATGCATGTGCCTGAGCATCTATATCATCCCAACAAATTTGCTCTCCACTAAGTGTGGTAGAAACTGTAGCACAACATGAATCTAAAGAATATTAGCATCTTCAACACCATCTGCATCAGCTTCAATACGTGTATTTGTAGGTGTGATAGGATATTTTTCAACACCCTGCAAAATGTTCCATAGTCCTTTTACAACCAATACATGTCTCATCATATCAAACCACAATGGGTAATTGGTACTGTCCAACTTGTCCTCAATAGCCAACATAGGGAATACATCACAGCTTTCAGCCATGGCCACTGACTAAGATACCCTGGTCTAGAAAAATAACTGTATCAGAAAACGTTGAATAGAACTACCCTAACGAGTTCTACACTTTGAGATGCTTATACAGGCAAACCAAAACCTCTATATATCTGTAATAAAGTAAGTTTATGATCCAAGGATCTGGCCGGTTCAGACAGATCTGAAATCGGACACCGTTTGGTCATCCGTGTGTATGACCAAAGATCTCGAGTTTAGACTTACTAGGAGGTCTTGTGCTCTTGTGAACAAGTGATCCACTTAGCTTAGTGGTTAAGTCTCAAGGATGTGAAGGAGGAGGTCTTGGGTTCAAACCCCATGGGGTACATGGGAAGAGTATTTTGCCCAAAGAGCTCTAGAACCTTCTAGAAGCATCCACTGAGACACTTGGCGCACATGTAGTTACATGGCTGACACTTGGATGATTAGTATCCACCTGCCCAAGAAGGCAGTCCCCTGGAGAGAGCTATATATAGAGGCATTTGGTTGGGAGGAGAGTCATCTCTCAAGCATGTGGTGGTCGTAATCCTTGTTCTCTTGCATTGGTATCAGAGCCAAGCTCTCATGGTGACCTTGGGGGACATCACCTTCATAAGTTCTCATCGAATCTTGCTGATCGAAGTTTTACATATCGTTCTCTCTTACATGCATCTCTTCTTCTTTCTTGGTTTGCGTGCACGCATATCCATGGTGACAAAATGAAGAGGCAAAGATCACAGCAGCCGGATGTGATTACTTCATGATGGGTACGCGCTACCGCCCAGGGGATTCGAACCCCCGTCCCCCCCAAAGAAGCGCGCTGTTCTATCCAAGGAGCCCACGGACGTTGATGATGTAGATTCGCAGACGCCATATATTGTCGTGGCTCAGCGTTGAAGAAGGCAGGAGCAATAGAAGGCAAAATATATTCTCTATGTGTTGCCGCCCGAAATCGATCCCTCGCCCCCCCAATAGGACTGCGATCGTTTATCCAAGGCGCCCACGGCGGGATCACGTTTAGGAAGCTGCAGATCTGCTAAAAATTGGAGCTATAAATTCTTCATCAAGCTCTAGCTAAAGACTAAAAGGAGGTATCGCATGCTGCTGCCGGCGGGAATCGATCTCAGATCGCTTGGTTGAAAGAACAGAGACGTAGCCACATCGCCCACGAGCATTCCTTGCTTGTGAGTACAGAGCAAACTTTTCTAAATCAGGAAGCAGAGCTGAAGTGCAAGCCCAACTCTCATCCATCCAAGGAGCCAAATCAGTTGTTGCAGGCCGAACCCGAGAAGTACTCTGCTTTTAGCCAAAGCAACAACCAAGGAGAATCAAAGATTGACCAAAGCTTGAAGGAAGAGGAGCCGTGGAGTGAAGATCCGGAGGCCTAACTTCGTCGACCTTGACGGACCAAATCATCCAGGACTATTTCTTGATGAGGAAGCTTCAAGAATGGTGAATAGCTCCTGGCAAGGATCAAGGGATGGACGAAGCTATGATCAAAGCTAAGTATTTTTGAGTTCTTGCTTGGCCTTAATGCTTGATTTATTTTGTTTTCATTATTCTACACTTAATCCTAGATGCACATTGAAATAGCCAAGATTTCAATTGATTAAGTCTAGATTAGAATAATGAATTAATCCATTTCTCATTCCAAGCATTAGTTTGCATTAAGGAAAGACTTGATTTCAAAAAAATCCTTGTGCATCAAAGAATGTATTTTGGTATTTTAAATACATATTTCCTTTCCATTGAGTAAGTTTTCTATTGCACTTCAAGGGTATGTTTTTATATCATAGTGCATTAGGACAAAGGAAAGGATATACATGCATCAGGATTGCATGATATACATTCTTAGTACAAGAAAAAAATCGTGCATCAAGCTCATGCATGATTGTTGTATTATTTTTTGGGCATGCAAAGAACATGCATGCATACGCATGTGAGCATATGCTTTTGCATGTAGATACATGCATTTGCATGATAGAATGGAATGCTGTTTGCAAGTAGATATGAGAATGTACTCTCTTAGTATTTAGCTTACTTTATAAAGCTCGCAGTTTGACATTAGGGAAGACCAAGGACTGGTTAGTTGCAAAGACATTAGTTGCAAAGACATACTAGTTCTAGTTTGCAACTCAAGTAATTAGTCGATTTCTTCCCAAGTCGATACTCTGCTATCAAAGACAAATACTTAATGACAATTAAGTATGATAGATGTCTTGCTAGGTATAAGTAAGCACTAAGAGAAAGTTAAGTAATAAATTTCCTTGATGACCAAGAAAATTTAAATTACTTGCAAAACTCTTTTGTGATGTATGATGACTCTAAGTCCCGGATGTACTTAGAAAGTCATGCGGATAAGCTTTACTTGATTAGTTACATACTTTATGTAACTTCTCAAGCATCCCAAGGTTGGATGAGAACGTCAACTATATTTCCAAGTTCCTTGAGTACTCTTCTATTTAGAAGATTTCGAAAGTTTAAAGAAGTTTCTTTGTGGTTTCAATCTCATGATGAAACCTTAGTAAGTAACTTTTTGGAATTGAGATATGAAATAGTCAAGCCTTCTATTTCATGTGAGATCATTCTCCTACCATGTTTAAGATGAATTTATTTTTGGGAAGGAAGATGTTCCAAGTAGAGGATCTTAATTGATTCATGAACTCTTCCCAAAATACACATAAATTCATATTATATGATAGGTCCAAGGAATGATGAAGGCAAAACCTCTTTAGGATATAAATGTTTTGCCAAGATATAAAGATACCAAGCTTTTATAAATTTTCATTTTGATTTCATCCCAAGGGGTGATGGAAATCAAAGGTTAAACCTCAACATCAATTGATCCTTGACATCAATAAAAGGATGTTAGGTTCTATAGTTGCCTCTTTGGTAAATGATGCAACTAGCTAAGCAGTGTTTAGGAAATAATATAAGTCCCTAAGGACTTGAAGCAAGTGTGAACTTTTCATTTAGGAGTAGAAAGTTCCAAGAAATGGATTTTCAATCCATGAACTTCTCCTAAACAAGTTATAAAGTTCAAAGTTGTGTTCACAGTAACATTACTATTGGATCAATCATCAATAGATGCTTGGACTTTAAACATAATTTTGATTGGTGAAATATGTTTAAAGGACTCTAGTAACATCTGAAAATTGACCAATAATAATGAGTTTTGTATCAAACTCAAGAATAGAAGTCGATATCACATAAATGAAAGTTCAACTTAAACTTTCATAGTGGCATGGGAAACCATATCCAAAAGGTGATATTTAGTCTCTAGTTTGATACTCAGAAAATGAATACAATTGAATCAGTAAATTTTTTGGATATTATTTGAAAGAATTTCTTTCAAATGTTCTATTAGCATTGCAAAAGATTCCAAGATGAATCATTTGCTCAAGTTATTTGATTCCTTAGAAGGAATCTCAAGTCTTTGAAGAATGGCATTCTTTCAAGTATTGAGAATGAAATTCTTCATACTCTTTAGTCTGAAAGTAGTTCCTTAGCAATTCCCAAACCATCAGTATTGGTTAATTAAGTCCAAATAGTGATATAATCCAAAGGTATATCAAAGATTCTTAGCTTTGGAATCTAAGAGGCATTAGTGTATGCTTGGACTTGAGTAAGGAAAAGATCTCTAAAAATCCTGCAGGTAAGCAAAGAAGCTTAAAGATAGTTTAAAGAGATCTTAAAAGATAAAAATACAGTCTTTATTATTATCGCATGATCAACAAGACTTGATCAAGCTTGGCCATGATTGTCCAAGAACATGCGATTGGAACTACCCTGTAGATTGCCCAAGTATTGGCAATAAAAATTTTCTTTATGAATGATTCACTCAAGTTCCATTTATTCGATGGAAAACTGTGAAAAAGAGTAAGTTGTTCCAAGTCTGAACAGAGTAAAGAAATTCCAAGAATGTAGTCTGCAACCGTGAAAATGGTAATTAAGTCTGTGGAAGGTAAAACATAAGTGTTTACCTATCCTTAAAGGGATTTTGGTACAAATCCAGAAAGCATGAGCGGATGCTTAAGACTTAAGCAGTAAAAGAGATTCCTAAATAAAGTCCCCGGGGTAGGTACCTAAAGCAACAGTAAAGAAAGGAATCTAAAGACAAGAAGTCAAAAGCTCTTGTCGCTACAAAATTGGTCAAGGGTAAACCAATTGAACTTGAATTTCAGAAATTCAAGAACTTGGAATTCTGATTGGTTTTCATTTGAAAACCCTAGCAAAAAAGAAGAGTTGATATTCTGTTAAGAGGTTTTCAAGTTCCCAAGTTAAAGCACATGATTGTGAGACGATCATGTGAAGGAATCAAAACCTAGAAAATCTAGTTAGAGATAATACCTGGAACTTCTAAATTCTCGTAAAAGAATTGAAGAGATAAGGTACTCTATCAAGAGATGTTTAGACTTTAGGATAAGAATCACCCACACATTAATGTGAATATAAAATAGGGTGGTATGGGACATCGGACCGTGGGATGATAATTATCTTTTAGTCCTAGTTTGGATTTTGAAGTTAGGTTTCATCCTCAAGGGAATTAAGACTTCAAGAAAAGTTTAATTCGTAAAGGATGAAAGTAGTATCTTACGATACTTCAAGATGACTTCAAGATTAAAGAAACTGAAGATATGAAGTAAGTAACTTCCAAGATCTTCATAGAACACTTCAAGCTTAAGTGTTATTGATCAGAAATATTTGATAAATTTCTGAAAGAAGTTGGACTTTGACTTTGAGTTGCTCTTTTCAACCAAGGATTTGATTGACTAAGTCAAGTATCAAGTTCCTAGTGAAACTTGGTAAATTCACTCTTTTGACTCAAAGAAATGCACAAGAATTACATTCACGAATAGGAGTCAAAAAGACTGAATGTGACCTGAACTTGGTCTCAAGTGAAGCATTATTTGAATACTAAACTCATCAACAGAACCTCAGTGGGTCGACACACTGATGTTGGTTACCACACTAGTATCTTGTGGTTGGATGGTGTTTTTTATTTTCTTTGCATCTTTTTGAGAATCCAGCTTATTTCTCTTAAAGATAAAGAAAATGCTTCAAATCCCTGTTGAAATAGATCTTTGAAAAGTTGAAGTCCTGAGTCATCTAGTCTTTGACTCATAACAAATTTACGTATATTCGAAGTTTGAATTGGTTGTACAGAGTCTTAGTTATTTCTTTCCGCTTTCCAAATCTTTTGAAATTGACTCAGATATAGTATCTGATTCCTTTTGCAAAAGACCAGGGTTAGCCGGTTAGAATAAAATAACTAACTTGAACATCCTAGATAGATGTTATGTACAAGAACCTTTTCAATCTTCAAAAGATGATAAGTCTTAGTGGGATTTGAGTTTGCTTCAAATTATAGCATAAATGATTTCCTGGAGTCCAGTATACTCTAGAATAGGGAAGTTAGGAATTGCTCATCAGATTGACAATTCCCAAGAACTTTCAGTTAAAATCTTTGAGAAAAGTGTCTTAAGTTGGACAATTTTCATTTTGAAGTTGTATTGGTCAAGTTATAGTATGGTTGACTCAAAGAAATGGTAAACTTTCTCCTACAGTTTACAAAGGATTTTTTAACTCATAAGGACAAAGTAGTCCTCTAGTCGGGTGAAAAAATCAAGTAACTGTTAGATAAAAGTAAACCATTGTACAGACATCTAAAGTTAGATGTATGGGACAACCAAACTTCAAGTTCTCCAAAACAAATTCAAGTGAATCAAGAATTCTCAAAGTCTTGCAAGGGATAAGAATCCCACCTTCATTACTAAGCCCATGCACCAGTTATGCCTAGAAATGGACTAGTAATTTGAATCCACCTAGTTCACATGTTTGTGCCTAGATCGCACATCCGGAAACTGTGAATTAGCCAGGGATGTATTTAGATCCACCCTCACTAGTTTGTACTTTGTCCCGTTCATCAAAGTGCAAACCTGGATAGTGTTTTGAATCATTTGGGCAAGGATGCCACCACAGAGATGAGACATGTTCTTCCAGTTCTAGAACATGACCATGTTCTTCCAGTTTTAGAACATGAGGCTCGGGGGTTGCCTACAGTATGTATATAGCTCTATTTTCGAGGACGAAAATATTTTCCAAGGGGGGAAGAATGTAATAAAGTAAGTTTATGATCCAAGGATCTGGCCGGTTCAGACAGATCTGAAATCGAACACCGTTTGGTCATCCGTGTGTATGACCAAAGATCTCGAGTTTAGACTTACTAGGAGGTCTTGTGCTCTTGTGAACAAGTGATCCACTTAGCTTAGTGGTTAAGTCTCAAGGATGTGAAGGAGGAGGTCTTGGGTTCAAACCCCATGGGGTACATGGGAAGAGTATTTTGCCCAAAGAGCTCTAGAACCTTCTAGAAGCATCCACTGAGACACTTGGCGCACATGTAGTTACATGGCTGACACTTGGATGATTAGTATCCACCTGCCCAAGAAGGCAGTCCCCTGGAGAGAGCTATATATAGAGGCATTTGGTTGGGAGGAGAGTCATCTCTCAAGCATGTGGTGGTCGTAATCCTTGTTCTCTTGCAATATCTTTGGCACAACAAGATGAAATAGCCTACACAAGCACTATGATAGTTCATTTAGAGGCTGAAACGAGCTCAAACCTTGATTTTGGCACCACAAGGTGAAGCTATTTTGATCTCCTAATCACCCTGAATATGCTCACCAATTTTTTTATGATTCTAAGACTATGATCAGAGGGGTTTCAATGATGCCCTAGATGATATTAAAAGAGGTGAAGAGACACCAAATGCATTGAAGTCTTTTAGGTCATTGAAGACTAGGAGACATACACTCAAGGAGGCTCAAGGCAAGATTCATCCAAGGCTCAAGGAGTTGAAACACAACATTCCAAGCTAAGAAAAATTCAGAGGAGGACATAACATACACTGAGGAGTAAAGAGGAGCTATCAGGCCCACACCCCCTCTACTCTCTTGTAGGTATATACATACTCTACTTATAACATTTGTAACTCTTTGTGTACATGACCAATTCAAGAGACTTAAGGTGTATCTTGTAGCTTCTATAATCTTAATTTTCAGAAGAGGGCTTCTTGAAATCATTTTTATGTGGAGAGAAATTGGTGTATCTCTATAACCCTAATTTCTACATATCCTACATCTCTGTATTGTCTATTTTGTAAAGAGTTGTTGACTGCCCTACTAGATCCATTTAAGGTTTTATATAGGTTATTGGAGATCTATGAACCATACTAAGTGTGGCAAAAAGCTTCGGTGATTTGGATTAGTGTAAGGCAAGTGAATCATAGTTATTTTGTATGGTCACAAAAAAGGTGTATAAAGGGACCTTGGTATTGGGTTCACTTCACTTCTAGTGTGCAAATTTGAGGGATTAAATTCCATTTGTTGGTATAAGATTAGGAAATATCCTTTGAAGACTCTAGGAGAAGGACACAAAAGCTTGGACATCAAGGCTAAGAGGTACATTTTATTGTAACCCTAATTTCCCATTCATTACGGGAGATCTAGGTCAAAAATTGGAGTTTCTTGACAAAGAAAACTATCAGCCATGGAGGTTTAGAGTCATGAATTACCTTATGAGAAACGTTTGATGGCCTATTGTCTATGGACATGAAGACAAGCCTGATGTGGATCCGAAAGATCCAAAGGTCACCAATAAAAAATTGAAGATGTTGAAGGATTGGGAGGAAAGGATTGGGAGGAAAGGAATAGGAGAGCTATCTTCTACATATCACATGTAATCTCCAACACTATGATTGTCATATATCAGATTTTGATCATGCTAAAGATGTTTGGGAAGCCTTAGAGAGGTATGATTCATATGGAAGAGTTGGAATATGATGGAACCATACATCAAGGTTAATGAAGATTGGAAGTGGGCAACCAAGCTTAGAAAAAATGATTCTATTTGGTTCCTTATTAGGGGAATCAAAGAAGTTCCTTGAGAGAACCTCCAAAGATCAAAGAAGTTATGGAACAAAGGATTTCGTAAGTGGAAACATATGTGGAATTAGGAGAGGATAGTGGATATGATTTGAGGACATACCCTCAATTTGTAGATTTGACTATGAGGATTGGCACCTGCTAAGATTTAAATCAACTTTTGGGATAAATCTAAGACTCCTCTACTGCTCGAGAATGATCTACCCTAGATTGAAGGGTTAAGGTGGACCAACAACAAAAAATTGGATAAGACTTTGAGGATCCATAAGCTCCTTGACTTGTGTATCTCGCGTAACACGAGATGGTGTTCAAACTACTCCTGTATTAGATTGGATATTTAAGTGCAAGTACTTACATCACTGTGTCATTGAAAACAAAAAATTAGTTCTTGTTTGGAAAATTTCCTATTTAGGAATCTAGATCAATGTCAAAGCTAGTAAAGTTTATGGGGCTCCTTAGTGGTGTAAGCATTGTCTATGGGTAGAGAGAACCTTGGCCACCTCTTCTTTTTGATCCCAAGGATTTGCTTGGGCTTGTAATCCCTAACCAACAATTTGAGTTTACAAAGGCAAATCAACCAGAGAGAAGCGCTACTCGGAGAAACCATTGACAACTCTTCTGTCTTGTGGAATGCCCTAAGAGAGGAAGAGCTTTGGAAGATATGGAAAGAACGATGTTAGAACATCTTTGATGGCCATCCAAAAGAATGGTCAATTGAAAAATCCCTCATCCCATTAGGCACAACAATATATAATTGTAATAAAATCATTACCTTTCATGCACCATAGGATTTTTCTCTTAGAAAACAACAAGATTAAAAGCAAGTGGGTCACTCATGAGGGTGATAAAAAGGTCATTAATCTACTAAATAACTCTTATGACTCTATCCATCTTTGGATCATTAAGGCTATTATGCCTCTAGGTAGTCCTTCCCCTACTTTGTGAGATATAGGGGATCCCAGGGGCACTAAGCCCATTCACTCTATAATTTTTCTTAATAATTCAAGCATGGAATATGTCCATGAAGAAGTTCTTTCTAGAACAAGTGAGCTTTCAAACATAAATTCTCCGCCTTGTAAATTAACAAATGCTAGAGAGAGAAGCAAAAGAAGCCACTATTTTTAAATGCAAAAGATTCTAGGCCTCAAAGGAGGTCCCTACCATGTGATCCAAAAAATCTTAAGAGATACATTTTTGTTCTTTTACACATTCCCTACATTTCTCTAATACAAAATTTTTCCCTATCCCTTCATTTTTATCTTGGAATCTCAACTAGAAGACATGATGCAAAAAGGTTTATAGAGAAATTATCAAAAAATTTCATTCCAAATTGTCTATATGCGTAAAACGTCCTAATAAATCATTGTAAAAATGATCTACCCAATGTTTAACAAAAAGATTGTAAAGAAATATTTCACCACCAATTAGCCCCTTGTTCAACACATTTGAAAAGAAGGATAATGTGCTAGAAAATCGTCTAAATTTACCCATGCCGATTGTTCAATTGGTTTTGTGTGGTATGCGACCAAAATTTCCACTTTGGAACGATTCCTAAGTAATATTGCCCTCGTTTCCAATATTATTTCATGTAAAAACTCAAAAGATCCGTCATCTTTTTAGCTTATCGTTGTCCTTCAAAGCATGATCAACATTAGTTACACATGTTTTAAGCTAACATGAAATGTACTTTTTGCCATATATTCAACCAAAACAGCCGCAAACTATGGTCATGGATCAAGTGGAAGTTACGGTTTGAATCCTCGGGCACCTGATTATGACGAACAAAGCTCTACAAAATCCTTGTTAGAGGCAGCTAGAGAGTGTAAGACCTAAGAAGATACTATACCCTTCTTGGTGCAAGAAATGTATCATGAAGAGGATGAGATTCCATATCTCTTTTATGCATGTCTTGAGCGTTGAAAGGTTTGGGGCTCTATGCAAACGTTTTTCAACTTGCAAACAAAGATCTCCTCATAGAAACGTATACTTGGTGAAATATTGAGTTTTTCATCATGTCTTTGGGCTCTGAAGATGGATGGAAGATTTAGAAGAAGAGACGTATAATCAATTTAGAAATTCTCCCGGTCACTTCTGCATTCAGAGATCCATATATTAAGAGCTACAAGGGGGTCTTGAGAAAGAGATATGGGATAAAATCAAGCTCCATCTCTACCTGGTCGAGGTGAAATACATGAAGGGGTTCTCCTAGTCTCATGAGAAAGAGATATGGGATAAAATCAAGCTCCATCTCGACCTGGTTGAGGTGAAAGACATGAAGGGGTTCTCCTGGTCTAACCTTCAATTGGGGGACTCTATGAGGAAAGCAAGACTTGATAGATGTTACATCGACCAAAACACCATCCTCCAGTGGGGTATTCCTTCGATTTCCCAACACATGGACCTGACTATCTCGGCCCACTACCCGATTACTCTTTCTTTCAAACCGATTCCCATGCTCCGGAAAGCTCCTTGGTTTCAAGCTTTCCAAACATTGTTTTCCCTCCCCTCTGTCAACCAAGAACTTTCCGCACTTTGGGCAGAGGCCTTTGTCTACTGTAATGAACCGGCTAAATGCTGGAGAAGCGCGGTGGGAAGGACTAGACAAATTTTGATCAGGACTAATAAGGACATAAGAGATATCCAGAATAAAACGAGAGAAACGGTGTATTGGAGGCTCTCAAGTCTTGAAGAAGAAGTGAACAAAGGTAACTTGCAATGCCAACAAGGGCTTCTGAAAATTAGGGGAAGACTAAGACTCGAGGAAGAGGTTCAAAGGAAAAATCTACAAATATTCTTCAAAGATTGGTGGGCGGGGAAGGCAGACAAACTTTCGAAAGAGATGTGTAACATCCTTAAAAGGAAGCAAGCTAAGGAAGCCATCCCCTTCTTGGTCGACAACAATGGGATCGAATGTAGCACGGAAGTTGAGAATAGATCTATCATTGTCGAGCACTTCACCCATCTTCTTGGGGTCTCGACTTCTCTTTCTACGCACAGGCGTGATTGCATGGCATCCATCTCAAGGTTTGCTCAACCTAGAATCCCTTTGAACATGACATTTCAGAGAACGAAATTATCGAGGTTATTGATGCTCTCCCCAATGGAAAAAGTCTGGGCCTTGATGGACCACCAATGAGTTTTTCAATTCCAAGCACGTGGTGGCCCCCCGTTGCGCCTAGTATGGCAAGAGGCTCTCTCCTTTGGTGCCCTCCTTGAGTGTTTTAATAATGGTGTCATCAAATAAATTCACAAAAGTGGAGATAAGAACAAAATTGAAAATTACTGGCCGATTACCATGCTCCAAACTGGATACAAGATAATCGCAAAAGTAATCACCAACAAAATCTCTTGTCATTTAAAGTCATGGCTTTGTGAGGACCAGAAAGGTTTTATCAAAGGTGGATCTATACTTGAAGCAGTTGTCCATATTTGGGAAGGCCTTGCGTTTGCTAATGAGTCTGCACAAGATCTGGTATTCACTAAGATCGACTTCGACAAAGCATATGACAAATTGGAATGAGACTTTATTCTTCAATCACGGAAAGATCTTGGATTCAGTCAAAAGTTGAGGAAGATGGTTTCCACTCTAGTCAAAAACGCTTCAACGAGAATAAATATCAATGGTAAGCTCTCTGAACCCATACATTTAAAAAGATCTGTCAGGCAAGGCTACCCGCTAGCTCCACTACTCTTTGCTATCGCCTTAGATGACCTTAGTTGCCTATTTAAGCATCAAATCGAGGCTGGAAATCTCAAGGGTCTTTCCCTACCTCTTGGTCATGGCCCAATGATTGTGAGACTCTTTTCCGATGACATGAATGACTTTGTTCTTAATGATATCAACTACATTGAGGTGTTTTGGAGTTGCCTCAACAACATTTGTGTGGCGTAAGATTCTAAAATCAACCATGCTAAAACTACTTTTAGAGCAATCCATGGTCATCCACCCCAACTCTTGATTGATCACGGGTGTCAAGTTATCCCTAATGGTCAAGTCTTCCATCTCCTTGGTATTCCGATGGGCTTCAACATCTCGATGGACCAACGGTGCAACTGGGTGCTATCCAAAATGGATAGCAAACTAAATCATTGGAAAGGTATGCAAGTTAACTTGGCAGGGCGTGCAATGGTTGTAAACACTTTTATGCTTTCTATGACTATTTACTATATCTCGTGTTGGAGACCTAAGGAGAAAGAATTGGACAAAGTGGAAAGGATCTGTAGAAACTTCCTATGGACTGGGGACCCCAATAGGAGGGGGATTCCCAAAATCAAATGGGAAACTTGTATTAGCCCGAAAGACTCGGGGGGCCTGGTTATTTTGGATATCGCTCGGTTGGCTGACAAGTTGGCGGCAAAGTGGTTTATGAAGGCTTGGAGCAATAGAGAGACCTCTTGGGCTAAATTGATCTTCAGAAATTTGAATGACCTTACCTTAGCTGGTCTTCCCGATTTGAAGGACATTGGGATCCTCACGCTTTTGTTCTCCCCCCACCCAGTGTCCCCTTAAGGCTCTAGCCTCGTGTGTTCCTTATGGAAGAGTTGGAACAAAGCCAAACAATTCATCATAATTAGTGATGAGTGGAAGTGGGCTACTGGGATTAGACAAAATGACTCTATCTGGTTCCGGATCAGCGGCATAAGGGGGGTAGAGTCTTGGAACCTCCAAACAGCTAAGTGGCTATGGAACAAGGGGTTCAAACAGTGGAAACAACTTTGGAAACAAGAGACCAGCCAGTGGATCACGTTTGAAGACTTAGATCCGAGACATAGAGTTTCCCTCGAGGAATGGACTCTTCTTCAAAATAGTTGTTTAGCATGGGACCACTCAACTACCCGCCTTCTCAGCGGACATGATCTTCCTTGCCTAGAGGGCCTCAAATGGAGCAATGGTAAAGAGCCTATCTAGAACTCCCAACTTCAAATAAAATATAGATGGTCATCACACTCTTAACAAGGTGTGGTGCCTTTCTTGGACCAAACTTCGATGGGAACTTAAGTTCATGTCTATTTGGCAGCCCCTTATTGAGATCAAGAAGTCCGTTCTCATGTGGCAAATCTTGAATAAGGGTATCTGGTACAATGCAAGGGCCAACAAAATTTGTGGTGTGCCTCCATTGTGCAAGCGATGCCATTGATGCATCGAAGACCTCGTTCACCTCTTCTTCGATTGCCCCAAGTCCTGAGTTATTTGGCATCATGTGACACGGGTTTTGACACTCTCGAACCAAATCAATTGGCAATAGGCACTCTTGGGTGAGGCGATTGATGTCTCATCAAGGTTGTGGAATGCTATCAGGGGCAAGACTCTTTGGAAGATTTGGAGGGAGCGATGTGCAGTCAACTTTGGCCAAACCCCAAAGGAATGGTCG
Source organism: Ceratopteris richardii (assembly GCA_020310875.1). Classification (NCBI taxonomy): domain Eukaryota; kingdom Viridiplantae; phylum Streptophyta; class Polypodiopsida; order Polypodiales; family Pteridaceae; genus Ceratopteris; species Ceratopteris richardii. The sequence continues at coordinate 71,276,973 of CM035441.1, read as the reverse complement.
ATTGAGAAATCCTTGTTTCTTCTAGGTAAAAGAATCTCCTGAGATAAGAGATCTCCACCATTTAGGCACCATTGTATTTATCTCCTCGTTGATAACAAGCTGAAACCCAAATGGGTTCGGCATGAGGGAGATGATAGATTTGTACGCCTCATTTGTAATGCCCTCTAGATTACCGAACTTGTCCCCTGCGTTGTGGGATTTAGGGGGTCCCATGGGCATTAGTCCCATTCATGTGTAACTTTTCTTCTTTATATTAATTAAAGTCCGGGAGAATAGGCCAAGGCCGAACTCCCTTTAAAAAAGAAGAAGTGGGTCTGTCTATCTAGAAACTCGAGAATATTTCTCATCTAAAGAAACAAGCTTAAAAGAAGAGGATCCCATGAAGGGGTTTTGTTAAATTGCTTTGTATCTTCTGCTTCTGACAAGGCGATGGAAGTGAGGCTCTGCAAATAAAAACCAATGCTTGTATGCCATGTGTATTGTATCATTCACATAGGACCAAAGTCCTTGCACTCTACACTTGCGAGCTCACCAAACAAAGTGGTGAAGTATGTTCCGGCATCCCTCCCCACCCTTGGGCGGAACTCGAATTTGTTTTGTACAACTCCATGTCTTATTCGTTACTGACTGAAGATATGCATGTTCACTGTATTCATCTCTTTAACTATGTACGCACATAAGGTGGAGGCTCGAAACAAAATATTCAATGTTCCACCCTATGTGTGAATAGTTAGGGGACCTATGTGAACTTGAGTATCGCCTATCAAAATTTTATCATTTTGTGTGTTGGTTCCACCACCCTTATGTGAAACCACCCTATGTATGGAGCTTCCTTTTAACTAACTTGGAGGTTTTCGTGCGCAAAAGATGAAAAGTCGTGTGGGGAAAGCCACATATGTAGAAGTTGAGGAACGGACAGGTGTACAATTGTAGCACATATGTACCAAAGAAGGATGCGGGGACAACAGACGCGAAATTCAAGACACAAGACTGCGAGAAGCTGTCATGACTCATGAGATTCACTCAAAGCATCGAGAATCAACATCTCATCCAACACAGCAGACGCAGCGCCAGAGTAAGTTGTGTTCCCTTGTTGGAGACGGCGTTGAGAGAGAGAGAGAGAGAGAGAGAGAGAGAGAGCTTAACTCAAGACATGCGAGTGCGAACTTGCGAAGAGAGAGAGAGCTGAACTCAAGACATGCGAGTGCGAAGAGAGAGGGAGAGAGCTGAACTCAAGGGATGCGAGTGCGAAGCCACGGAGTCTGCTAAAGTTTTCATGAGACGGACTTAAAGTATCGAGAATCAGGGTTAGGGTTTACAGAGTCTGTATCGAGAATCAGGGTTTAGGGTTTACAGAGTCTGTCTATTCCTAAACCCTAAATCCTAAACCCTTTAAGCACGTGGTGGCCACCCCATTACGTCTGGTGTGGCAAGAGGCTCTCTCCTTCGGTGCCCTTCTTGAGTGTCTAAATAATGGCGTCATCAAATTAATTCACAAAAGGGGAGATAAGAACAAAATTGAAAACTGGCGGCCGATTACCATGCTCCAAATTAGATACAAGATAATTGCCAAAGTTATCGCCAACAGAATCTCTTGTCATTTAAAGTCATGGCTTTGTGAGGACCAGAAAGGTTTTATCAAAGGTAGATCTATACTTGAAGCAATTGTCGATATTTGGGAAGGCCTTCCATTCCCTGAGGAGTCTGCACAAGATCTGGTATTCATTAAGATCGACTTCGACAAAGCATATGACATATTGGAATGGGACTTTATTCTTCAATCACTGAAAGACCTTGGCTGCAGTCGAAAGCTCACGAAGATAGTGTCCACTCTTCTCGGAAACGCTTCTACAAGAATAAATATTAATAGTAAGCTCTCTGAGCCCATATGTTTAAAAAGATCTATCAGGCAAGGCTGCCCACTAGCTCCTCTACTCTTCGCTATCACCTCGGATGGCCTTAGTTGCCTATTAAAGCATCACATGGACACTGGCAATCTCAAGGGTCTTTTCGTACCTCTTACTGACGGCCAGATGATAGTGAGACTCTTTGCTGATGACATGAATGCCTTTGTACATAACGATATGAATAGCATTGAGGTATTCTGGAGTTGCCTCGACACCTTTTGTGTGGCATCAGGTTCAAAAATCAACCATGCTAAATCTGCTTTCAGAGCAATCCATGGTCCTCCACCCCAATTGTTGTTAGATCAGGGTGTCAAGTCATCCCAAGAGGTCAAGTGTTCCGTCTCCTTGGTATTCCAATGGGCTTCGACATTTATATGGACCAACGATGGAACTAGGTGCTATCCAAGCTGGATAGCAAACTAAATTATTAGAAAGGTATGCAAGTTAACTTGGCCGGGCGTGCCATGGTTGTTAACACATTTATGCTTTCTACGACTATTTACTTTATCTCATGTTGGAGACCTAAGGAGAAAGAGTAAGCCAAAGTGGAAAGAATCTGCAGAAACTTGCAGAAACTTCCTGTGGACTGGGGACCCCAACAGGAGGGGGATTCCCAAAATCAAATGGGAAACTTGTATTAACTCGAAAGACTCAGAGGGCTTGGGTATATTGGATATGGTTGGGGTTGGCTGACAAGTTGGCAGTTAAGTGGTTTATCAAGGCTTGGAGCAATAGTGAGTCCTCTTGGGCTAAATTGATCTTCAGAAACATGAAAGACCTTACCTTGGTTGGCCATCCTGGCTGAAGGATATAGGGATCCTTACACTTTTGTTCTCCCCTCACCCGGTGTCCCCTAAAGGCTCTAGCCTTGTGTGTTCCCTATGGAAGAGTTGGAACAAGGCAAACAATTCATCAGAATCAGTGATGAGTGGAAGTGGGCGGCTAGAATAAGAAAAAATGACTCTATCTGGTTTTTGATTTTTGGCATTAGGGGGGTGGAGCCTTGGAACCTCCAAACTGCTAAGAGGCTATGGAACAAGGGGTTCAAATAGTGGCAATAGCTCTGGAAACAAGAGACCGGCCAGTGGATTAGGTTTTAAGATCTAGACCCGAGACTTAGAGTTACCCTCGAGGAATGGACTCTTCTTCGAGGCACGTGCTTAGTGTGGGAACGCTCAACTACCCGCCTTCTCTGCGGACAGGATCCTCCTTGCCTGGAGGGCCTCAAATGGAGTAATGGTAAGAAACTATCCAGAATCCCTAACTTCAAAGAGAACTTAGATGTTCATCACATCCTTAACAAGTGATGGTGCCTTTCTTGGACCAAACTTCGATGGGAACTAAGGTTCATGTCTATTTGGCACCCCCTAATTGAGATCAAAAAGTCTGTTCTCATGTGGCAGATCTTGCATAAGAGTATTTGGTCAAATGCAAGGGCTAACAAAATTTGCAGTGTACCTCCATGGTGCAAGTGTTGCCATCGATGCATCGAAGATTTAGCTCACCTTTTCTTTGATTGCTCCAATTCCCGCGTTATCTAGCACCACGTGACACGGATATTGAGACTCATGAACCAAATCAATTGGCAATAGGCGCTGTTGGGCGAGGCGGTTGGCTGCTCATCCAGGCTGTGGAATGCCATAAGGGGCGAGACTCTTTGGAAGATCTGGAGGGAGTGATGTGCTATCAATTTTGGCCAAATTCCAAAGGAATGGTCGATTGAAAAATCCTTGTTTATTCTAGGTAAAAGAATATCCCGAGATAAGAGATCTCCACCATTTAAACATCACTGTATTTATCTCCTCGAAAATAACAAACTGAAACCCAAATGGGTCCCACATGAGGGAGATGATAGATTTGTCCGCCTCATTTGTAATGCCCTTTAGCTTGCCATTCTCCTCCCTCTCATTGTGGGATTTGGGTGTCCCATGGGCACTAGTCCCATTCATTTGTAACTTTTCTTTATTTAATTAAAGTCCCAGAGAATAGGCCAAGACCGAACTTCCTTTTATTGAAAAAAAAAGCACAACATGGGCAGTCCACGTCCCATAGGGCAGTTGGTAGAGCTTTGGTCTCTTGAGGTGGAGGTCCAGGGTTCAAGTCCCGGGCTGGACATGTTATGGATTAGGCCAGTTGAAATCAGTTGTAACCATATTTCCTTCAGTTGTAACCATGTCTCCTTGTCTAACCCCTGCTTTGTGGGATACGGGGGGTCCCATGGGTACTATGCCCATTCACTTCTACAGTTGCAATTTCAAAGTTAAAGTTCGAGGGAGTAGGCTTCGCCTGAACCTCCATTTAAAAAACAAAAGCACAGCGTGGGCAGTGCCATGGTACGTAGTGGTGCTTTGTTGAAGATGGCGTTGTGATATAAAATGCGTCTTTTTTTTTAGCAAAACGAGAAGGAGAAATAAATTATAAGAAAAATACCATCCACATAGTGGGGGCTCCCTTAGGTATAGGGGAGCAGATTACAAGTAGGAGTCCAAAAAATCCAAAAGGACTAGTTTCTTTGCAGAGTAGAGAGCTAGAATCTTACATTTCCAGAGTTTGAAATGGGACTTATTACAAATGCTAGACCATTGGTCATAGAAGCTCGGGGCATCCTTCATCAAGGACTTACAAAGTTTAGAAATAGATTTGAACTTTTGGTTACACAAAAAAAAAAGTTCTTGTGGGTACATGAGAATACTCGTTCATTTCTCTCCTTCTAGATACACCGCAAAACTTAAATTCTCAGTAGCTGCCAAATCCCAACCTCCAATCTCTAGCTTTCACCAAGTAAAACCTCTTTCATGGCAAGAGAAGGGATGCCAAAGGCATAACAGTAATTATTTAATACTTGCCAATATTTTTTAGCCCTTCGACACTGAAAAAAATATGTTCAATGTCCTCAACATGCTCAGAGTAAAGACAGAGACCATCAGTGATGTTGAGAGCCTTTGCCCTATTGCCTGTCCAAAGTGCTTTGTGTGAAATACTCTAGAGCAACAGGGCCTGCTTGACAGTAGGAGAAAAAGCCCACAACAGTCTAAACCTGTACCTCCATTGATGGGAGTTCCAATAGAGATTCCATTTCCAATTGAGCTTGGGGAGAATATATTGGATATTAAAAAAGACTTCTTGAACCTCTGGTACATATCCTCAACCACCCGGTGAAGATGGACAAACCTGTAGTCAAGTGAGAGAGTAGATTTGTCAGTAATCCATCTCCTTTTCTCATCAAGAATCTTTTTACAGGCAACAGAGAGCCCATGAATTTCCATGATTTCATCCTGGCTCAAAATGGAGTTATTCATGTAGAAAGAAAACTAGTTAGTGAAGCCAGCTCTTCTGCATTTTTTTTTTTGATAGAGAGGGAACAAGGAGAGCTCTAACCACACCAGGGAGAATCCTACAAAATGAACCAAAAGTTATTAGCAAAGGCTTCAGACAAGGAGTAATTCTTTTTGAGATTCATCCAAGCCTTCCAAAATGAGCAGACTAGGTCACTTCCTTTGGGCACAAATATGAAAGGAGTCACAACAACATACCACAGATTCATGGTCTTCCAACTTTTGTGATCTTTGATATGAAATTCCTTAATGTTTCGACTAATTAGACAAGCGGAGAAGTCCATAGAGGTAGTGGACCCAACAATCCACTTTCCTGCCATTTGGGAGGCCATTTTTTAGGGACTGATGAGACAAGGCCCCCTTCATATTTTTTCATGTAACAGATGCTCCAAGCCACCTTAGGGATTTTATTGGAGATTTGGGAACCTCCCCAAAGAAACCTTCTAGCCAGAGCAACAACTTGGGCCAACTATTTTTTAGTAGGCTACCACTAAGGAAAGAAGTAAGTTAGAGTAGGCAAAATATAATGTTTTGACACAAACACTCTTTGAGACAATGACTGTCGAAGGCCCATCCAGTGGAACACTTTCCTTTTGAATTTTCTAAAATCCAGGGCCATCTTTGCTCCAAGGAAACTTCAAAGCCCATGGGGATACCTAATAACCTGAAGACAGTGCCTCTTTTGATAACATCACATCTTTTTTCTGCAACACATTTAGGAATAAAGTCATTAGAAGCAAAAAAACTAGTTTTCAAATGATTAATGACTAACCCACTCCCCTTATAGAACAAATCCAAAAAGTTAAGGAAATTTTCAGTAGACAGGTTATCAGCTTTAGTGATCATGTTAGTATCATCAGCAAACATCTGTAAGCCAAGTTGGGAGGGGGAACTAGGAATATCAAGACCTTTGATGGATCCTTATTCAAAACAGTCTTTAACTGCCAGCCAAGGCAGTCTCTAGTGATAGCAAACAGAAGGGGGGCAAGGGGGCATCCTTGCCTGATGAACCTAAATAGTTTAAAAGACTCATAGAGATGCCCATTCATAGCAATTCTAGAGTTAGCATTGCCAAAAAGAATGCTAGTGAATTTAATAAATCTTTTGCCAAAGCCAATATCCTGTAAGGAATGAAGAATGAAGTCCCATTCAATCTTTTCATGAGCTTTATCAAAATCAACTTTGAAGAAGAAAAAGTCATCTTTTTGCACCTTAGAAAATTCAATCCCCTCCTAGATAAAAATAATAGCATCTAGAATGAACCTACCTTTAATGAAACCTTTTTGCTCAGGAAGGATGATGTTGTCCATAATGGGGCTAATTCTTCTGGAAATAGTGGAAGCAAAGATTTTATATAAAGAAGTCAGACAAGAGATAGGTCTCCAGTTGTTGAGATCATCCTTGGAACCTTTTTTGTGGATCAATTTAATCACACCAGAATTGATAAAGGTAGAAAGACTCCCCCTCCTAATGGCTTCTTGCCACACCGAGAGAATAATGGGCACAATATAGTCAACCAGTTCCTGAAAGAATTCATTGGGAATACCATCATACCTAGGAGTTTTGCCGGGTTTCAATTTACTAATGCTTTCTCAGACCTCAGCGACAAAGAGGGGCAGGTCCAAGATGGAAGCTAGGGCCTGAGAGACCATTTATCTTCTCTTTAAGGATATAAAAGCTCGGGCACTCTGGATGTCCTCCCCCCTCTTGGGAGGCATAAAGAAAACATTGGTAAAGAATCTCACAGCCTCCTGTAAATTCTCTTTGAAAGATAAGGCATAATCACCAGAGCATTTCTTAAGTAAAGGCACAAAATCCTTGGCTTTTTTTCGTCATAAGCTCAAACATGTGCTTATTGGGTTTATCCACTTTACCAACCCAAAATTCTCTTGAGGAAGCAAGAGCACCACTATCAAGAAGATAATCTTCATATCTAAGTCTATTATGGAGATCATAAATCTTTTGATTTTCAGAATAAGTATCCAAGTCATTATGCTCAGCCTATTCTATCTATTTAAGAATCATCATACTTCTTTTGAATCTGATGCTTTTAACTTTATGCTTGTAATTAGAGAGAAGTTTTTGAATGTCTTTGACAGATCTTTCCCAAGCCACGAAGGGGTTAAGGCTGAGAATGTAAAAATATCTAGAAAGAATACTCATAATCTGCTCTCTTATGATGGGCATCTTAAGTAAGGAGGGATCCAGGTGAGCCCAACCAACCCTACACATCGGAGCATTCATATACATCTTCAAACCAAGGGGCAAATGATCAGACATGAAAAGAGACCTATTAGTAGAACAGGAGTGATTCCACATATCTTGAAATTTGTTAACACACATATACCATCTATCAAGTCTAGCAGATAGGGAATTATCAACATCCTTATTAAACCAAGTATGACCAGTCGAGGGAGAGCAGTCAATAAGATTAAGAGAGGCAGTCATATTGAACCAAAAAATGTTTTCTCTACCCTACAGAACATTGTCAGGATTACCCTTTTTGTCATCAGAGTCTAAGACCATGTTGAAATCACCAACCAAAATAACCTCACCAAGCACAAAGACAATTTATACCAGCAGACGCATCTATCATTAGTATTATTTGCTGCATTGAGAATCATTGAGCTGAGAAGCTAGAACCTTATCTTCTTGATTATCAGAGTGGGAATCTTCTTCAACTGAAGAGGTGTGATGAGAAGTGTGGCCTAGAGGGACAGGATGTTATGGGGGTCCATTGTTAGTAGGATGTACTTCATCCTTGAAAGTATACTGATCAAATAGGTCATATTCCTGGGAGGGGCTTTTTTTGGGATCAGGTTGATCATAATCCTTAAAATCCCCTGCGGGGTCTTTAGAGTTTTCCTCAATAACAACAAAGGGGTTACTAATGTTACATAACAGGGCATTATTTTTGTTCATACCAAAAGCAGCTTTCTTTCTATTTTTAGACACCACTTTCTTAAAACTATTTTTAGGATTATCCAGATTGCCTCTCGTATGAAGGTTTTCTTGGCTTTTACTAGTAGCACTGTTGAGATCAATAAGGGGACAATCCTTAATTAAATGTCCTTGCTTGAGGCAGTTAAAACATAGATTTGGAAGGTTTTTCAATAAAAACTTTTGGACATGAAATCTTGTACCATCTTCATCTTCAATAGCCATGGAGGTTTTTAATTCCTTGGATATGTCTATTTCAACTAATATTTGTGGGTCTCATTTGGGATTGAAATCGTTCCTCTGTTTCTTCCCTATAACTCTCCTAGGATTTTTCCTAGATGCTGTATCCAAGGATAATACTCTATGGGGAGGTCGGGAAACTCAATCAAGAACGGTATCTTTGTGGGTTTGAGCCCCTGGTATTGAAGCTCGGTTGCCACTTAAATATGGTAAGAGGGGAGTTCCTTATAAGCCAATGTCCTTCAAAAAGGACTTGAATGGCATTTTTGGCATCATAAAAAAATAGAAAGAAATTATTCATCACATATTGGACGTGGTTGACATGCAAACCTCTACTCTCCCAATTGCTCTTGATCCAACTTTTAAGCACTTGTGCACGTTTGGGACCATGGCAAAGCCCCACAAGGACCTTTTCATACAAATGATTTTGCGAGTTACTGAGCAAATTTCTCTCTATGACAAGTTTCTTCTCATCTTCGTCATCACTGTCGACATTGATGACATTACCTTGAGAGTTATCTAGGTGAACCCGTTTTGAGTTGTCCTCGACATTGGACTTTTTTTTCCCCTTATTAACATGATTAGGGCTAGGGTTACTTGATGGAGGATGCATGTCAAAAACAGAGGCAGGGAAGCATGGAGGAGACTGAGCCACCTGAGAGTAGGACTTCCCCTCATTGGAAGGATGAGCAATAGCATGATTCCATCCCATAGTTGCACTTGTAGGTGATTCATGTCCCTCACATTCCGAACTAGGCACTTGATGCTCAATAGCAGACAAACTTGACGCCCAGATACCCGATGCTAGGCTCGGACTATTCCCTTGAAAAGTGTATCCATTCCAAAGAGCTTCTTGGAGTGCCATCCCTCCCCCAGATAGGGGAGGAGAGGAAAAAGGCGACGCCCTCAACAGACGTAGAGAGAGTGCACATAGACAGCGGCACCCAACCATGAGGGAAGAAAGTATTGAATAGTCACTAAAGAGAGAGAGAGAGCGCAAGAAAACCTAGCATGGAAGAAACCCTAGCGTGCAAGGAAGTCCTGTGCCGTTATTCAATCACCATCAGAAAATGCATCTCTTAGTTTGGCACTAGAAAGGGAAAGCTGAGGTCGTCTTGTTGGGGTTGATTCTCTGATGTCCACTCGTCGTCCTGCTTTCTCGCTCTGTGTCTCACTTCCTTCTCAGAGTAGTTTATGTTACCCTACCCAGATTTCTTGATGCGCTCTTTCTAATTCCCTCCTCCTTGAGAGGGGGAGGAGATGGCTCTACAGGAAGCTCTAAGAAACAAGTACACTATGACCGATACTAACGTTGAAAATATTGTGTAGGACCCTTGGAAGATCAATGCGCTAATTAATGGAGCTTCAAGCGCTCATGCTTGCTTCAAAAAACAATATTTCAATCTTTTGGTCCCTTCAGAACTACTGAAAGTACCTGCAAACAGCAGCTATGCACAAGTTGTCCTTAACCCTCCAACAAACACAGGCAATACTTTCGGTATCTAGCTTAATACAGGTAACCCTAAACTTTTGTCCTTTGAGAAAGGGAAAAAGAAGGTTGAATGTGGGGTAGATTATGATAGTAATAGAGATAAAAATATTGTTAATGGCATCAATGTTGACAGTGAAAGTGATGATAGTGAGGAAAGAACTTTGATGATAGAGAGAGACACCCTTAGTCAATGGCAAAATCATATGTATGATAAAGTTTTGGTTGGCCTTTGCCATGGATCAAGGATTACTCATGAGTCCCTTAAGACATGGATTAAAGCTCAATGGAGGTTAATCACATCCAATATTTTCCTAACAACTTTTATTTGTTTTCCTTCGAAGACCCTAAAAGTTCTCTACAAGTTTTAGGAGAAGGGCATTGGCTTATTAGGAACTCTCCTCTTTCCTTGTTTAAATGGCATCCGCGCTTTAATTCGAAGGGACCTAAGCCTACCAAAATTCTTGTGTGGATCGAGTTTCCCGAACTCCCTATTGAATTCTACCCTTGGATAGATCATATGGGTAGGATTATAGGCAAAGTGATATGGCAAAAATCTAGGAGCGGCTTCAATCCCAAATGGGACCCACAAATTTTAGTTGAGGTTGACATTTCTAGGGATTTAAAAACCTCTCTTATTATTGAAGACAATGATGGCATTACACTACACGAGCAAAAGGTTATTTTTAAAAATCTTCCACATGCTTGCTTTAACTGTTTTAAACAGGGGCATATGATTAGGGAATGTGCTCTCTTGTACCCAAAAGAGGAAGTAGCAACTATGAGACAACAAGACAATAAAGGTGATACTGATCCTGTGAACACTGAGGTAAAGAGGAGTCCTCAAGAAGTACTTTTAAGAAAGTTTTTCATAAAAAGAAGGAAAGATAATAACTAATTAAACAAGTTTAATGATGTCCTGCACTCTGTTAACAACCCTTACTTGGTTCTTGAAGAGGAAATTGTATCTACGATGTGGAAATAAAGGATGTTGATTCTGTTAAACCCAATGCAGATGAAGTGGATGTGGCAGGAGGTAAGGAGCATGAGTACACAACTCAACAAAAGAATGTTGGCTCTTCCTCCCAAGGCTCTTCATCATCTGATGAAGATACTAACATAGTGTAGCAAAATGGGGTAGTTTTTTCTACTCAACTTAACCAGCGTGATCAAAGCAATTATAACAAATTCAAAAAGGATACCAACGAGAAAGGAGACCATACAAGTATTATCCCTAACCCTAAAGGCATTGGAAAAATCAAGGCTAAAAGATAGGAGACTATAAGGGTTTCCAGTTCCGCCCTTAATCCGACTAAGAAAATGAGTTGTGGGTTCTTTTTGTACTTTTGGAATTACATTGCTTTTATAATTGTTTTGCCAATGGATGTCATAAAAATTGTTTCCTTTAATGTCAAGGGTATCATCGGTCTTGTGAGAGGAAAAATTTTTAATCGGGGGCTTAGAGATACCTCTAATTGTCTTGAGTTCATTTGCCTGCAGGAGATCAAAACTACATGTTTTAATCTTCAGACTAATTTAAACATAGCCTCTAGCAATCATAAATGGTTTTGCATTAATCATGATCAAGGAAGGGGAGGTACTGCCATTGGTATATCTTCAATTTTGGCTCACTTGGTGGAAAATGTGAAGGTCAGTTCTAGCAATCAATGGGTTGCCATTACTTGTAGGTATGATCTGAAATTTACCTTGGTCAGTACCTATGCTTCAAATTTTTTTGGTAATAGAACTGATTGCTGGTCTCAGTTATCCTCTATGTCTGGGCAAGTTATTTCGACTCGGAATTTTAACATGGTTCTTAATCTTGTTGATAGAAATGGAAATGTAGATAACATTCTTTAGGGGAGAGAGAAAGCTTGTTGGTTCAACATGTCTACTACTCTTAACTCAATTAATTGTTTTCCTAATTCAGGGCATACTTGGAATAATAAAAGTCTCTCCTTCCCTTTGTCTACTAGACTAGATGGGTGTTATATGAATGTCAATAGTTTTAATGAGCTTTGGAACCTTAATTGCACTAAAGGTTTATCCTTGCACATATTAGATGACTCTCCCCTTGTTATGAAATTTTTTAAAAATGCCCCTAGCTATAGATCAGGTTGACCTCATTGTGACATTTCGTTACTTACACTTCCTTTCATTAAAGAGCAGATTAAAGGTATTTTTACTACTTACTTCTACAACTCTCAACTTAATCCTTTTGTTGCTTGGAAAAAGGTGGTTAAGGAGACCCAAAACATTCTTTGCCAGTATAAAGCTAAAATGAAGGCTATCAAGATGAAAAGAAGAATGATGATAATGCAAGAGATAGAACATATAAAAAATAAGGATTTGGACCCTTTGATTAAAATGATGAATATTTATGAGCTTTAGGATAGACTGAGATATGAGGATTATCTCTTGACTAGTGGAATTCTTGCTTTCTCAAGGGAATTCTCGGCGGGTAAGGTGGACAAACCCAATAAACACATGTTTGATATTATGAAGAAGAACAAATCTAGGGACTTTGTTCCCCTTCTTAAAAAGAGCTCAGGAGACTATGTTCTTTCTATCAAGCAAATTTACAGGAGGCTGTTAGCTTCCTTATGAATGTATTCTGTAGGCCTCCCAAGAGGGGGGATGACATCCAAAAAGCTAGAGCCCATATTGCCATAAAGAGAAAAAAAATGATCTCTTAGGCCATGGCTTCTATCATGGACCCATTTGTAAATTGAAACCCTGTAAAACTCCTAGTTTTGATGGTATACCAAATGAATTCTTTCAGGAACTTATTGATTTGATGGTGCCCATTGTTCTCTTATTGTGGCAAGAAGCTTTTATAAAAGGAAGTCTTTCTATCTTGATCAATACTATGGTGATAAAATTGATTCATAAAAAAGGTGCCAAGGATGATCTTAACAATTGGAGACCTATCTCTTGTCCGACTTCTTTATATAAGATCTTTGCTTCCACTCTTGCTAGGAGACCTAGCCCCATTATGGATAGCATTATTCTTCCTGAACAAGAAAGGTTTTATAAAGGATAGATTCATTTTAGATGCTATCATTTCTATTTGGGAAGGAATAGAGTATGCTAAAGAGATTAATACACATGATTTCTTCTTCAAGGTTGATAGGGTTGAATGGGACTTCATTCTACAATCTTTACATGATGTTGGGTTGGGTAAAAAGTTCATTGAGTTTACTAGTATCTTATTCGGCAATGCTAATTCCACAATAGCTATGAATGGGTATGTGTGTGAGGCCTTTGGACTTCATAGATCTATCTGACAAGTCCTCTTGCTCCCCTTTTATTTGCCATCATGAGTGACTCTCTTGGTTGGCTTGTTAAGGATTGTTTTGATCAAGGTAAAATTACAGGTCTCAAGATTCCTAAATCTCCTTCCCAACTTGGACTCCAAATGTTTGCTGATGATACTAATATGATTACTTATGCTGATGAACAATCTGCTAAATGTTTTCTTGAATGTCTTGATGTTTTTTGCTTGGCCAGTGTTTCTGCTATCAATCATCATAAAATTGGTTTTTTTGCATCTAATAATGTTATCCCTGCTTGTGTGTTTGATAAAAAGTGTGTTATTATTAAAAAAGCTTATATATTTAGATTGTTGGATATCCCCATGGGATTTGATGTGAATATGGAATAGAGATGGGCCTGGATTATGGAGAAATTCAAAAAGAAGTCTTTTCATTGGATGTGCATGCAACATTCTTTGTCTCAAAGGATATTTGTTCTTAAGCACTATATTCTTCCTTCACTAACATTCTTCTTTGCTTGTTGGCAGCCAACTAAAAAGCTGATTGCTCAAGTAGTGTCTTTGGCTAGGAGATTTCTTTAGGGGGGACTCCTCACATCGACAAAGTTCCCAAAATTTCATGGAATATATGCTGCATGAAACAAGAGGAGGGAGGTCTAGGAATTGTGTGTCCTACAAAATTGGCTACTCAAATGGCACCCAAATGGATTATGAGAGCAACTACTTGTGATGATTTTTGGGCTTGCTTAATTAATAGAAACATTGATCATTTTCATATTAAAGGTCTCAAGAATTTGAACAATATGGATCTTTGGAGTGTTGTAGTCCCCCCCTTCCCTTTCATCCCTAAGGGAAGTTCATTAGTCTGTTCAATATGGAATGCATGGATGAAAATAAAAAAGGAATATTCTTTACTTGTTGCTTTTACTAATAAATTATGGTTCATCATGTAGGATTCTATTTGGTGTGGATGGTTTGATCCCTCCCCTCTATCTATAAGAAGTAATACTATTTCTAGGGAATATGATGTTGGTGCTTCTATAGATCTTTTGAATACCTTGGAGATGTCCCTTCAATGCAAAAAAATGATACTATATAAAAGAGATTGGCTTATTGACAAAATGTCTTGTTTTCTTGATTACAGGCCCCTTAACATCTACAATGTGGGAGAGGAGATGTACCTGAAATACAGGAAGGGTTACAACTCAATCAAATGCATGGTTCCCAGAGTCAACAGGAAATGGATGGTGAATTGGACTGCTAGCCAATGGAGATACAGGTTTAAACTTTTGTGGGCCTTTCTTTCCACTACCAAACAGTTTGTGCTTCTATGGATGTTACTCCATCAAGCTCTCTGGACTTGCAGTAAAGCCAGGAGGCTCAACATAAGTTTTGGTCTTTGCACTCTATGCGGTTGTGTTGAAGACTTGAAACACATATTTTTTGAGTGTCCTATATCTGTATCGAGAGAGAGAGATGTAGTTGTGTGGATTTTTTTTAAAGCAATTTAATCTTGAGTAGTGTTATTGTATGAGTGAACAAATTCATGATTTCATGCAGCTAATGAGCAACGGTCATAATATGAAGATCGTATAAACAAAGAACAAGTGATCTCACCTCTATAGAATGAACAAAGCAACGTCTATGGTAAGAAAAGGTATTATCTTCATTAAGAATAGGGCATGCTTATATGGCTCGATTTGGTTCTCAATCTGGGGAATCAATTGATTGATTCTTGATTTTATTGAGCTCAAAGGAAAGAGAATTAAATTAATAAAAGATTGTTACAAGATGTGGAGGGGGCAAGATCTCACTAGGGAATCAAGTCTATTGATTCGTTTTTTTTGAGCAAGTAGGAAAGAGAATAAAATTAATAAAAGATTGTTACAAGATGTGGAGGGGGCATATCTCACTAATGGAAAACCATGAGGATTACATATTACATAGTTTTTTCTTTTACACAAAGCCACTTTTACAGGGGTACAAAGCAAAACCACCATGGGTATGAAGAGCTAGGTTAACACAACAACACTCATTTTCCTAAGGAAAAGAACATAGTGAATCTATCATCAAAGTACAAGGATAACATTGGATCACTCCATTTGTTGTGGTGGTGCCTATACAAAACTTCTAATATTTTTACATTATTACAAAGAGCATCTTTGATCTATTGAAATGTGCTGACTAAAAGCTTAGATAACAAGCCTAAGGGAATATAAATAATTCCTTTCACCTCAATTGAATATCTTTTGGTTCTTACAAAGCTAGATATGCAATAGGATATGGCTTATCCAGATTAGCCAAAAGCACCAAGTCCATTTTTTTGCAGCACCCAATTAGAATTTATTTAGACATCCTTAGAATCTGATAAGGATACATAAGCAACCAAAACTTCTTCGCATGCCAACAATGAAGAAATAAGTGGGGAAAATCTTCCTTTTTGCCACAAAATGCATAATACCCTTCATTAACTCAACAAGAAAATCCTATCGAAGAGCCGTCTAAGAGGCACACTGTTTGAACATCAAGCTTTCATTATGCTTGAGATGGATATGTTCTACATCAAATCCATCATTTGAATGATGCCACATATACCCCTTGTAGAGTTTTATTTGCATTCATTTATTGTATTGAGAGTTTGATCATAAGATCACCTTCTTATGAAATTTCCAAAGTATTTATCTTTGTAAAAGGAAAGAGTAAAAGGCCTAAAAGTCATGAGTTAGAAGCGGTCAGGATTGATTCTCAATCAATCAATCAAAAAGTAGATATGACTTCAACTTTCTCTTTTCTTAGATTGTATGAAAAGATTCCAATCAATCTAAACTACCAAACTTGCCTGATTTCAAATTCAAATTCATGAAGAAAAGGTGTGGCCATGTCCTCAGAGTCTGTACAAAGGCTCCAAAACATTTTTACATTAAGTAGATTGTTGATTTGAAGCCATACATATACTCGTTGATCATTGCTTGATGCTATTTCTCTTCTCTGCTCCGTCTTCCTCACAATTAGTCAATGTGCAATGATTGATACTCTCTCTAGAGAGCTCTAAATCTCGTGTTTGTGTACAAATTTTCAAGTCATTTGGTTCATTACTTTCATACAAAGTCAACTTTTTTAGTCTCAAGGTCGTTCTCTACACATCCTTGAAAAATGGAGATGACACCAGTTCAATGTTAAGGTGATTTCTCCTTCTATAGTTGTTATAAATTAGGGTGTTTATGCATTCTAGCAAGAAAATCCTATGTATGCCACTCCGTTTAGAGGAATGTTTTCAATTGTTACCATACTGGATGCTCTCAGTGTTTGAAGTCACAACTTCCATCCATTTTTAGAAGGTTTTTGTGAGCTAGTCAAGGTGGAAGTTATCTCTATTGCATCAACTTCTTCTTGTTGATGTTCCAAAGTACTTATTAGGTTTTATTGTACTAACCACAAGCCTACATGGCATACTTTATATATCAAAAGACCTATGGCTGGTCCTATGCTGGTTTGTTGGACCAACTTCACCACTTGACAACTCTACTCTCCAAGCCTCTCCAAGATTCTCAAACTTCTTCTAGTGGTATTAGAGCAACTTCAAGATGGGAGATGGCTTTCCATCAATGATTGAGAAGATTGATAGACACAATTATGCTGATTGGAAAATTAGAATGGAGGCTTATTTGCAAGGGAGAAACCTATATGGGCATGTATCAGGTGATGAAGCAATACCTATTCCAAGATCCAAAGCAGGACCGACTCAAACGGAAATGGATAGGATCACACATTGGTGTGCAAGGGATGTGCAAGCAAGGCCATAGATGCTCAACTCTATCTTTGATTTTCTACTACCACATATTAGAGGATGCAAGACATCTCAAGAGACTTAGGATGCTCTAGAGACATTCTTTTATCCTAGTACAAAAGCAAGGAAGAACCATCTTTGGAATGAGATCAACCAAATGAAGAAGAATTGCAAGCAAACCATCACTGAGTTTCTTACAAAGATCAAAGAGGTTGCTGATCAATGGGCATCCATTGGAGAGCTGATTGAATGAGGCAAATTCACAATGGGACTAGAGGTGACAAGAAATGGAAATCTTTCACCATAGAATATGATCTCATCATGGATGTGCAAACTCCAGACTTCAATATCTTTCTTGGAAAACTCTTCAATCAAGATGCCAACAATCACATAAAGGAAGGTAAATCCTATCATGGTAATTTAACTACTGCTCTATATGCAGATAAGAAGGACAAGAAGCTAAAAGGCAAGAAGAAGGAAGAAGATGAAGAGGAGACTTCCCAAGCCAAGTTTGCAGGCAAGAGGAAGTGGAAAGGGAAGAAGAAAGGACCAAAGCATCACAAGTCCAAAGTCTAGAATGTTCAACCTTGTGCCATTTGTGATAAGACGAACCACACCACTCAGAATCACTGGTTCAATGGGAAGACCTAGAATGCCAGTGGAAGAGTTGGATATGGCAGTAATAGAGGCATATGTGGACACAGCTTCAACAATAACAATAGAGGCCATAACAAAAGGGACTACAAAAATTATTTTGAAGATCAATAACATAAAGGCTCACTCCTCTTAATGAATCTAAGCCACAAGGAAGGTAAAGAAGATTATCATTTATTCTACATAGATTCAGGATGTTCAAATCATGTTGCAAGCAACATAGCTCTTTTATCTGACTTGGAAAGTCCAAAGCATAGACATGAAGTTCAAACAAGGGATGACACAAAGCATAATGTGGAGAAGATTGGTAATGTCAAACCTTCCAATGGCAAGACATATTCTAAGCAAGGTACTCTATGTTCCCACTATTACAAAGAACCTAATAACTGTAGGCTAAATAGTTGAGAAAGGCTTGCAAGTTAGGTTCACCCAACATGGAGCTTTTGTGGAAGATCCATGCCAAAGCTTCAAGAAGATAGCCAAAGGTGAGAAGCATGGTTGGCTCTTTACTTTTGAAGTAGGAGAAACCAAAAACATAGCTCTATTCAACTTTGGGTCTCAAACCCTAGGTGAGCTTGAAATGTGGCATGAGAGGCTAGCTCATGTGAATGAAAGAACCTTGAACAATATATGCAGAGATCAAAGTGTTCTTGGATTGCCAAACATATCAAAGCACCACATGATTAACAGATGTGATGCATGTCAGATTGGGAAGGCACAAATACAACCATTCAACCACAAAGGCTACATCCATAACAACTTATTTTACTTAATACATCCAGATGTATGGGGCGTATGCCAAGAACCTTCATTGGTAGCTCAAGGTATTATGTCTCATTTATTGATGACAATAGTAGATGGAATATTATGTACTCTATCGAGTAAGAATGAAGTGTTTGATTGCTTCAAAAAGTATCTAGCACATGTGAAGAACCATATACGTAGATCACTCAAGAAGTTCAAATCTAATGGAGAGGGAGAATACTTCTCCAAAGAGTTTGATGAGTTGTGTATAATCCTTCAACCAAGAAATTCACTACAAGTCGGGATGTTGTGTTTGAAGAAGAGAGGTCTTGTTATGATGAAGACAAATGAAAGGTAACTCTACCATATGATCTTGATTTCGATTCTCATCAATTAAGAAGCAAGCATGATACACATGCTTAGTGATCTAAGAAATGATACAGATGATCACCAAGATTGAAAGGAAAAGGATTACAAGCTATGGAAGTCAAGATGCAAAGCAAAAATGCAAGAGTGTGGAGAATGCTCCAAGCAAGCACTTAGAAGGTCAACAAAGAAGAAAATACAACTAGAAAGATATGAATATGATTCCACATTTGTTACAAAGCATTCAATCTACTTGGCAAAGGACTCAATTTCAGAGAAAACCTCAACCTATGAAGAGGCAAAAGGAAACCCTAATTGGGAAAAAGCCATGAAAGAAGAAATGGATGCCTTGAAGGAGATGGACGCTTGATTTTGGTTCCAATGTCATCCAATTAAAAGTTAAATGAAACTCAGATTGATCAATTTGTAGGTACAAGAAAAGATTAGCTACCAAAGGATGCTCACAATCTCATGGTTGTAGATGGGTATATAAAATTCAAAGAGACTCAGACTGATCACTTTGCAAGTATAAGGCAAGATTATTTGCCAAAGGATGCTCACAAATGCATGGTATCGACTATGAGGAAACATTCTCACTAGTTACAAAGACGACTACAATCAAAACATTGATAAGTGTAGGTGTTTGAAGAAATTGGAGACTCCTCCAACGTTTTGTGAAAAATGCATTCCTAAATGGTTGGATAAGTGGAGATATACATGTCACAACCACTAGGTTTTGGAAACCCTAATCATACATCTTATGTTTGCAGACTTAAGAAAGCATTGTGTGGATTGAAACAAGCTCCTAGAGCTTGGAACTATAGGTTGGTTACATACCTTCAAGACCAAGGGTTTAAACCTAGCAACTCAGATATTTCTCTATTCAATGAAAGGGATCAAAATATGGTTATCTATCTATATGTATATGTAGATGATATTATTGTGATAGGTGATGATCTGAATGGCATTCAAAGGATCAAGGGACACATGCAAGTGGAGTTCAAAATTAGTGATGTAGCACATATTTTCTAGCTATGCAAGTGATTTATACAAATGAAGGGATGTACCTGACTCAAAAAGATACATTGAAGGCCTACTTCTCAATTTCAAGATGAAGAACAAAAATCTTTCAAGTAAACCTTTGCAATTGAACCATAAACTAGGTGCTTACAAAGGTGAGCATATTGATGATCCTAAAGAGTATCAAACCTTAGTTGGTAGCTTGATATATGCTACTCAAAACAAGACCAGACATATCATATAGTGTGGGAGTGCTTAGGTAGTTCATGCACTCACCTAGAAGGCCACACATGGATGCTATAAAGAGAGTACTCAAGTACTTGAAAGGGACACTTAATGAAGATATCTATTGTCCTTACTCTTCATATTTGGATATCAAAATCTATTCTGATGCAGATTGGGCAAGAGCAAAGGATGATAGAAGAAGTACCTCTGGATACTTAGCATTTGTAGGTTCTGAATTGGTGTCATGGAGTTCCAAGAAGCAATCAACAATTGCTTTATCTTCAACTAAAGTAGAATATAGAGTTCCAACTATTGCAACTCAAGAAGCAATATGGCTCAAGGAGTTGTACTCAAATTTAGGACTTCTAAGTTCCAAACCTCACTTACTTGGAGATAATGTAAGTTCCATGCATTTGGCTGAAAATACAATTTTTCATGTAGGGACAAAGCACATAGAAGTCCATTACCACTTTGTAAGAGAGAAGCTTATGGCAAAAGGAAATTTACATTTCATTCGTTCCTATTGAGAAGGAAATAGAAGACATGATGACAAAGGCACTTGATGGGATAAAGCTTTGTAGATTCAAAGCTATGGCCGGTATTCAACCTATCAGAGAATGAAAACTCAAACATAATTTATCTTGAGGGGTATATATTGGAAAAATCTTTCATTATGCTTGCAGTGGATATGATCTACATCAAATCCATCATTTGAATGATACCCCATATACAACTTGTAGAGTTTTATTTGCATTCATTTATTGTATTGAGAGTTCGATCATAGTATCACCTTCTTATGTAATTTCCAAAATATTTACCTTTGTAAAATGAAAGGGTAAAATGCCTAAAACCCATAAGTTTAAAGTGGTTGGGATTGATTCTCAATCAATCAATAAAAAATTATATGTGACTTCAACTTTATCTTTCCCTAGATTGTCGGAAAAGATTCTAATCAATCTAAACTACCAAACCGGCCTGATTTCGAATCCAAATTCATGAAGAAAAGGTGTGTTCATATCCTTAATAGTATATATAAAGACTCCAAAACATTTTACATTAAGTAGATTGTTGATTTGAAGCAGTACATATACTCTTTGGCCATAGCTTGGTGCCATTTTTGTTCTCTGCTCCTTCTTCCTTAGATTTAGTCAATGTACGGAGACTGTTGCTCTCTATGTAGAGCTCCAAATCCAATTTTTAAGCATGCATTAGAAAGATATAACTTTCTAGTTAATGTGTACAAAATTTCAATTCATTTGATTCGTTATGTTAAGAGAAAGTTAAGTTTTTTTAGTCTTGGGGTCATTCTCTACACATCCCTGAAAAATCAGGACGACACCAGTTCAGTGTTAAGGTGATTGCTCCTTCTATAGCTGTTATAAATTAGGGATTGTATGCATTTTAGCAGCCAACGCTATTTAGGCCACTCCCACAAGAGGAAATTTTTCAATTGTTACTATGATGGCTTCTCTGAATGTTTGAAATCATAACTTCCATCCATTTTTAGAAGGTTTTTGTGAGCTATTCAAGGTGCAATTTATCTGTGTTGCATCAACTTATTCTTGTTGATGTTCCAAACTATCTATTGGATTTTATTACACTAACCACAAGCCTACAAGGTTTACTTTACATATCCAAAGAGCTAGGGTTGGTCCTATGCTGGTTTTTTGGACCAACTTCACCACTTAACAACTCTACTCTCCAAGCCTCTCCAAGCTTCTCCAACTTCTTTCACACACTTATAGGGTTCATGAAAAATTCCATTGGTTTTAAGGTTTGGTTGGTCCACTTGCGAATTCCAAGTACATTTGGGAGTCTAAACCAAAGTCTTGTCATTACTAGGGAATATTCCTATTCTTTGTCTAAGAGTTTGAGGAGCTATAGAATTCAGATGAGGTACAACCTATTTGGGAGAAAGTTGGATTGTTAGAATATTTGGAGCATCATTTCTTAAGCCCGATTTTTATCAATGTTCCTTCAAGATACACAATTTGTGAGAAGGCATCGACAAAGATGTGCCACAGATTTTCGTACTACCTTTACTTCTACTAGACCAACCATTGAAGAAATTCAAGCTCACACATAAGATAGTAAGGGAAGTGCTCCTTGAATGTTTGGAACACATATTCCCTCCAGTTAGGAAGTTTTGATGCTAGAAGAGATGAAGAAAAGTGAGGTTTTGAATCTATCTCATATCTCTATGATTACACCTAACCTATCTATGAATCTTTGAATCTGTATGCAACACTTTGCATTCTTGAGGCAAGACTAATCATGAGCCACAAAAGAAAATTTGGTTTAGTCTATACCTCACCTAAAATCTCTCATGAAACATTGATTTACTAGTGTGGGTCATTGATAAGCCATATGTAGCTAATGTTAAATGGTCCTTCAAGTGGGTTTCAAATGGTGATTGTGCCACTACTAGACTTGTATATATGTGCTTAACATATGTAATTCCTATCAAAATGACATTAACTCGAACTTAGTTGCAACCATTCAAGGATGGAAGAGGATCAACTTCTCCCTAGAGGAAGAGAATTTGTCACACCATTTTGTGCCTACAACCAACACAACCATCACCACTGCTAACCATCTCCAAATTTAGGACCTTAGAGTATTGGTTCCTCCATTCTGACTCAAGATACCACCACCAATAGTGATAGACAGTGATGGAGAAATCACCCAAGAACAAACCATAGTTGAAGCAAACATCATAAAGATAGAGTCCACTATGGCTAAGGGATTTTTATTTAAAGTCATTGATATAGTTACCAATGAGCTAGGTCCAACCCTTCAATTTGAGATCCTAGATCCATTAAGTATGGACTTTCAATTTTTTGATACAAAATTCCTCTCACAAAATTATGAAATACCAAGTTACCCAAACTCCTAGATAGACATCAAAGAATAAAAGGGATGAACATGATGAGCAACAACATGGTGATGAAGAAGAAGAAGGTGAACAATCAACTAAGAATCCCACGTACATCATAGTACTACAATGGCTATGTAATAGGATGGAAGAATTGTAATCAAGAAATTAGTTGAAATTTTAAGGAAGTCATGCTTTGTTAGAATAGGTTCTTACCAAGAGAAGCTTTGATGCACCTTTCATTGAAACCATGCATCTACTCTCAAAAGTTGAGGATGTGGCTGATGCACTTTGATTCCTAATGAAACAATCACCAACTTGGTACGACCAAGAAAGAGCACACCAACAAAATACCACTAGTGGGACCATCAATGTACTAGTACACCCAATGTATTACATCGATCAACCCTTAGAGGACATACCCCACCCTCAATTTCATTGATCAACACTTTTGGATTTTCCACAACTCTTTCCCTCCCTCTCACCACTAGTGAAATGTCTAGAGACATCTCCTTCCACTTCAAAAGGCCATCCACCAAACCATACCACCCGTTGTCACCACTTGAACACTTGCTACTCCCATTCAACAACTGATTGGAATTGTATTCATACCCCTAACACCACCTATCTATCCCACAACTCTAATTTCTCCTTCAATCGGACTAACAAATCTCCCGACCCTCAATGATTAAGCATCATAATTTAGTTTCTTTCTTAGCCTTTGGTGAGGATCTACTACTCCTATTTTCCAACCTATACAAACCACCAGACCAACTCCTTTCGAATTAAGGACTACCCCCATTCCTATTTTGAGAATATCTACATCATGAGAATGTGTAACTGAACCAATGGATATACAACTAACGTCACCAGTGATCCCATCCCTAATCCCACCCTCTCCATCTTCTTTCCCTCCACAATATTTTCCCATTCTGTCTTCACCACCACGCACCAATATACACACATTTTGGACCTCTCTTCCCACCCCCTCTACATTTTCAACCCCTCGCCTAGTATTCCCATGCCCAATTTTTCAAAGGAGAATAGCAAGAACATTGATTTCAATTGGTATATCACATGAACACTACTCCACGAGTCAAAGTCTATTATGCATGACACATAGAATCAAATATTTGCATTAATGTTATAAACACCCATTTGATTACATGTTTGCTACTAGCTTCTCGAAGTACCACTGAGAGATCTTTAATTCTCAACTTGCCAATCCACTCCGCTTATTTGCATGAAAAATTATACAATGTTTGAAACACTTTCACAATATTCATCCAAACATCCCTAGGGCTGACGAATGCCCTTGACTTGAAGCATATGTTTCAAGGAACTTACACTTGGCTGATCACTCTTTGGAAATAGGTTTCTTTCAACGTTATAATGATAATTCTCAAACTCCAATGTCTTTCAAGGACAAGGGACACAAGGGGGGGAGTTTCCCTTGGATAGGAAGGAACCAATAGTTTAAGGGAAGCACACACCCGCCAAAGAAGAGGTAGTACATAGATTAAGAAGTGCAAGTCAATTTTAAAGAGTAATATTAATTTTTATAGAACTAAATAATGAACTTCATCACTAATTTTGTATATACAAGAAAACCAAGAACCCCAATTTTGTGCAAGCCAAGGAGTGGTCAAGCTTGAGGATCTTAGGTAGAACCTAGATATCAATTTTTCTATTTTTTGGAGCCCATTAGATCTCCCAAATTATCTCAGGAGCCTAATTTATAACTATGCCAACTATTGTGGCTAAAACTCATCAAAACTAGTGAAAAACTACAAATAGAGCTAGAGAGATTATTTTTGAGGTTAGACTTTTTGTGGGAACCTAAGTGGAATCTTGGAGGAAGGCTTGTAAGATTATCTTAATTTAATTAGTACATTTTCCATTGCTCATACTCTTTGCTTCTTTCTTCAGTGACTGTGTGTGTATGTGTGTGTGCATCTCACATCCTTCTCACCTTCATCTTCACTCACTCATTATCATCATATCATCCTCACATCTCCACGCATTGACATGGATGAGGTGGATCTCCTCAACATTGGTGCTCACCAATGCCTAGAGTGAAAGTGCTATTAGGAATTCCTTCAAAAGATCATCTAATTGATTGTTGAGCTTCTTTAATTCATCTACGTTAAATCTACATGTTTCTTTAGAATATGGTTGACTCCTCTGATACAATTAATTAGCATGCTCAATCTACCTTAATGGAGATATATTTAATGGGAGAAGAAACTTCTTCCCTATGCAAGCTTGAAGCATAGGTGGACTCATAGGCACACTCACAAAACCTCTGTTCACTCAAATGAATGGTTCTCTAAAATTTTGATGACTGCACCCAAGAGTTTTTGCACACATAAAATATTCTTAATGACCTTGCTACCTCCCACTATGAGAGCCACTGCATCCAAAACATAGAGGTTAGTCATCACTACAGATACACACATAGATCACTACTCACTTCTATAACTATTTTTCTTAGAATATGCACAAATTGAACACAAGATTTGGGATAGTGTCATGATAAACTAGAGATTACAAGTGAGCATGATTTGATAATGGAACCGTGCTTAACACTGAGAGCTATCTAGCTCATACACCCAAAAATCTATGACCTAGATATGGTTACACAAAGTTAAATGAAATTTCTCAAGTAGCGGCTTGCTAAGCAAGGGTTCTACTAGCTTATTAGAAATATAAAAGATCTTACACATACATACACACATGAGATCATACATTCAAAGTGAAAAGTGTGTAGATATAGTATTGAAAAGATTCCCTAAATGTTAGGAATCCCTTTTCCTAAATTATAGGGTTCATCACACCTAAGTATGATAGGTGGCCTATGAATGTTGTGAAGGGGCTTTTAAATTCAAATATGATCTCAAGTCTTTGTTCTTGATATCTTGCTCCTTATTGATTTAAGTGGCAACCATCCAAAGGTCCAATAATGTACTAAGGTTGAAGCCTAAATCTCAATACTCACCCTCTCAAATGGATGCTTCAATTGTGGGAAGCAAGGACACTATGCCAAAGATTGCTGGCAGAAGCGAGGTGGGAACAATTACAAAGGGAAAGTTAATTATGCTAACTCCTCAACCGATTCAAAAAATGAACATTTGTTAGCTATGAAGAATCATAGGGAAGGTCAACCACATGACAAAGTGTGGTATATAGATAGTGGTTGTAGTAACCACATGTTAGGTAAAGAGGAATACTCGAGCAATCTTCAAGCACCCAAGAAAAGAGGCTTTGTAGAGAGAGGAGACAAGATAGAGCATGAGATACAAAAAATGGGAGATGCAAAGCTTGAAGTCAACCACAAAGCAAGAGGAATATCTAAGGTATTGCATTTCCTACTATTGCATAGGACTTAATCTTTGTTGGATAGATGGTTGAAAGGGGACACCAAGTAAAACTCAACCACAAAGGATGCTTTATTTAAGACCCAAGGAATGGCTATGAGCTTGATAGAAAAAGGAAAGAAGGAAGGAAGGATGTTCACTCTTTGCATTGGCAAAGGACAAAGCAAGAAGGCAATGTTCATCACATATGGGGACGAGAAGATTGGAGACTTGGATTTGTGGCACAAAAGGTGTGGTCATATCAACATTCAAAGGTTGAAAGATATAGAGAAGAGGCAACTTGTAAAATTTTTACGCACATTTTTCATTACAAATGTTGCATGAGATGTGTGAAGCTTGTCAACTAGGAAAGTTTACTAGGTAGCCCTTCAAGAAGAGTGGATATGTAGCACATGGTGTGTTAGAAATTGTGCACACAGATGTGTGGTGGCCAACCAAAGAGACCTCTATTGTAGGTAACATGTACGTTGTAACCTTCATTGATGATTGCTCAAGAAAACTATGGTTTTGATGTATAAAGCAAAAATCAGATGTGTTTGATGTGTTCAAAGGATTCAAGGCACACGTTGAGAAGAAGAAAAGTTCCTTAAGGTCAAATGTAGGGGGAGAATACGTCTTCCATGCTTTTTGTGATTTCTTGCAAGACTAAGGTATAAGGAGGCAAATCACTTGCAGGTATCCTCCACAACAAAATGGGGTGGCAGAAAGAAAGAATAGGTACATTGTTGAAATTGCTAGGAGTATGTTAAATGAAATGAATGTGCCTTTAACACATAGGGCATATGGTTTATCTACTATTGTGTACTTGATGAATAAGTGTCCCACATCAGGGTTACATGACATGAAACTTGAGGATGCATGGAGTGGAAGGAAACCAAGGCTTTCAAACTTTAGAATCTTTGGGTGTGTATGCTACACACATGTGCCACAAGAGTTGAGAGGTAAGATGGATTCAAGGGTTGAAAGATGTATGTTTATTTGTTATGCTATGGAGCAAAAAGGTTATAGATCCTACAAGCCTAATACAAAGGAGTTAAAGGTATCTAGAGATGAAGTGTTTGATGAACTCAAACCATGGTATGCTTCAAAAGTTCCATTGCAGGATGAAGATATTGAAGAAGAAAAAAGGAGATATGAAGTTAGGTTTCAAGATAGCTTGGAAATCAATGGTCCAAGCATAGAAAGAGGTGCAAACATGGACTCAGCCCATCAATTAATGAATAAAGGAAAGTAAAGATTGGTAGACCTTGATGAAGATGGACATGAAGTTGAAGACTTTGAAGAACGTATGTTAGAAGGGGGAGCTACATCAAAAGTAGAGATCAAGGCACCAAGACAAAGAAGGTTCATTCAACCAAAAGGAGAAGAAGGGAGATCAACAAGGTTAAAAAGTCCAATTGCAAGGCTTTTCTATGGTATTTATATTGCTAATCATTATGCTTTCATGACTAACATTATCAAAGATCATGAACCTTCTACCTATGAAGAGGCCAAAGACAGAAAGCAGTGGCAAGAAGTTATGGAAGAAGAGTACAAAGCCCTTGAAGACAACAACATATGGAGTCTACTTCCAAGAAAAGAACGGATGAAGGTAATTGGGAACAAGTGGGTCTATAAAGTGAAGAGAAATTTTGATGGTTCAATTTCTAGGTACAAATCAAGGCTTGTTGCAAAGGGATTTGTTCAATTCTATGGGCTTGACTATGATGAAACATTTAGCCCAGTTGCAAAGATGACCACAATTAGGGCAATCATTGGGGTTTCCACATCTAGGAGGTGGCTAATATATCAATTATATGTAAAGAATGCTTTTCTTAATGGTGATTTAGAGGAGATAGCCTACATGACTCAACCATTAGGGCTTGAAAACCCTAAATATTCAGATTTTGTTTGTAAACTTAGAAAAGCATTGTATGGTTTAAAGAAAGTTCTCAGGGCATGGAAGCAAAGGATTGTGCAGTACTTGTGTAGGTTTGGATACAATGCAAGTTATGTAGATCCCTCCCTATACCTCAAGAGGAAAGGAGGACTAGTTGTCTACATATGCATATATGTGGATGACTTGTTTATAACAAGAAGTGATGATGCGTATCAAATGGATAAAGGGTAAGCTTGGGAATGAATTCACAATTTCAAATCTTGGAGTGCTCAAATGTTTTCTTGGAATTGAATTTATTTATGTACAAAATGGTGTTTTATTAGCTCAAAGGAAATACTTGCTAGATATACTTTATAAGTATGGTATGAGTGGAGGTAAACCACTCACATGACCTCTAATTCAAAACACCTCATTATGTGTAGGTGACGGGCAGCATGTTGAGGATATTTTAGCATATAAAAGCTTAATTGGAAGCCTTAATTATCCTAGTATCACAATACATGACTTGTTTGATGTTGTAGGAATTCTTTCTCAATTTTTGAATTCACCAATTGATGTTCATATGAATGCAGCCAAGAGAGTGCTTAGGTACATCATGCACACTATCAACTAAGGGTTATACTACCCTTACAGAGATGTATTACAACCTCAATGGTTTAGTGATGCTGATAGAGCTGATTCAAAGGAGGATAGAAGGAGCACATCTGACTATGTCTTCATGCTAGGTCAAAGAGTCATCTCATGGATGTCCAAGAAGCAACGTGCAGTTACATTATCATCTATTGAGGCTACGTATATAGCCTTCGCACTTGCTACATGTGAGATCACGTGATTATAGAAGCTCTTAAAAGACTTGGATGTGGAGGTCAAAGAGTTTACTCTATTTGGAGATAATATATCAAGCATTCATCTAGCAAGTAACCATATGTTCCATGGAAGAAGCGAGCACATAGAGATATATTATCACTTCATCAGAGAGAAGGTACTAGCAAAGGACGTGGACATTAAGTACATTGACACAAAGGAGCACCTAGTAGATATCATGAACAAATTCAAGGATACAAGCAAGTTGGAGAAGTTCAAGATCAACCTTAACATGAAGAAGATCAACGAAGTCTAACACTTCAGCTTGAGGGAGAGTGTTAGAAATGTACAAGCTCAAATGTGTGTGAACCAAAGCTTAAATCAAATGCCACATAACTTCACTTTTTGGTAAATGCCACAACCACTTTTCCACAAGTTTTTCATCCCAAGATTCCATCTACCTTGATTGAGAAAAGTGGGGGATTTTGGAGGCATCACTTGAATTCAAATTCTACACCAACTTTTAGAGCATGATATAAGCAATAGCTTGGAAGAAAGTAGTTTTCATCCTCTTCATTCATTTGTGCAATTTTAGGCTCTCATTAGGAGTGTATACATTAGGTCTAAGCTACCCCCTAGCTAAGCTAGCCCCCTGTTAACTGAAGTGTTCATGTAGGCTGAGACTTTTATCATCCATATCTCATTGTGTAGTTTTCTATTTCATGTGCATGATAACTCCTCTTGAAGCTCTTGTTGTAGGCTTTATTTTGATTATAATCTTATTCTAAAGTGTTTATTATCCTTTTCTATATTGAGCTTGAAATCTCTCTAGTCGATCTATGTATATTCCCCATCATATGTGTTTGAAAAGGTAGATAAGAATAAGTTATTTGTTTGGGAAGATTTTGTTTTTTCTTGTGCAAGGAGGTTGACATAGGTCACATTCTCCAAATTGATTGATCTATGGCTTGTTGGAAAGCTAACATGTCCAGTTTTGGTGTGCAAAGTTTCATAGGTATAGTCCTCAGGTTGAGAGAGCAATTCTTTTTTTGGTGGTCTATGATAGTGAATTGTTTGGTCCTAGGAAGGGCTTATCATTCTTCTGCTACAAATACAGTGGATATACTCCATCAAATATCTCTTCATAGTCTATTCCATATGTATGAGCAAAACCTTTAGCTACAAGCCTAGATTTATAACTAGAACTACTACCATATGAATCTTTGTTTACCTTATAAACCCGCTTGTTTCCCATTATCTTCATATCCTTCTTCCTTCAAACAAGATTCTAAGTGTGATTATGCTCTAGAGCTTTGAAGTCCTCTTACATAGGTTCTTGTTGTTCTCCGCATGTGTTTGCTTCTTCAAAGTATGCGGGTTCTTCAACAACCTTGGTCATGTAAGAACCTTAGTTGAAAGTAGTGTAACCCTTGTTTTTGTGGGATTATAAGGGTTTTGTGGATACTATGCCCAAACCTTCATCCTCTACTATTGTAAATCTTGTAGTATGAGAGATAAAATAGGGCCTGATTGTCTCTCCCTAGTAGTTTTGTCCTATGGGCAGCACTCTCTCTCGTAGATTTTGGGATGCTTGGATGAAATTCAAGAGGTTATACATGCCTAAAATCTCTTTCATTTGTAATACTAACTTTTAACTACAAGAATCACCCTGATATGGGTAGCTTGCACTTTGAAAAATTATGTCCCTAGCATCAAGGATCACAAGTGTTTTAAAGCTGGAAGCAGAAACTAGAAATGGTTTCTCTATGAAGGTGAGATTATATCTAATCAAGTGTGTAGAGATAATATTAATTTGTCCCTTTCTTGCATACAGGTCATCTTGGACAGAAAGCACTTATGCTACAAAACAAGATTAAAGATACTAAATGTGCCCCTATTAGCATTGATGAAGTAGCTCAAGACATGTGGAAAAGATTCAAAGCTGCCAAAGGTTCTATCTCAAAAATTGCCCACAAGCTTAACCAGAGATGGAACATCCAGTGGTCAAATCATCAATGGAGATATAGATTCAGAGCCATCTGGGTTTTTCCCTTCAGTATAAAGCACTCCTATTTCCAATGGTTGCTAATACACAATGGCATCTGGACAACTAACAGATCAAAGAAGATTAACAAGAATTATGGTTGCTGTAATTTGGGCTTGGAGGAGGATTTTCCCCATCTCTTTATCCATTGCTTGCATGCCAAGTTGTTTTGGCAACTGCTCGCCCATGTTCTACAAGTTCTTGGTCCTCTTACATTAGGTATTGAAGAAAACATCATTGGAAGCTGTTACAGAATGGATGTTGTCCACTGTCATATTTGGAGAAGCCAAATCATTTGGCACATTTGGCTCAATAGGAACCATGTTGTGTTTCAATATGGTAAAAAAAATTATCTGGTGCCCCTTAAAAGAACTCTCGCCGTTGATGGCTAGAGTAGCCTCATGACTATTTGTAATGCTATCAATAAGGAACACCTTGTTCAATATGTGATAAACAATCTCCCTCCTAATAAATGGAGAGCTACCCTACTGTCTTTGTACTCACTTGTGAGGTTCACCATGGTGTATAACCATGACACCAAGTTGTAATGGTCCCTTTGTTTTGGGTTGGCATCTCCCTATAAAGAGATGGGATCTTGCATCCTTGCACACTATGTATCTGCTTCGATGATATAATCTTCTGTTTTTTGTTTCCTCCACAAAAAAATAGAGCCTCTAGGGTGCGTGATAGTTCTTTCACATTTGAAGCTAAGTGTAACAGTAGGTTGCTGACCCAACTTCCAAAAAGGAAAAAAGAACTATGTGTCGAACATGTAGAAATAGGCTAATGACTATGTTGAGAAATCTTATATGTTCAATTCTCCGAGGGGATCGATTTCAATTCTGATTCCCTCGTTTCCTTCATCCACTTTTTGTCCCAATATGATACGAGATATGACAACTAATGAGGTACTCATGAAGAGCCTCTCTTGCGTTCTTTATACAACTATGTGAACAGAATAGATGTTGCAATGTCCAAGCTTGCGTAACCTAGAATGGTTGATGCTTGAATTTCTAAGAGAAAGTCCTGA
This sequence comes from Ceratopteris richardii, assembly GCA_020310875.1. Classification (NCBI taxonomy): domain Eukaryota; kingdom Viridiplantae; phylum Streptophyta; class Polypodiopsida; order Polypodiales; family Pteridaceae; genus Ceratopteris; species Ceratopteris richardii. The sequence continues at coordinate 71,244,983 of CM035441.1, read as the reverse complement.
GTTCAAATTGTGGCTAGACATATTCATGAGTTTCCCAAGATGGATGTTCATGAGTTCTCCAAGACGAATGTCTCTACCTTACGAAGTCTAGTGTGTCTGTTTTTCCAATTCATTGTACTCAAAAAAAAAGATGCCGCAAACCTAAAAGCTGCTGTAGAGCTTTTCAATCTGTGGCTCAAATCGTAACAGGTGTAACCATAATTCACTTTGGTTGCTTTCACTTGGCCAAAAAGAGGAGCTAAAACTGCTTTTAGAGCAATCAGCGGACCTACTCCCCAATTGCTGGTGGATCAGGGATGTCAAGTTATCCTTAGCGGTCAAGTCTTCCGTCTCCTTGGCATTCCGATGGGATTCGACATCTCAATGGACCAACGCTGGAACTGGGTGCTATCCAAGCTGGATAGCAAGCTGAATCATTGGAAAGGTATGCAAGTCAACTTGGCAGGGCGTGCTATGGTTGTTAACACATTTATGTTGTCTACAATTATTTACTTTATCTCATGTTGGAGACCTAAGGAGAAAGACTTGGCCAAAGTGGAAAGAATCTGCAGAAACTTCCTTTCGACTGGGGACCCCAACAGGACGGGGATTCCCAAAATCAAATGGGAAACTTGCACTAGCCCTAAAGACTCAGGGGGCTTGGGAATTCTGGATATTGTTGGGTTGGCTGACAAGCTAGCGGCAAAGTGGCTTATCAAGGCTTGGAGCAATAGGGAGTTCTCTTGGGCTAAATTGATCTTCAGAAACACGGAAGACCTTACCTTAGTTGGCCATCCTGGTTGGAAGGACATAGGGATTCTCACGCTTTTGTTCTCCCCCCACCCGGTGTCCCCTAAAGGCTCTAGCCTCGTGTGTTCCTTATTGAAGAATTGGAACAAGGCCAAACAGTTCATCAGAATCAGTGATGAGTGGAAGTGGGCAGCTGGGATAAGACAAAATGACTCTATTTGATTCCCGATCAGTGGCATTAGGGGGGTGGAGTCTTGGAACCTCCAAACTGCAAAGCAGTTATGGAACAAGGGGTTCAAACAGTGGAAAAGAGACCAGCCAGTGGATTAGGTTCGAAGAATTGGATCCGAGACTTAGAGTTACCTTTGAGGAATGGACTCTTCTTCAAAGCAGGTGTTTAGCTTGGGACAGGTCAACTACCCGCCTGCTCTGCGGTGAGGATCTTCCTTGCCTGGAGGGCCTCAAATGGAGCAATGGTAAGAAGCTATCCAAAACCCCCAACTTCAAAGAGGATTTAGTTGTTCACCACACTCTTAACAAGAGATGGTACCTTTCTTGGACCAAACTTCGGTGGGAACTAAAATTCATGTCTATTTGGCACCCCTTAATTGAGGTCAAAAAGTCTGTTCTCATGTGGCAGATCTTGCATAAAGGTATCTGGTCCAATGCAAGGGCTAACAAAATCTGTGGTGTGCCGCCATGGTGCAAGCGTTGCCATCAGTGCATCGAAGATTTAGCTCACCTGTTCTTCAACTCCCCCAAGTCCCGTGTTATTTGGTGCCACGAGACCAGAGTATTGAGACTCTTGAACCAAATCAACTGGCAACATGCGATGTTAGGTGAGGTTGTCGGTTGCTCATCGAGGTTGTGGAATGCCATCAGAGGTGAGACCCTCTGGAAGATTTGGAGGGAGCGATGTGCTGTCAATTTTGGCCAAACTCCTAAGGAACGGTCGATCGAGAAATCCTTGTTTCTCCTAGGTAAAAGAATCTCCCGAGATAAGAGATCTCCACCGTTTAGACATCATTGTATTTATCTCCTTGAAAACAACAAGTTGAAACCCAAATGGGTCCCACATGAGGGTGGTGATAAATTTATCCGCCTCATTTGTAATGCCCTCTAATTTGCCATACTCCTCCCCTGCATTGTGGGATTTGGGGGGTCCCATGGACACTAGTCCCGTTCACTTGTAACTTTTTTTCTTTATTTTAATTAAAATCCAGGAGATTAGGCTAAGGCCAAACTTCCTTTTATTAAAAAAAAAAAAAGAGGAGCTCGAACAGAGAGGAGTCCCGACTCTGCATTCTGCATGCCGCAGCTGTTCGTTGCGACAGTAGAAACTTAACGTTTATTCTTACGCAAATTCGTATGCGCCTAAACGAGCATTCATGCGCACGCACCCGAATGAGAGGGTGGTGGTCACTAGTAAGCAGTGACATTTTCGAAGCGTCTATCAAGTGACAGCTCTACCGGCTATTCATGTTCGGAGATCAGCATCAGAAAACGCGCTTCGATATCGTTCAAACAATCATGTCACCTTTTTGAATACCGAAAAGAAGAACGACCACTCAACTCTTAGTCCATCGCTTCAAGAATAACTGACTGAAGTCATCGCTAGGCATTCTGGAATCTGCGCACTTATATTCTGAATCCGAGAGAGAAAAGCCCGGCTCCGACTACACGAATCAAGGAACTGAATTAGTGAGGTCTTCCAGAATCCACAGTCCACTTGGGCCTTGGCACTCACTCACGTACGTGTATAGTAGCTGCATGCGTAACTATGTAGGTATGTATCTACGTATTAAGTACGTATAGTGATAAGCGGTTATGCGCTATGCTCTAGCTTCATAGCCAAGGCCCCATCGTCTGGCTCAGGCTCGCAAAACGATATGCGTAGCTGTATTTTGACGGTCTACCATGCCTTCAATTTTGAAGGTTATCTACACATCCTATTGTATTTGACATTTTTAATGTATTTTTTGAAGGTTTAATAAAATCAATGAACTTATTTTACGGTCTAAAATGGCCAAAACCGGCAATACTGCTGCCAAAAATCAACACTGTAGTGTAGTGCTGGGGAAAACTTGAAAGTTCAACCACATAAAATTTCTATTTCATTTAGTTTGAAAGGGAGAAAGTTCTAGCACAAAAACTAAGTTCTAGAGCAAAAACAAGCATGAAATACAAAAGAGAGAATAAGCACGATTAGCAAAGATATCACAGCTTAGGCTGGTTTCACATAGAGGTGCTCTAACATCGATGAAAAATAACACTGTTCCACCTCGAAATGCTAAATTTTATACTAGTCCTTCTCTCATGCATTCAGACATGAGGGATGGAAAGAAAAATAACTTAACTCACGTGAGCGAAAGAAAACGAACAACATGAATATCAATTTTGCAATCACTTTGTATACTTATCTAACCAAGAGAGAGAGCAGAAGAGAAACATAGAGTTCAAACTGTAAGCATTTTCTATTGATGTCATTCATTCTTACAACTTCATCCAAACACTAATTTCAGGACTTTGTGTAGAAGGTGATGGAAGTTGAAAATTTTTCAGCCAAGGGTGGAGGGGATCGAGTGTCTCATGGACTTGGCTCTTCCATTGCAAACTACATTGGGAAACTTCACAAATAACATTTTTTAATTATCCATAAATACTATAGTCAAGGGCTTTTCATAACAAGGTGCTTGAAGGCCTTGAGTAAAATTTCTTTATTTATCAACCAATACATAGGGAACCAATTTTGTTTTCTTAATTCAAAACTCCCTTATAATTAAAACTTTAGGTTCCAACTTCTCCGGAAATGTCTTTGGTCAAATAGATATTGGCTCATTGAAAAGCTCAAAGCCAATTGATATAATGAAATCAATTGATGAAAAAATACACTTTGCTCAATTGTTTTTCTCATTGTCTCTTGAATTTGTTATGTGTATATCATATTTGAAAGTTCTCTGGATTGTTTTTATCATATGAAGAAATTTTCACCAATCGTTTGTATGTATATCACACTAAATGTGCTATATGTGTCATAATGAGGTGTTTCTCTAGACAATGAGGAGTTCCACCTCCTTATTTGTGTTTCTCTAGACAATGAGGAGTTCCACCTCCTTATTTTTCAATTTGCAAAGATGTAAGGACGATATGATGATTGTGAACAAGTGATGTGTGTGAAGGTGAAGATGAGAAGCAAACTAATGCACATGCACATACACACACATAAATGAGGCAATGGGAGAGATAATGGAAGGACAATAACTTATGTTCATAACTCAAAGTACAAAGAAGCTCTTACAATCTCCCAAGCTCACACAAATACCAATCCCTAAAATGAGCTCACTAGCTCTTCTTATAGTTTTTGTGGCCATTTGTTCGGTTTCACATCTAATGTCCTACCTAGTTAAAAATTATGTCCTACGTCACTGTTGGGGCATCAAGTGGCTCCAAAAAATATAAAATTTGGTATGCACATTTTACCTTAGTTGTTTCAGCTCGAAGAATCCTCTGCTTGTGCTAAATGGAGAGCTATGTCACAAAATGGAATGAAAATTTAGTGATTAAAATCACTATTGGTCATTGCAATGATGTTCATATTTCTTATCCGCACTAAGTATTGGAAATTTATTGCAAGGACCCCTTCAATCTTGCTCTAGCTTCCTCACATATGTCCTCTTCCTCTTTGCTGATTTCCTCCACCTTTGGTACGAGTAACACTCCCTCCCTCTAGTGTTTGTCGTCTGCAATAAATTCTTGTTGCATGGATCGATCTATATATTTCTTAAATAGGTTTTGAGTGAGGGTTTCCTCATTGCTGCGAGGGCCTCTTGCCACATCTACTTCTAAATCACTGCACTCAATGGCAAGTGGAGTATCTTGTGGGGGGTATCGATAATGAGTAGAGTACATGATTTGTTTGGAGGCAAATAATTGGAGTAGGTGGGTTGGCCAGGTGATGAAAATTTTGAAATGGTACTCCAAAAACCCCCTTGTAATCATTTCCTTGAAGGTCTATGTATAGCATGGGGAGGTATTTGATTCAACAATGCTAGACATAATGGATCTATAGGGACATCATCGTACTCATGTCAGATACCAGTTCCAAATTTTCATGCTCATATCCTAGTGTTGATGCATGTGGTACCCTGGTCTTTCAAAATTCCTTGAAGTTTGTTTGCATACGATCCAAAATATTGATTTACACTTTGGCTGCTACATGTGTCATTCTATGTAAGCATGGAAGCTAATGCCTCATTGTTGCTATCATGTATGTGACAATCGGGGGACCTTTGTGGTGGTGCTAAATATGGGTAATTGACCTAGTCCTCACATTTTGGATCTTTCTATAGTTTGATGGAAAATAAAGGCCAAGACCACCATCGTGGTACTGAACTGTAGTAGGGGTTAAATAATATATGTAGTTGAGCCTTGCTCCATGCCTACATCATTTTCGAGTATTCTTATAGTAGGTCTGCTCTCTTGTTCAGTTGATAGATTGCTCTTCTTTGAGTGGCTATAGGTAGATCCGTTGGCTAAAATTGTGTCACATGCATGGGCAACTTCCTATTGATCCATTATATATGTGCATTATACTCGGAAAAATACATTCAATAAGGCTTATATTGAATTTTATTATTGGCTATATAACGTCCTAGAATGAGTTCATTGAAATAGGCTAACTTCAAAATGGTTTTCGCAATCATGGACATTGCGTGTAACTGAGTTTCGATTCTAGTAGTGTGTGTGTTTCCTAGTTCTTGAATGGGCTTCAACCAAGTCAGCCTTGGTAATTCAAATGTGTCATGTCCATCTTCGATGACATGTCTATTGATAGTTATCTTAGGTTCACACTCTTCTTCAAATGTGGGGATGATGGGTATAGTTAAAGTTTCCTCTAGCTTAGGAACATGTAGTGGAGAGGTTATCCTTTGAAGAACAACTTGTGTTGTAGGGTCAACTTTTAGGTTAGCAACTTGATCTCACAAGTGTTGCAATTCTTTAAATACTTCAAGGGGGTACCTCTGTCTACTGGATTGGTTGTTTCACTTGTGTTGTTAGTTGTACTTTTACTTGTGTGTGCTTCATATTATCATACTCTTTGTACAAATTATCATGAGCTTCTAATAATGTTGTGTAATCTTCTAAAATAACTTTGATGTTCTTTAGCAACATCACTTGAAATGGAATTGGATTGAGTGGTGCACAAAGAGTGTCCATTGTTGCTTCAAAATTATCTTTATTTTGCTCTTGTAGACATTGGTTTTCTTCACGAGAAACTACAAGATGTTTGCATAAACGCCCCATGTTGCATGTTAGCCTTACATTGTGTTCTATTTGAGCTCAAGGGAGCTCTCTGAGATCTGCAATTGCTTGTTTGCTCTATGTTTCAAGTTGAACCTCTAGCATATTATGGATATCCTTGAATTCTATGTATTGATCATTGAGGGAAGCATTTTCTATGCTCAAAGAATTGATATGTGCTTGTAACTCGGTGGTGTTTGCATGTAACTCCTAGTATCATTGTCCCAATGTAGTAAATTCATCACAAACTTGTGGCATGCACATAAACATTTCTTGGAGAGCATTGTCAATGGTGGATGATGAATAGATGGGATTGGAATGCATGTGCATGAGATTCTAAATTTAATGTAGAGGGGGTGGGAGAGGGTACATGAAGAGTGGATGTGAATGTGAAGATGGTTGTGAGTGGTGGTGAGGTTGGTGGAAGGGGGTTTGGGAGTGGTACATGAAGTGTGGAGGGAGGTGCCATGGGAGGTGAGATGTCCATTGCATTGGACATGTTGATGTGTGTGGTATTGACAGTAAAAAGTGATATTGATGAGGCCATGTCTATAGGTGTAAAAACACAACTAAATAATAAGAAGGATTGGGTTGGTGGAGTGAATTATGAAAAGGCTAGTTGAGATGCATATGGTTGTGTAGGGTGGTTGAGAAGGGATTGGAAGAAAGATGGAATGGATAGACTTGAAGTGGGGTGAGTGGATGTGAAGGAGTGTGTAGTGGGTGTGCAGAGGGGTGGGGGAAAGGTGCTAAAGTAAGTTGAATAGGGGGTGGAAATGATGCAATGGTTGAAGGAATTGAAGGGGTGGTTGTGATGGGGGTGAAGAAAGTGGTAATTGGAGGTGATGTTACAATAATTTATTTAACAAATAGGATCAATATGTAAGGGGGGATCATGATGGAAACATAATGGAGGCATGCAAACAAGATGGGATGTGGTGTTGTGTCTCAAAAATGGCTTGAAATTCTTGGGAGAGGGAGAACATGTTGGTGGCAGGGGCAATGGGTGGTTTGCTCAAGGAGGTCGTATCAATGGGTGAAATAGGAGGGGGTGTGTGGCCATAGAGTGTGGATCGCCAAGACAAATGGGGGGGGAGGTACTAGTACTTGAATGGAAGTTTCTCTCTCCCAAGAGCCTTGGTGAAAATGTCTGCTCCATTTTCTTTAGTACGAGAATAGCTTATCTCCATGACCCCGTCATTGATCAACTCACGCACATAGTGATATTGAATTTCTTTGTGCTTGGTACGTGCATGGAAAATAGGATTTTTGGCAATGGCCATGCAACTTTGGTTGTCACACTTCAACTTTGTAGCCTCTTGTCCTTGTATTCATATGTGCCATAGGATCCTCCTCAACCATACTGCTTCACATGCTGCAACACATGTAGCTTTATACTCAACTTCAGTAGAAGATAATGCTACAATCGGTTGCTTCTTACTAATCCAAGAGAAAATCCCTTATCCTAAAGAAAAGCAATATCCAGAAAAAGATTTTCTGGTATCAATATCTCCTACCCAATCTGAGTCACAGTATCTGACCAAAGATGATCCTTCTTCATAAAGAATACCATAATCAGTAGTTCCTTTCACATACCTGAGTATCCGCATGCTTGCCTTCCAATGCATTTGGCAAGGCTTATTAGAGAACCTGCTTACTACTCCAACAACATAAGAGATATCTGGTCTGTTATTGCACAAGTAGATGAGACTTCCAACTAATTTCCTGTATCTTCCAATATCCACTGGAGGTGAAGTATCTTCAATAGATAATTTTGTGTTGACCTCCATAGGTGTAGTCCTTGCAATCCTCCATGTCGAATGCCTTCAATATCTATCTTGCATACTTTTATTGAGAGATGAAAATCTTCCCTGGTTCTTGCCAAACTTCAAGACCTAAGCAATAATGCATTAAGCCCAAGTCTGTCATTTCAAATTCTAAACTCAGGGCATCTTTTATTTCTTGAAGAAAAGCATCCTCATTTCCTATAATCAGAAGGTCATCTACATAGAGTACAAGCACAATTCTCTTCCCTCCTTTCTTTAGAACATACAAGTTAGCATTAGAAGCACATCTTTTGAAACCTAGATCCAAGAGATACTTATCTATCCACTGATACCATGCTCTAGGGGCTTGTTTTAGACCCATATAATGCCTTCTTTAACTTACATACCTTGTTCTCTGAATGCGGAGCCTCAAACCGTGGTGGCTGAGACACATATACCTTCTCCTTGAGGTCTCCATTCAAGAATGCTGATTTGACATCCATGTGATAGACTAGCCAAGGCTTATGTGCAGCCACAGCTAGTACTACTCAGATAGTATTCATTCTTGCAGTTAGGGCAAATGACTCACAAAAGTCAATGCCTTCAACTTGTGAGTAGCCCTGTGCAACAAGTCTTGCTTTATACTTTTCTAGAGTACGATCAGCCTTGTACTTTAGCTTCCAGACCCACTTGGTGCCAATGACTTTACGCTTAGGGGGTCGATCCACCAGCTCCCAAGTTCCATTCTTCATGATATTGTTGTATTCTACTTGCATGACAACCCTCCAATTCGGATCATGGAGTGCCTCTTCCACATTGGTTGGTTCATTTGCTTCTTCTTGAATGAGATCAGCCATCAAGGCTGTGTATACAATATGGGCGCTTGCCCGTCTTTATTCCTCTATTCTCTGTGATCACCTCGGTCCATTTGCAACTTGCAGAGTGATTGTGGGATGGGGTTTGCAAAATCATAGAGCTGCCTCACCCAATGTGGCAATGGCTTTTCCACTTGGGTGTCGGCAGGTTGGTGACTTTCAGACTCATCATCTGGAGAAGATGCTTCCTTCTCTTGTGTAGAAGGGATAGCTCTTGGGCCAAGTTCATAGTGGATTGCCCCTTCACCTGATGATAAAGTGGAAGCTCTCTTTTCGTCCTCCACTACATGTGGCTACTCCTCCTTAAACACCACATCACGACTCACCATGATCTTCTTAGCGTCACGGTCATAAAGCTTATAAGCCTTTTTATCTTCATTGTACCCTGAGAAGATACATTTGATGCTTTTTGGTTGAAGCTTGTTTCTCTCCCTATCTGGAACATGTACATAACATTCACATCCAAATACTTTGAAATGGGAAACAGAAGGTTTTTTACTAGAGTAGGCTTCTTGTGGAGTCTTTCCATCTGTGCCTTGGTGTAGCTTCGATTCAAGATGTAGAGAGCAGTGTTGACAGCCTCTGCCCAAAATTGATTAGGCAAACCCTTTCCTTTCAACATGCACCTTGCGATCTCCATGATGGTTTGATTCTGACGTTCTGCAACACCGTTCTGTTGAGGACTATGTGCCACTCTGAGTTGATGCTCCACCGTCTGTCCTGAATTTCTTCATCTTCTTCCCTCTTTCAGTTTCAACAAGCTGAAGCCATTCTTTAAACTTACCAAAAGCTTGAGCCTTATCGCAAAGGAAGTACACCCACATCTTCCTGCTATAGTCATAGACAAGTAACATGAAGTAGAAAGATCCGCCCAAGGCCTATGTAGGCATTTTTTTGCACAAGTCAGCATGCACCAACTCTAGAGGATAGCTTGCCCTGTTCTTGCTTTCTTGTGAAAACACCTTCCTCTGTTGCTTGCCCATCATGCAAGCTTCACATGGTTCCTTCATTTTTGCAATCAATGGTAGATGTGCAACCATACCCCTGCAATGCATCTCCTTCAGTACAGGGTATCCAATGTGGCCGAATCTCTCACGCCATAGCTTACTTGTGCCCACGTTTGTAGTGGTTGTAAGAGCACTAAACTCATACAGGTTGTTCCTCCCTATGCCAGTCCCAACAATGTTGTTGTTACTAACCATAATCTTAGCTCTTGTCTTACTGAAAGATACTTGATGACCTTGATCAGTTAATAGAATCTATTGAAAGTAGATTTCATTTTATTTGTGTCAAAGATAAGTATCCCATTAGGGCAATAGGCGTATATACAAGCCAGGGAAAGAAAGCTCCTAAAGAGGGAAAAAAGTGCACCCATGGTCCTAGAGTGTTCACACACATCACTACCTAAATATATCAAAAAATCCCCCCTAGGAGTGATGCGGTGAACAAGTAGCTAGCACTCATGTATAAGGAAGTGCCAAGCTATGTGGAAATCTCTCCACAAAAGGAAGTAAGCCCAAAGCTTTGCAAAAAGCTTCCAACTTCTCCCTAGGTAGAGCCTTTGTGAAAAGGTCTGCAATTTTCTCCTACCTGGGCACATATGCCAAGCTGATCTCCCTAGTAGAGAACCTCTCTCTGACATAATGATAATGCACCTCAATGTGCTTAGTGCGAGCATGGAACACAAGGATCCTCGCAACTGCCAATGCGCTCTGACTGTCAGTGAAGATGGTGGTGACAAAAGATTTACCAACACCCAAATTAGCCATAAGGCGTCTGAGCCACACACACTCAACAGTCGATGGAAAGCTGCCCTATACTCAGCCTCACAACTGGAAGTGGCCATAGTAGGCTACTTCTTGCTCAACCAAGATATACATGAGTTACCAAGCATGAAGCAAAAGCCATTCCACCATCAACATGCATAAATTGAATGCCCAAATAATGATGCAAATGCCCCAAATCAAACATCTCAAATGAGGCATGCAAATCAGCCTTAAAATCAGCAATATGCTTCTCAATAGGACCAGTGAGTAGCATGTCGTCAACATAGACAACAAAGATCAGAAGCACATCATTAGCACGCTTAACATATAAGGTGCTTTCAGTTGGACTATTCTCAAAACCATGTGCAATCAGATAGGCATGTATCTTCTCATACCAAGCACGTGGTGCTTGCTTTAAACCATATAATGCTTTCTTTAACCTGCACACCTGGTTTTCATGCCCTTTCTGCACAAAGCCACGGGGTTGAAAAACATACACTTCTTCATGCAAGTCACCATTCAGAAATGTTGTTTTAATGTCCAATTGATGTACATTCCAACCATGATGGGCTGCAAATGCACAAATTCTCCGAATAGTAGTCATACGGCATGTAGGTGCAAAGGTCCCATAAAAATCAATGCCTCTTTTCTGTGCATAACCCTTTGCAACAAGCCTAGCCTTATACCTGTCAATTGTACCATCAAGTTTACGCTTTAGCGTGTATACCCACTTAGTGCCAACGGCCTTCTTGCTAGGAGGCAAGTCACATAAAGACCAAGTACCATTCTTCATTATTGCATCATATTCAGATTGCATAGCAGCCATCCATTTTTTTAAATTTTGTGCTTCATCAAACAAAACAGGCTCAGTCTCATCACATAGAATAGATGCAGCCATAGTATAGCAATCTGATGCAAAACAAGCACTATGAGAGCCTGATCGAGTACGATATGATAGAGGTGCATCTAATTTGCTATCACACAAGGTCTGCACTAGCCATTTTGGCATAGTTCTTGCCTGCTCAATATCAACTCTCTCATCGATAAGTGCATCATGTAAATCTGCATCATAAATGGAATGATCTGCATCATCACATGAAACCTGCAAAGGCTGAGAAGTTGCCTCATTAGGACTAGCACTAGACTGTCCACCTGTAAAAAGAGGCAGCAAAGTATCATACATGTCTTTGTAGCTAACATATGTCTCCTTAGTACATGAAAGCAATGGCTGAATAGCATCCTCCACAAAAACAACATCACAACTAACTAGAATGGGTTTAGTCTGTGGATGATACAGACGATAGCCTTTACTTTCAAAATTGTACCCAACAAAAATACATTTTACTGCTTTATCATCCAATTTTTTGTGATGTTGTTCAGGCACTAATGCATATGCCAAACAACCTAAAACACAAAGATGAGCAACAGATGGCTTGCAGTCATGCCAAGCCTCATATGGAGTGATAGACTACAGCACTTTAGTGGGACACCTGTTTAGTACATATGCTGCACACATGACAGCCTTAAGCCAAAAACTATGTGGTAAAGCCTGACTCTTGACCATCCACCTCACCATCTCCATGAGTGACCTGTTCTTTCGTTCAGCAAATCCATTTTGTTGAGGTGTATATGGCACTCTACACGGGTGTTTTATCCCACATTCAGCCAGAAATGCATTAAAATCAGAAGACATATATTCCCCCCCTCGATCAGAACGGAGGGTGCCCATTTTACATGCTGATAGATTTTCAGCCAAAACCAAAAACTGTTTGAAGCACATGAACACTTTAGAGTTTGCCTTCAATGGATATAGCCATGCATGCCTGGAAAAATCATCGATGAAAGTCATGAAGTAAAGATAATTCCCAAAAGAAGGTTTCTTCATAGGACCACAGACATCACTATGTACAAGCTACAATTTCTGAGTAGCCCGAACTGAACCATCTTTTGGAAAGGACGAACGCTGCATTTTGCCCAAAATACAGCCTTCACAAACATGTTTTCCAGGTGCCTCAAGTTTGTGCAAAGAGGACACCATTTCAGATTTCTGCAGGCATAGCAAACTAGCAAAATTCAGATGACCAAAGTGTGCATGCCAAAGCTTTGCATTTGACATATCCTGAGAATCATTTATTGCACATGCCAAATCATTTACTGCACGTGCCAAATCATTTACTAATCTTTAATAGTCTATGAGCTTATACAACCCACGACATAAAATGCTAGAAGCAATAATCACATCCCCATTTGATAAATCATGAACTGTACATCTGTCATCAACAAATTTCACAACCAAGCCAATCTTGGCTAATGCAGAAACTGATAACAAGTTCTTCTTGATCCCTGGCACAAATAAGGTATCTGACAAAGTGAAAGAACTACCATTAGCAGTAGTCAAAATGATCTTACCAACTCCCATAACAGGATAAGAGGAGTTGTTGGCGCATGTAACAATATTCCATGTAGGGGCAGGCTCGAGTGAAGAGAAGAAACTACTCTGCGAGGTAATATGTTTGGTCGCCCCACTGTCAAAATACCAAACATTCGAGTCTATTGGAGACATGCACTGCTCATGAGAAGATGGGTCAAAACTGCAGACAATAGTAAATGCCCATTCTTCTTCTTGCACAAGATTAGCAGACTTTGTTTTTGGTGTAGAGACCTCTGCAACAACCATTCCAGCCTCTTTCTTCTTTTCCTCTTTAGCACCCAGTTTTGGATAGTTCTTTATGATATGATCATTCCCTTTACAGTACTTACAAAATAATTTCTGCTTTTCTGATTTCTTCTCATCTTTATCTCTGTTCTTCGAATATGCAGAATTAGCAGATTTCTGCTTACTAGTTGAAGAGCTCCATTTTCCTTTGCCCTTCTGACTAGCCAAGAAAGCTTGATATGCAACTCACATAATGGACTTGTTCTGCCTGGTCTAATCTTCCTACATTAGAACTGAAACTAACTCCTCAAATGATAAGGCATCCGGATTGCCTTTCATCATCAGCCGAAGAGTAGAAGCAAAACTATGATATGAATCAGGAAGACCATTCAGAACGGTCTGCACAAGTGAGCTATCTGGTATAACCTCATCAGCAGACATCAACCATTCCTTCAAATCTTTGATCTTTGTTAGGAAACTGTCCATAGAATCACCTTCATTCATGTGCTCACTCTCCAACCGTTTTCGGAGGTAAGCAATACGAGCCTCATTCCTAGCTTGGTACAATGTGGTAAGTGTATCCCAAGCATCCTTAGCTGTTTTGCAAGAGCAAATATGAGGAATAATGGCACGCTTGACAGGCAAAGTTATCAATGCATGTGCCTGGGCATCTCTACCATCCCAACGAATCTGCTCTGAAGTAGGTGCAGCAAAAACCGCAGCACAAACAAGAATATGCAGAATATCATCATCTTCGACACCTTTTGCATGAGCTTCAGTACCTGTAGTTGTAACAGTTGTAGGTGCGATAGGACGTTTTTTGACACCCTGCACAATGTTCCACAGTCTTTTTGCAACCAGCACATGTCGCATCATATAAGCCCATAACAGGTAGTTGGTACCATCCAACGTATCCTCAACAACCAACATACGGAATACATCACTGCTTTCAGCCATGGTCGGTGACTAAAATACCTTGATGCAGAAAATTGACAGTATCTCAAAAAGTTGAACAGAACTGCCCAAACCAATTTTGCTAGACCTGTAGCAGACTTCGAGACGCTTATACTGGCGACTAGAAACTGGTATATACCTTTGGCACAAAAAGACAAAATAGCTTGCAGAAGCGTTGTGATAGTGCATTCAAAGGCCAAAACGAGCTCAGATCGTGATTTCGGCACCACAGAGCAAAGTCGTTTTGATCTCGAAAACATGCTGAGTATGCTCACCAATTCGTGCGATTCTGAGACTGCAAACAGAGGAGTGTTGATGGCGTCCTAGATGAAGCGAGGACCTGCTCTGATACCAATTGTCGGAGTTAGACGTCTACAGAAGCACGCAAACAATACAAGGAAGAAGAAGAAGCTTGGAGCACAACACACAATACTGAATGTATTACTAGAGAATGTACAAAGATAAGTAGCCCATTAGGCCAATAGGCATATATACAAGCTGAGGGAAAAAGACCTCCGAAAGAGGAAAAAAATTACCCTGGCGGTCCTATAGTGTTCACACACATCACTACCTAAATATATCAATAGTTGTCGCCATTACATTGGTTGAGAATTGAGCACCTCGTTGTGCCCAATAGGGTTATGCATGCATCCCTCTTGGTTGACATTCATGGGCCTCATGACCAGCTTTCATGCATAGCTGGCAAGTTACACTTCGCAATGGACATTCACTTACCACATGACCCTGCTTGATGCACATGGTACACCATAGTCCACTTTTGATGCCACCTCCCTTGAGTTCCTACAACTCTTGTCGAAGTTGAGCGTGCTCTTCTACTTGTGCTTCCTCTTCCTTCTCTAGCTTCAATGCTTCAATTTTGCACCTCAAGTGAGTTAAACACTCTCCTCCTCTTTGTGGGGCTGATTCCTTTTTAAGCTCTCAAGCTCTTTCCTTAGCTGAATTACTAGGTCTTTAGGTTCTGCAAGATATGACAAATTGGAAGAGCTTGCCCCACACCGCTATCTAAGTTGCTCCAATCTTGTAGTTGTATTGGTAAACTAACTCCTTTATTTTACATTGTGTTGATATGGGAACTATTTTAGCCAGTCACTTCTTGATAAAGAAATGATGGGGAGGGTGTGACATTTTGGCGATTAATGCCTTAGCTTTGGTAAAAAATTTTGGGAAGGTCTCCCCAGTCTTAATTTTTCTAATTCTTCACTAAGCTTTTCGGTTGTGTTTCCTTGTTTGAACTCTGTTCTAAATGCTTCCTTCATCAAATCCCATGTGGTGAAATGGTTGTCGGTGAACTGACTAAACCATTTGTCTGCTAGCCCATCTAATGTTATAGGGAAAAGAATAAATATGCATCTTCTCTTCCCATCAAACCCGTTGCTTTACATAAGGCTAAGAATCTCCTAATGTGCTCATCTGGGTCTTTGTTTGCAAGCCCTCTGAAGGATGGAAATTTGATATTCAATCTAGAGAGTAAAGTTTCCAAATCTACCTAGGCTACCATATTCTTTACTAATGATGTTGATGACGATGGGCTAGTTCATCTTTGAATAACCTTCCTTCTTATTGCTTTGCAAGGGACGCTCAAGCTTTGAGACCGGGTTGTGGTTACGAGATGTTCATACTCCTCTTAGTTTAAGAGAATTCCAATGGAAGAAAGATTACCTGTTAAGTCATTACAGTACTGTCCGTACCCTTGAACTCTTCTAGACTTGCAATTTGCTTCTCCTATGCTCAAATCTCCTTGTAGTCCCACTAGGGGTTCCAAATTTTGTTGGGGGATTCTTGTGCAGAAAGGGATTTAAGTGTTTCTAGGAGAAGTGAGAAAGATAGGAAGAAAGATACCGACATCAAAAGCTTCTGTAGATTGATTATAAGGAGAAAAGTACAATGATGATGCACAGTACAGTCCAAATGCTCTCTGTGCAAAATCCCAAAGAGTGCACAACCAATGAAGTTACAAAATAATCAAGGTTCTTGCTGCCACGGAGTTTCTCTGCACCAAACCTCCACCTTCTCTAAGAGCTTGCACTTGTGCACACCTTGCACTCAAGATTCCAATAGGGGAGGGATGAACACCTTCTACCGATGTGCACACAGCTTCAATGGGACCTTGTGACCTTTGATTGCATAGCTAAGTACTTCTCTACACACTTCTAAATCTCTCTTCTTTCACACCTTGCACTTCGCTTCTCTCTGTGGCACACTCACTGTATGTCCCTTACTCTTCCCTCAGCGTAGACTATCTCACCTCGCTTAGTCTAACCAAGAATAGTGCCTTGCCTTGATTTGAGTGTCAGTTCATGCATGCTCCTAACTGCTAGAGTATCTTGATGCTCACTTTGATGTCTCAAGATTGTCTCCAAAAGTGGAAGCCAACGAATCCCTATTTTGTCCTGTAGTGACTTTAGACTAAAGCAAAATTTTTAATTGGGGGGCCACACTTTCACTTTTGTGTACGCTACCACTTCACATACCTTCACATTTTGCCTTTTAATTCTTCAAATGTGCATCTAAGAGAGGGTTTACCTGAACCTTCCAAACACTTTAAAAACACATTGAAACTTAGAGAAATTTCAGAAAGACACTCTGCAACCTGCATCCAACTTTCTACAAATATAAATTTTGTCAACAATTAATTGTGCACTACCTGTGCACCTTGACACACTTTGAACACTTTGACTTTTCCCATGTTGACTTTGACCTTGAACATGTTGAGTTTGACCACTTCGACTTTGATCCTTTGAATTTGACTATTGGTTGACTTTGAACAATATGACTTTTATGGGCTCAATAGTTATTTTATTTATGGGCAGGGGGAGGGGGGGAGAGAGAGGGGGAGGAGGGATTCGTTTTTTTTATTTTGGAAATGTGAGGGGGTGAGGGGGCTATTTTTTCATTTTTTTAATAATTTAAATAAAGAAAATTATCCATGGGGGGTCTCTTTTTTTTCAAAATTAGATAAAAAAAGTCGATTAGGATTGTCGGCATTGCAGCGTTGAAGTGCCAATCGTTGTTAATAACTGATGTTGCTATTTCAAATCTCTGCCAACTTCAATAATGCCACTGCTCTGACGCAACAACATCACTTCACGTTAGTCCCGGATGTTCACAAAATTGAACTTCAATCTGCCATTGATTATCGTTGCAACTCTCTAAAGAAACTAAATTGCACCGTTTGTCATGGTGATCAGCAAGCTTGTTTACTATAGTAGCTATGGCTAAGCTCGATCAACTTCAGTACCTTTAGTTCGACGGCTCGAGTTAAATCGTCTATCGCGGTGTGCACCTTACTGTCTATCACAGGAGGAGATAAACCGTCTATCACGAGAGGAGATAAACCGTCTATTGTGAAGTTACCATCTATCGGGGAGACGATAAACCGTTTATCGCAGTGTGCACTATTCCATCTATCGAGGAGGTGCTAAACCATCTATCACAGGTGGACTCTTGTGCATGAAGAAAACCGGGTGGCACACACTATCTTTCACATTCCATCAAACCTCTTTCACATTTTTTTTGGAGCTGAAGATACTCCCAATTGTGGAGCATCCATTCCAACTAAGCTCGCGCATGACTTTTGAGCCCTTCTCTTTCTTTTCACCATTGGTTCCTATCCAACGACCATCTTTGGTTGTTTTGATGGATCATAAAGCTTTGATAGATGGTTTATACCCAATTCAAAATCTAAAGGGGTTAATCTTTTTTGGTCGCCATGTTCTTTCTTGAATTCTCTTCAAAACTAGAGTGTACGTTTTTCCCTTATCTTTCTTTGTTGAGATTTGTCCCTTAAGTGAAGTGTTAACCTACAAGAGAATCATCAAAAAGGCTAGTGGTCTTCTCGAATTTATCTCTCTGTTGTGCAAGTTGGGATCCTTGTCATGGCTTTGGTGACCCCCTCCCTTGTGAGAAGCAACCTGGCCCCGTCCTCAGGAGAAATCGTTAACCTGGCCCCTATTTTGGAGCGGGGATCTTGTGTCACCCTTGGGGCCTCCAAGGTTGTTGAGCCTCCCTTGGTCTCCCTCAATAGATTAGCATTTCTATCAACACAAGAAATTTTGGCTCGTCAGACAAGTTTTTGGCCCTAGGCTCCCGCTTGAAACTATGCGCCAATGGCTTTGGAGTGAGTGGTTCCCTCGAGGGTTGATTGTTTGTAAGTGTCAGTTCTTACCGGCTAGTCATGTGTTGCTACTCTTTGAGAATGAAGATATGGCCTTTTGAGCCCTCAGTGTCGGAACTTGGCAACTCGGGTGGGCGACCATGTTCTTGTTCAGATGGTCGAGCTTCCTAACCTTCCTTACTTCTTGTACAACTTTGTGTGGGACATTGTTTCTCCTATCGGCAAGCCGTTGGTATCACGGGAGGATGTTGGTGGTCTCATTAATGAAGGTGCGAGACATTTGTTCAATGCTCGGTGGCACCCTCAAATCTATGTCGAGGCTGACCTCAACATGCCGCATCTAAGATCAAAGTGGACTTGGGTGAAGGGGATGTTTGGGAGCAAGACATTTTTTAGAGAAACCTTCCTAACCTGTGCTTTCATTGTGGCCAACAAGGTCACAGGATTAAAGATTGCCCATTGAGACAAAAAAGCAAGCAAAAACAAGAAGCAGCTAGAAACAATCAAGACAACAAAGGGACATTGAATCACCTAGTAAACAAAGAGGAAGTTAAGGGCCCCGCAAGCGAGAAGCCGATGCAAATGGGTTCATAGAAATCAACATAAGAAGGAAGAGAAGCGCTAGGGCTTCATCTACATGAAACCATAAGCTAGATTCCCCCTCAAACAACTTGTATTGCAATCTGGAAAAGGAGATCAATGAGCTTGATTACCCAGGTAGGAACTTGTTTGAGGTGGACACCAGCGACAAGGCCCTAGAGATCCCTAACAATAAAGAAACCTACCAGGAGAGTTACACTACAAGCAAAGAAGATGGCTTTACCACTAGTAATGAAGATACCATGGATAGTGAAAGTTCCATCATTGGATCGACTATTCCAGAAATGGTTTCCAATTCTTTCCAACAGGAGGCATCCCGCAAGGGGAAACAACCTATTGAGTTACCTTGGAAAAAGCCCCACAAGAACAAATTGCTAAGTTGAGACCCCCTCCTGGTGAAAAAGAAAGACGAATCCAAGAAGAGAAAGGATAAAGCCCCCTCTTGCAAAGAGGGTAACTTACAACAATGATCATCATCTCGTTAAATGCTAGAGGGCTATCCAATCCCTCAAGAGCGGCCATCATTGGTCAATGGCTTCTCGACATTAGCCTAAACCCAGAATTTATCTGTATTCAAGAGACTAAAATTGATGGAGCAGACCTCTAGAAATGTCTCAAACATGTCTCCTCGACCCATGTTTGGATTTCGACATCACACCCGCGGGGGTCTAGTGGAGACTTTTTTGCTAATGATATGAATGCATTTGTCCACAACGATAGTATGAGCCTAGAGACGTTCTAGAGGTTCCTGGATACTTTCTATGAAGCCTCTGGATCCAAAATCAACCACTCTAAGAGCTTTCAGAGCTATTGTCAAGACCCAGCCTGACCTTCTCATTAATCATGGCTATCAAATCATACCACAGGGACAAAGTTTTTAGCTTCTTGGGATTCGATGGAGCAGCATTGGAACTGGGTGCTCACTAGGCTTGAAAACAAGCTAAACTATTGGAGAGGTATGCAAATCAATCTCATTGGTCGCACAATGGTTATCAACACGTTCCTCATATCATTGAACATTTACTTCCTTTCTTGTTGGAGACCAAAAGAGAAAGATATTTCCAAACTGGAAAGCATTTGCAAAAACATCCTTTGGACGGGTGACCACAATAGGAGGGAGGTGCCTAAAATCAAGTGGTCCATCTGCACCAGCCAAAGAGAAATTGGGGGCCTTGGCATTCTGGACATTGGGTGCATGGCTAACAAACTTGTGGCAATATGGATGATTAAGGCATGGTTCAACGGGGAGGCCTCGTGGGTCAAGTTGATCTTTAGAAACAAGAACGAGTTGGCTCTCATGGGATTCCCCAATTGGAAGAATCTTGTTATTCTGACCTTTTTGTTTTCCCCTATCCTGGTCTCCCCGAAAGGCTCAAATCTTGTGTGCTCCCTTTGGAAGAGTTGGAATATAGTCAAAAGCTTCATGAGAATAAGTGAAGATTGGAAGTGGATGGCTGGTATCAAACAAAACGACTCTATTTGGTTTGTGATCCATGGCCTCTAGATAGTGGACTCTCAAAACATTCAAAATGCCCAGAGGCTACGGAATAAAGGCTTCAAAAAATGGAAACATCTTTGGAAGCAAGACACCAACTAGTGGACCAACTTTGAGGATATTGACCCTAATATCAACATTTCCTTTGAAGAATGGAACACTTTGCAAAGAAGATGTCTCGCTTGGGACCGCTCTAAAGTTCACCTTCTCATGGGGCATGACACACTGAGCTCACTTAGTCTTAGATGGCACAATGGTAATTTCCTATCAAAAATCTCGAACATCAAAGAAACCATTGATTATCAGGTTAACCTCAACAAGAAGTGGTGTCTGTCATGGATGTAGCTTCGGTGAGACATGAAGTTCATGGCTATCTTGCACCCCCTCTTAGAAATGAAAAAGTATGTCCTCTTATGGAAAACTCTTCATCATGGAATTTGGACCAACCTTAAGGCTATCAAAATGTGTGGGATTCCTCCCTGGTGCAAACACTCCTACCGCTCCATCGAAGATGTTTCTCACATCTTCTTTACTTGCCCCAACTCCAACATGCTCTAGCAAATTGTCGAAAAGAAAATTAAACTTCATAAACATATTAGTTGGAAACAAGCTCTGTTGGGAGAAGCGATCGGCTGCTCTGCGACTCTCTGGAATGCCATTAGAGGGGAGGTCCTATGGAAGATCTGGCAGGAAAGATGTGCTTTTAACTTTGGTGACTCCCCCAATGAGTGATCGATCGAGAAATCATTGTTCCTCCTTGGCAAAAGGATTGCTAACTATAAGAAATCCCCCCCCTGCCTTCAGGCATCATCAAGTGCTCCTTTTGATCAATAACAAGCTCAAACCCATGTGGGCCCCGCATGAGGGTGATGAGAGCATGATTAACCTTCTTTGTAATGCCATCTAAACTTTGTAAAAGCTTCTCCTGCTCTGTGGGATTCAGGGGATCCCGAGGGCACTAGTCCCCTTCTTTTGTACTTTTCTTTTAATTAATTCAAGTCTAGAGAGTAGGCTAAGGCCGAACTTCCTTTATTTAAAAAACAAAAGATAAAAAATACAATTAAAATAAAAAAAATCAACAAAAATAAAAAAATTTATCAATAAATTCCCTAAGGATTAGGCTACTTATCTCCCAGAAAACTACAAAAATCTTCCTTATTTCCTCCATTGTATTAAAAAAAATGACATTGAAAAAAGATAAAAATTCTTTAAAATTTTCTAAAAGTGCTTTAAAAATTCCCAAAATTTACTAAAACTTTATTTATGTGATGGACTGAGAAATGGCTTCTAAATTGGATAAAAAACTCAAGGAACAAGCATGAAAATGGATAAAAACCAAACTTGAGCAAGAATAATATGAGAAGGCTATATACAACCTAAACAAATTTTGCAAGCACCAGGTGATCCAAAAATCTTCAGTTGTGTTGATGATAGGCCTCGAGCTTTGATATATTGACCAGTGGTAGTACCTCTCCTTTCAGAGTGTGTAACTTAAATGCAGCACAATTCAGCATCGTCTTAATTCTATAAGGTCCTTCCGAGTGTGGAGGCCATTTTCCCCTTACTTGTGTGTGGATTTGAGGTCTATCGAGAAGAACTAACATGCCTGTTTGTAAGTTATTATTCCACAGATTCCAATCATGTGCCTTCTTCATCTTCATTTGAGTCTCTATCAATTGTTTTGGAGCATGTAGATGTATCTTTTCACTTTGTGCAGTGCTCCAAGCCTTTGAGAGACCCCACAATCTTCCTTTCTCTGCATGAATGCTAGTTTGGGTGACCCATGTAGAAATTCAAAGGGTTCCATAGGCAATATCCCATAAAAAAATTGGAATGCATATTATCTAGTAGCTTATTTTCAAGCTAATCTATACGCCCATAGGGTACTTTGATAAGCAATGCCCCAGAAAGTGGGTTCTAGCATACATTCCTTTTTTAACATGGCAATTAATACCTTATTGGTGAATCCTGCCCATCCGTTAGCTCTTGGATAATAGGCACAAGAGGTCCTATGTAGAATTTTGTACCTGTTAAAAATTTCATTTAGGACCTTGTTCACAAAATGAGTACCTTGGTCTACACAAATTTCAAGGGGACATCCAAATTTGCAAATGATGTTACTATAAATGAAATCAACAACTATTTGAGCGGTGCAATCAGGGGAGGCAATAGCTTCAGCCCACTTTGTTGCATAGTCAGTGGCGATCAAAAGATATTTTTCTCTCTTTGGAACCGACCTAGGGTACATGGGCACTACGAAATCTAGCGCCCACTTCTCAAATGGTTGACAAGAACTGGAAATAATCAAGGGGTTGTGCCTCTCCTTTGTTGGCTTGGGTCCACACCTCCGATAGACATCACATGTTTTTCCCCATTCCTCTACATCTTTGAATAATGTCAGCCACCAGAAGCTAGCATCAAGGATTCTCTCGCTCATAATGTGTCCTGGAAGGTGCCCACCACCTGCTCCTTCATGTGCAGATTTAAGGATTTTTCTCACTTCCTCTTCTTCCATGCACTTTCTAACCCTCTTTTCCTTCCCCTGTCTATATAATTTTCCCTCAATAAAGGTAAAGGATCTGCTTTTGATGAGCACCCTCTTTCTTTGCATGGCACTTGCCTTCTCTGGATACAATCCAGCTTTATGAAAAATCTTGATGTCATCATACCAACCTTTTGCTTATACAAGAAACAAATTAGCATTCGAAAATCATTATTTACTCCAATTGCTTGATCCATCATGTTGATCCTAGATAGGTGGTTTGCCATGACATTTTCTTTACGTGGTCTATGGACTACAAAAAAATTAAATTCCTGGAACAAAAGTAGCCACCTCCATATCCTCCCAATAGCTTGTGTCTTGTTCAATAAATACCTAAGTGGTTGATGATCAATGATGATAACAAATTCCACACCTAGCAAAAAATGATGAAACTTTTATACAGAGAAAACCATTGCTAGGGCCTCCCTTTCTGTGGTGCTATAATGTTTTCAACCTTAGTCAAAATTCGACTAGCATACTGAATAGGTGTGTCAAGTTTGTATTCTTCACTGTGTTGAGCCAAAACTCCACCCACTACATATGCACTGGCATCTACATGTACATGAAAAGTATTTGATCAATCTTGTGTGATAAGAATTGGTGTAGCCACCAATTTGGACCTTAATGTCTGATAAGGATTTTCTTCTTCTTCTTCCCATTTAAAAGGTACTTCTTTACCTATAAGTCTAGCTAGTGGCCTCACTATCTCTGCATACATTTTGATAAATCTTCTGTGGTACCCAGTATGCCCCAAGAATCTTTGACTCTCTTTAGGAGATTTGGGTTTAGGTAACTTTGGTATAGAAATAATTTTATTAGGGTCTAGAGCCATACCTTTAGTAGATACAACATGTCCCAAGACGATTCCTTGTGTCAAAAGGAAATGATATTTATTTGGGTTCAGCTTTAGTTTAGTCTCTCTGCATCTTTTAAAACATTCTGCAACTATCTCAAGTGATGGTCCAAGCAGTCCAAAGGGGTCTCTTTGTGAGATCTTGAAAATGAATAAAAGTCATCCATGAAGATTCAAAGTGTTTCTAGCAATAAGGGTCCAAAAATGAGGTTGATAGTCCTGTTAAAGGTGGCTGGAGCATTTCTGAGTCCAAATGGCATTTTTACATACACATATCTGCCCCAAGGTGTGATAAAAGCTGTCTTTTCATGATCCTCTAGGTGGATGGATATTTGGTTATAGCCACTAAAGTCGTCCATAAAGTTATATAATGCGTGTCCCGCCACGTCTTCAATGACATGCTTTGCAAAAGGCATGGGGAATGCATCTGAAATGGTTACCTTGTTGAGTGCTCTAAAGTCAACACAAATCCTGATTTTGTTAGTATTCTTCTTTGGTACTATAACCATTGGTGAAAGCCATTTTGAGTGTTCCACAGGAATGATGATTCTTGCATCCTCCATCTTCAGTATTTCCAAATACATAGCTTCAACATATTTTGGCTTAAGTCTATAATTGTTTCCTCTTATTGGTTTAGCTCCATCAACAAGAGGGATTCTGTGCTCTCCATAATTGGTAGGCACTCCTTCTAAGTCTTTATAATGCCACACAAAAACATCTGCATAATGTGTCAAGAAACATTTTACCTTTTCAAGCAACTCAGGGTGGCTCCACAACCAAGTGGCTACCAAAACTAGACGATTATTTTCCTGAGTGCCTAATTGTACTTCTTTGACTCGATTTCTATCGACCATGGTATCTACATGCTCATCTCCAAATTTTTTTTCCTCCAATAGCTTTTCCCGCATTGTTGCATAAGTAGGAGTGTTCTAGATCTCAATATCTTCCTCTTTGTCCTGCATCCATCATGAAGGGATTTCTTGAATTGGCAAAGAACATTCGTCACTAATGTGTTTTACCTTGTCTTTAACTTTAGTGACTTCCTTCCCTATTGTTGTCACATCCTCCTCCAATTTGTGCTTGAGGGGTATCTTCCTCCCCTTCTGTGATCTATGATGGGTTCTCCCGATCCATCAACCTGGACCTTATCCTCCTTTTCATCATAACATTCATCTGTGCAAGAGTTCTTTAGAAAAACTCCAAAACAAGAGGAAGAGTTACCTGCTTGCAGCCAATCTAGAATGTCTTCTTCCTCCTCAAACTCTAATTGTGGTTGGTCCTCCATTTCTTGTTCCATGCAAATGCCCACTGATTGCATCATGCTGGTGATCCCTTATGATTTGGACCCTCCTCTAAATATATATGTTCAAGTTCATCTCACTTCTTTTGTACCCACATAATGTCTTTACCCTAGTCATGGATGACACTTGCATGCCTCAACCATGGTCTTCCAATCAGGAGGGGAAATCCCCCCTCTACTTGGGGCAGTCTTAATACCAAAAAATCCAAAATGAAGAGATTACCTTGTACTTCCAATGGAGCTTTTGGGATTACCCCCATTGGCCTTACTTTGCTTTGATCTACCAAAGTGACGGTGAAGCAAAGTAAGGCCAATGGGGCTAATCCCATTGGCCTTACTTTACTTTGCTTTTGGGATTACCCCCATTGGCCTTACTTTGCTTTGATCTTCCAAAGTGACGGTGAAGTGGGCTGGTCTGGATGGGTGTAGGGCAAGCTTCTCCATGGTATGCTTAGGCATCAAATTTATGCCAGACCCACCATCCACAACGACTCCTTGCATTAACCCTTCAATTGTTACTATCAGTCTTGGACTCTTATAGTCGGTGAGAGGTGCTTCTTCTATACCCTTCCCTTGGCCTAAGTCAGTAGTCTTGGCCACTAAGGTGGATGAGGAAGCCTCATCAATAATCTGCAGTACATCATACCTGAATTTTGCATCCATGTTTATCAACTTAAGAATACTAACCTCTATTTTAATTGACTTGAATAATCTTGAAGCTCCAGATTCCCTAAGATCAATTTTGATGTTTGATTTCTCAAGTTCCTTGTGGGCCCCGCTGTATGCATTCCCAATGAAATCGTTAGTCTCTAAAAAATCTTCTTTTTATGTTACCTCTTCACATTTTATTGAACTTCCTTTCTCTTGTTTTGCATCTTTATATATATTTGATTTGCTCTGATGTACCCTCTAGTTTTTGTGACTTCCAAAAGTATTAGATACCTGGTTTGGTTCTTATGGATTTTTCCCTTTGTTTCTTGTTTGCATGACCATGGAGTCGATTTCTTCTAATGGTACCACTCTAGTGGATGGTGATTGTACAACATTGGCTCCTTCTATTGCTCCATGATTATCTATCGAGATCATTTGGAGATGGGGCCAAGATGTAGATGCTTTATTTTATGGGCAACAATTTGTATAATGATCCTTGCCATCTAGGCAATTCCTACAAGGGGTGCATTTTCTGGTAGGGTGCATTTACTCTGATAATGTCCACACTCTCCACACGTGAAATAGATAATTGGTCTTCTAGGCCCATTTCCATAATTACCTCTAGGTCTTTGGTTATAGTTGTTGCCTTGGTTGAGGGCTGCCCCCATTACATTGGTTGAGAATTGAGCACCTACTTGTGTCCAATAAGGTTGTGCAGACATCCCTCTTGATCTACATTCATGGGCCTCATGACTAGCTTTCTTGCATAGCTGGTAAGTTACACTTAGCAATGGAAATTCACTTACCACATGACCGTGCTTGTTGCACATGGTACAACATAGTCCACTTTTGATGCCACCTCTCTTGAGTTCCTACAACTCCTATCAAAGTTGAGCCAGCTCTTCTGCTTTTGATTCCTCTTCCTTTTGTAGCTTCAATGCTTCAATTTCGCACCTTAACTGAGTTACAACACTCTCCTCTTTATGGGGCTTATTCCTTCTAAATACTTCCTTCATCAAATCCGATGTGGTGAAATGGTTGTCGATGAACTGACTAAACCATTTGTCTGCTAGCCCTTCTAATGTTGTAGCAAAAAGAATAAAAAATGCATCTTCTCTTCCCATCAGACCCCTTGTTTTACATAAGGCTAAGAATCTCCTAATGTGCTCATCTAGGTCTTCTTGTGCTAGCCCTGTGAAGGATGGAAATTTGATATTCAATCTAGAAAGTAAAGTTTCCAAATCTACTTGGGCTTCCATATTCTTTACTAATGATGTTAATGATGATGGTCTATTTGATCTTCAAATAACCTTCCTTCTTGTTGCTTTGCAAGGTGCCCTCAAGCTTTCAAATCGGATTACGATCATGAGATTCATACTCCTCTTAGTTTAAGAGAATTCCAATGGAAGAAAGCTTACCTCTTAAGTCACGACAGTATTGTCGATACCCTTGAACTCTTCTACACCTTGCAATTCGCTTCTCCTATGCTCAAATCTCCTTGTGGTCCCACCAATTGTGCTAAATTTTGTTGGCAGATTCTTGTGCAGAAAGGGATTTGAGTGTTTGTAGGAGAAGGGAGAAAGATAAGGAGAAAGATACAGGCACCGAAAGCTTCTGTAGATTCATTATATGGAGAAAAGTACAATGATGATGTACAATATAGTCCAAATGCTCTCTCTGCAAAATCCCAAAGAGCGCACAATCAACAAAGTTACAAAATACCCAAGGTTCTTGCTGTCATCGAGCTTCTCTGCACCAAACCTCCACCTTCTCTAAGAGCTTCCACTTGTGCACACCTTGCACTCAAGCTTCCAATAAGGGAGGGATGGACACCTTTTGTCGATGCACACACAGATTCAATGGGAACTTGTGACCTTTGATTGCATAGCTTAGTACTTCCCTGCACACTTCTAAGTCACTATTCTTGCACACCTTGCACTTCGCTTCTCTCTGTGGCACATGCACTATATGACCCTTACTCTTCCCTTAGTGCACACTATCTCACCTGGCTTACTCTAACCAGGAATAATGCATTGCCTTGATTTGAGTGTCGGTTCATGTATGCTCTTAACTACTAGAGTATCTTCGTGCTCACTTTGATGTCCCAAGATTGTCTCCAAAAGTGGGCAGTCAACGAATCCCTGTTTTGTCCTGTAGTGACTTTAGACTAAAACAAAAATTTTGGTTGGGGGGCCATAGTTTCACTTTTGCATACGCTGTCGCTTCACATACCTTCACATTTTTCCTTTTAATTTTATAAATGTGCACCTAAGAGAGGGTTCAATTGAGCCTTCCAAACACTTTAAAAACACTTTGAACCTTAGAGAAATTTTCAGAAACACACTCTACAACCTACATCCAACTTTCTGCAAATATAACCTTTGTGAACAATTAATTGTGCACTAGCTATGCACCTTGACACTCAAACTTTGAATGCTTTGACTTTGAAAATGATGACTTTGACCTAGAACATGTTGACTTTGTTTTCTTTGACTTTGATCCATTGGACTTTGACTATGGTTGACTTTAAAGAATATGACTGTTAAGGGCTCAATAGTACCATACATGCCTTTGGAGCTAACAAATAAGTCAAGGCTAAATAGCATCTTCCACAAAAGCATCACGGCTAATCAAAATGCGATACAGATGATAGCCTTTGCTTTCAGAACTATACCCAACTAAAATACATTTTACTACTTTATCATCCAATTTCCTTCAATGTTGTTCAGGCACTAATGCATATGCGAGACAACCAAAAACACACAGATGAGAAACAGATGGCTTGCAACCATGCCAAGCCTCATATGGAGTGATAGACTACAGCTCTTTAGTGGGACACCTGTTAAGTACATATGTTGCACACATGAAAACCTCAAGCCAAAAATTATGTGGTAAACTCGGACATTAGACCATACACCTCAACATTTCCATGAGTGACATGTTCTTTTGTTCAGCAACTCCAATCTTTTGAGGTGTATACGGCACTGTGCACTGATGTTTTATCTCATGTTCAGCCTGAAATATAATTAATCCAAACGACATATATTCCCACCTTTATTAGAACGGAGGGTGCCCATTTTACATGTTAATAGATTTTTAGCCAAAACCCAAAATTGTTTGAAGCACATAAACACTTCGGACTTTTCTTTGAGTGGATATACCCATGCATGCCTGGAAAAATTATAAAGTCACAAAGTAAAGATAGTTCCCAAAAGAGGGTGTCTACATAGGACCACACACATCACTGTAAACAAGTTGCAATTTCTAAGTAGCTCGAACTGAAGCATCTTTTGGTAATGAGAAATGCTGCATTTTGCCCAAAATACAATCTTCACAAACATGTTTCTCGGGTGCCTCAAGTTTGGGCAAACATGACACCATTTTAGATTTCTATAGACATAGCAAACTAGCAAAATTCAGATGACCAAAGTGTGTGCATGCCAAAGCTTTGCATTTGAAATAGCCTAAGAATCATGTACTACACATGCCAAATCATCCACAGATTTTTCATAGTCTATGAGCTTATACAACCTAGGACATAAAAAGCCAGAAGCAATGATTACATTGCCAATTGATAGATCATGAACTGTACATCTACCATCATTAAATTTACAACCAAGACAATCTTGGCTAATGCAAAAACTGATAACATATTTTTCTTGATCCCTGACACAAATAAAAGCATCCAACAAAGTGAAAGAACTACCATCAGTAGTAGTCAGAATGATCTTACCAACTCCCATGATAGGATAAGAGGAGTTGTTGGCGCATGTGACAGTATTCCCTGTACGGGCAAGCTCGAGTGGAGTGAAGAAATTGCACTGCGAGATAATATGTTTGGTTGTCCCACTATCAAAGTACCAAACATCTGAGTCTACTACAGACATACACTATTCAAAAGAAGATGGATCAAAACTAGTCATAAACACCCATTCTTCATTCTACACAAGATTAGCAGACTCTGTTTTTAAGGTCGATTCAGGAATTTAGGGAATTATTCAGGTCCCATTGATAATACTTACAATGATAACTTCTTAGTTTTGAGCCTATCCTTGAAACTCCACTTATAGTAAAATTAGGCTTAATGTTAAGGTATCACTTTACATATTCCAATCAAGAGAAAATAATAATTAATCTGTGAAATGTCTCAAAAAGAAGAAAAATTTGAAACAAAGAAGTGTCTCAAAATCATGAATAATTCCCACTTTTCTTGAATATGCCTTTTTTGGTGTAGAGGTCTCTACAACAACCATTCCAACCTCTTTTTTCTTTGCCTCTTTTGCACGTAGTTTTGGATAGTTCTTTATGACATGATCGTTTCCTTTATAGTACTTACAAAAGAATCTCTGCTTTTTTTATTTCTTCTCATCTTTTTCTTCCTTCTTTAAAGATGCAGCATTTGCAGATATTTTCTTACTAGTAGATGAGATCCATTTACCTTTGCCCTTCTAACTAACCAGGAAAGCTTGATCTACAACACGCACAATGGACTTGTTTTGCCTAGACTGGTCTTCTTGCAATAGAATAGAGATTAACTCCTCAAATTACAAGGCATTTGGATTGCCTTTCATCATGAAATGAAGAGTAGAAAAAAAACTCTAATATGAATTAGGAAGACCATTCAGAATGGTCTACACAAGTGAGCTATCTAGTATAACTTCATCAATAGAAATCAATTGTTCCTTCAAGTCTTTTGATCTTTGTTAGAAAATTGTCCATAGAATCACCTTCATTCATATGCTCACTCTCCATTTTTTTGGAGGTAAGCAATAGGAGCCTCATTTCTAGCATAGTACAATGTGGTAAGTGCATCCCAAGCATCCTTAGCTATTCTGCAAGAGCGAATGTGAGGAATAATGGCACGTTTGACAAACAAGTCTATCACTGCATGTGCCTGAGTATCTCTACCATCCCAAAAAATTTGCTCTCCAGTAGGTGCAGTAGAAACCATAGCACGAACAAGAATCTAAAGAATATTAGCATCTTCAATACCATTTGCATCAGCTTCAATCCCTGTATTTGTAGGTGTGATAGGACGTTTTTCAACACCCTAGAAAATGTTCCATAGTCCTTTTGCAACCAATACATGTCGCATCATATGAGCCCATAATGGGTAATTGGTACTATCCAACTTATCCTCAACAGCCAAGATACGGAATACATCACTGCTTTCAGCCATGGCCACTAACTAAAATAACATGATGTAGAAAAATAATTGTATCTGAAAAAGTTGAATAGAACTACCCTCGCGAGTTTTGCTAGACCTATAGTAGACTTTGATATGATGTACTCGCGAACCAAAACATGTGTATATCTTTGGCACAAGAAGATGAAATAGCCGACACAAGTACTACGATAGTGCGTTCAAAGGTCAAAACGAGCTCATATCGTGATTTTGGCACAAGGTGAAGCTGTTTTGATCTCCTAATCACCCTGAGTATGCCCACCAAATTTCATGCAATTTTGAGACTATAATCAAAGGGGTGTCAATGACACCCTAGATGAAGCGGCTACTTGCTCTAATACAATTGTTGGAGTTAGATGTCTATGGAAGCATGTGAACAACATAAGGAAGAAGGAGAATCTTGAGGCACAACACACAATACTGAATATATTACCATGAGAATATACAAAGATCACTACAACATATCAAGGGTATATCGAGGATGCTACCGAGGCAAATGAACAAGCGTGATTTCTTCGCGACGTCGGTGTTAGAGTCGATATACGCGTCGGAAAGAAAGCGCCGGTATAGGCGTCGGTATAAGCGTTGGTATAAGCATCGGTATATGCCTCGATATTACCGACGCTTATACCGACATCCATACCGACACGCGCACTGAGCGTACCGATGCCTATACCGACCTCCATACTGGAGCTACCGACGCATATACCGACGACTTTATTTGCACAATTTTTTTTGGGTAGAATGTGTTGTCTTTTGCTACAGCATGATGTTGTCTAGCAAAAGACAATACACTCTGCCCAACTGAGTACATGTGTTATGTACTCTAATGGCAACCAAAACATAAACTTATATGAGCAAAAATTATCAATGAATCATGTACATAAAGTTGTATATTCCATAAATGAAAAATGTACAAAAGTGTGGCAAACCACTTCTATATATGAATCGAATACAAAATGTGACAAAGCACTTCCATATAGGAATCAAATACAAAATTATGGTACATCATTGCCACATAGGAGTGTAATACAAAGTTGTGGCAATGTGACAAATTACTTCCATATAGGAATCGAATACAAAATTATGTTACATCATTGTCGTATGCGAGTGTGATACAAAATTGTGGCATTGATCAAAATATTTACACCTACAATCCTGCAACAAAACATATGTATGAAATAAGACCAATTAACATGATATTTATAAAAAACAACCAAAAACACAAAACCAAGATATAACTTTACCTAATCAAGAATATTCTCCCATGAGACGATTGCACCGCGTCCCTCTAAGTCTTGTAACAGTGCACTCAGTCCATGTCGATATCCATATGATTCTTCACTTCGCGTCGGAGGGCGACCCATTGCCAACTCCTATAATAAATATGCAAAATGTTAGATGAACATACATAATGTGCTTAACACAAACAACTTCAATAATTAACATGATACTTACAAATTGGTAGCGCATACTATCATAACCACCGCTACCTAAATGCGACGTTCCAACCGTATCTAAACGCATGGCCGCTGCATCTCTCTGTTGATGATATCGATCACGAGTATGTTGCTGCTCATCTTGAATCGATTCCCATTCTTCGACATCTAGCCATACAGGCTTCAGACGGCCTGCTCTAAAAGCATCGCGAGCTTCCAATCGTCGATGAGACACTACCTCGCATGCCGTATGTTGAATCCATTTGGAACTTACAATAGGATTCCCAGGTGCTGGTCGATACTCTTCATATATGCATTGTGTGATATGATTTTTAGAGTCCCTATCATGTTCGGTCCATTTTAACATTACTGAATGACCAAATTTGATGGAGCAGAGTTGTCGAATGCATTGACGCATTGACTTCCCGGCCGCATCCATAACTGGAGCTCCATTTTGGATATGATATATCTTTGATTCGTCATGATCATGCGCACCCCAAGGTGTACATGGAGATCCCATCTGATTCAATGTGAAGATCTCATCTCATCCAAGGTATATATATGCATGCTTGTATGCATATGCATGCTTGTATGCATATGCATGCTTGTATGCATATGCATGCTTATATGCATATGCAATCATGTATGCATATGCATTCATGTATGCATATGCATTCATGTATGCATATGCATTCATGTATGCATATGCATTCATGTATGCATATGCATTCATGTATGCATATGCATTCATGTATGCATATGCACGCATGTATGCATATGCACGCATGTATGCATATGCACGCATGTATGCATATGCACGCATGTATGCATATGCACGCATGTATGCATATGCACGCATGTATGCATATGCACGCATGTATGCATATGCACGCATGTATGCATATGCACGCATGTATGCATATGCACGCATGTATGCATATGCACGCATGTATGCATATGCATGCTTGTATGCATATGCATGCTTGTATGCATATGTATACATGCATATGCTTGCATGCTTCTATGCATATGTATACATGCATATGCTTGCATGCTTGTATGCATGCTTGTATGCATGCTTGTATGCATATGCTTGTATGTATATGCTTGTATGCATAAGCTTGTATGCATGCTTGTATGCATATGCATGCATGTATGCATATGCATGCATGTATGCATATACATGCATATGCATGCTTGTATGCATATGCATGCTTGTATGCATATGTATACATGCATATGCTTGCATGCTTGTATGCATGCTTGTATGCATATGCTTGTATGTATATGCTTGTATGCATATGCTTGTATGCATATGCATGCTTGTATGCATATGCATGCTTGTATGCATATGTATACATGCATATACTTGCATTCTTGTATGCATGCATGTATGCATATGCATGGTTGTATGCATATGCATGCTTGTATGCATACGTATACATGCATATGCTTGCATGCTTGTATGCATATGCTTGTATGCATATGCATGCTTGTATGCATATGCATGCTTGTATGCATATGCATTTATGTATGCATATGCATGCTTGTATGCATATGCATGCTTGTATGCATATGCATGCTTGTATGCATATGCATTCATGTATGCATATGTATGCTTGTATGCATATGCATGCTTGTATGCATATCATGATTGTATGCATATGCGTGATTGTATGCATATGCATTCATGTATGCATATGTATGCTTGTATGCTATTGTATACATGCATTCATGTGTGCATATGCTTGTATGTATATGCATGCTTGTATGCATATGCATTCTTGTATGCATATGTATTCATGTATGCATATGCATTCATGTATGCATATGCATGCATGTATGCATATGCATGCATGTATGCATATGCATTCATGTATGCATATGCATGCATGTATGCATATGCATGCATGTATGCATATGCATGCATGTATGCATATGCATGCATGTATGCATATGCATGCATGTATGCATATGCATGCATGTATGCATATGCATGCATGTATGCATATGCATGCATGTATGCATATGCATGCTTGTATGCATATGCATTCATGTATGCATATGCATGCGTGTATGCATATGCATTCTTGTATGCATATGCATTCATGTATGCATATGCATTCTTGTATGCATATGCATGCATGTATGCATATGCATGCTTGTATGCATATACATTCATGTATGCATATGCATGCTTGTATGCATGTGCATGTGTGTACGCATATGCATATTTGTATGCATATGCATACATGCATTCTTGTATGCATATGCATTCATGTATGCATATGCATTCATGTATGCATATGCATTCATGTATGCATATGCATTCATGTATGCATATGCATTCATGTATGCATATACATGCTTGTATGCATATGCATGCATGTATGCATATGCATGCATGTATGCATATCCATTCATGTATGCATATGCATGCTTGTATGCATATGCATGCTTGTATGCATATGCATGCTTGTATGCATATGCATGCTTGTATGCATATGCATGCATGTATGTATATGCATTCATGTATGTATATGCATTCATGTATGTATATGCATTCATGTATGCATATGCATGATTGTATGCATATGCATGCATGTATGTGTATGCATTCATGTATGCATATGCATGCATGTATGCGTATGCATACATGTATGCATATTCATGTATGTATGCATATGCATGTATGTGTATACATGTATATGCATGCATGTATGTGTATGCATATGCATGAATGAGTATGCATATGTATTATGTGCGTGTGTATACATATGCATTGTGTATGCGTGTATGCATATGCATTGTGTATGTGTGTATGTGTATGCATGTGCATGTGTGTATGCATATGCATATTTGTATGCATATGCATGTGTATGTGTATGCATATGCATGTGTATATGCATATGCATGTTTGTATTCATATGCATGTGTGTGTGTTTATACATATGTGAGTGTGTATGTATATATCTCTCCCCCTCTCTCTGTCTCAATCGAAAACAAAACTAAAAAGAGAAGATATTATAACAGAAAAAACATAAAGAAAGAAAAAAGAGTGATATATCTCTCACTTACATCGATATAATTGTTTGAATCAATATTGTCAAAATCCACGTGAAGTTCTCCTTGGTCGAATTTCTATAAATTTGATCCCAAAAATCTCTTGCAAAATTAAAGAAAGAAGATATTAGAAAAGGAAAAACATAAAGAAAGAAAAAAGAGTGCTGCAATATGTGCGATCTACTTACCAAAGCATCAGATCTATAAAAATAGAGGTATGCTTAGAGAGAGAGAGAGAGGGAAGGAGAGGAAAAGAGAGAGAGATAGAGAGAGAGAGAGAGAGAATGGTTTGAATCAAGGTCATCAAAATCCACTTGAAGTTCTCCTTCGTCGAATTTCCAAAGATTTGATCGCAAAATCTCTTGCAAAACCAAACAAAGAACATATTAGTAAAGCAACAACATAAAGAAAGAAAAAAGAGTGCTACAATATGTGCGATCTACTTACCAAAACTTCATATCTATAAAGATAGAGGTTTATTTAGAGAGAGAGAGAGGGAGGGAGAGAGAAGGAGAGAGAGTGAGAGAGAGGGAGGGAGAGAGAGAAAGAGGGAGGGAGAGAGAGAGAGGGAGAGAAAGGGTGACAAGCAGAGATCTGCTATTGGCGCACGCAAACCCGACAGGAGAAGATCTAGATTCAAAACGCTCAGAATGACGAGGTTTGGTTTTGGGCCCGGTTAAAAAGAGGGCGTCGGTACTTATAGCAAATTACTGACGCTTATACCAACGCGGTCTTTTCGAGGCAAAGCGGCGTTCCCAAATTGTCCGAGGGTCATACCGACGCTGACAGGTGACCATTGGTATACAGACCATCGGTATACTGACCATCGGTATTCCCTCGATATGTTGTAGTGGATAAGTAACCCATTAGGGCTCTAGGCATATATACAAGCTAGGGAAAAGAAACCTCCTAAAGAGGGGAAAAAAAGACATTGAGGTCCTAGTGTGTTCACACACATCACTACCTAAATATATCAACAATGGTTTGCCACACTCTTTTACATGCTTCATTTATGGAATATATAACTCTTTTGTACATGGTTCATGGTTCATTCTAGTCATCTCTTTTGTGTTCGAGAGTGTTTTGATTTATCAAATCATGTTAGGGGGCTTCTTTTTGGAGTTTAGAAATTCATTAAACTAACTACAAAACTTGTGGAATTCATAGAACTTTAGAAGAAAAAGAAGAAATGGTGCTTATATAGAACTTTTATTTTCCCTAGAATCTAGCTAACCATACACCAATCGTTGTAGGTGCACTTTTTGGTGGATGATTGATGAGATTTGAGTTTGATTGAGTTTGGTGGAGCCCCCAACTTGATTCCATGACTTTGGATCCTCCTTTTCTATTGTTTCACTTGCAAATGTCATCAATGAGTCCTTTTTCATGGTTGAGACTTGATTCCTCAAGTCTCAATGCCTAGTTTTTTCATTTGAGTGAATGCTTTAGTTGTTGAAAGTATGAACTATGCAAGGTTTAGGTGGACAAAGGGGTCAAAAGACCTTAACGCAAAAGTCAGGAGAGGCATCTAGAAGCTATAAAGAGGTGAAGATACACCAAATGCATGGAAGTCTTTTAGGTCATTGAAGACTAGGAGACATATACTCAAGGAGGCTCAAGGCAAGAGCCATCCAAGGCTCAAGGAGTTGAAACACAATAGTCCAAGCTAAGAAAAATGCAGAGGAGGACATAACATGCACAGA
This sequence comes from Ceratopteris richardii, assembly GCA_020310875.1. NCBI lineage: Eukaryota > Viridiplantae > Streptophyta > Polypodiopsida > Polypodiales > Pteridaceae > Ceratopteris > Ceratopteris richardii. The sequence goes on along the minus strand of CM035441.1, from coordinate 71,207,970 downwards.
GGAGGAGTAAGGAGGATCTATCAGGCCCACACCCCCTCTAGTCTCTTGTAGGTATAGACATACTCTACTTATAATAGTCGTAACTCTTTGTGTACATATCCAATTCAAGAGACTTAAGGTGTATATTGTAGCTCATATAATCTTAATTTTCAGAAGAGGGCTTCTTGAAACCAATTTTATTTGCAGAGAAATTGGTGTATCTTTATAACCCAAATTTCTACATATGCTACATCTCTATATGGTATGTTTTGTAAAGAGTTGTTGACTGCCCTAACTAGATCAATTTGAGGTTTTCTATAGATTAATGGAAACTTATGAATCATATTAAGTGTGGAAAAAAGCTTAGGTGATTTGGATTATTGTAAGGCAGGTGAATCATAGTTATCTTGTAGGGTAGCAAAAAAGGTGAATAAAGGGACCTATGTATTGGGTTCATTTCACTTCTAGTGGGGATTGAATTCCATTTGTTGGTATAAGAGCATGAAAAATCCTTTGAAGACCCTAGGAGAAGGACACAAAAGCTTGTACATCAAGGCTACGAGGTACATTTTATTGTAACCCTAATTTCCCATTAATTATGGCAGATCTAGGTCAAAAATTGGAGTTGCTTGACAAGGACAACTATCAGCCATGGACGTTCGGAGTCATGAATTACCTCACGAGAAAATTTTTATGGCCTATTGTCTATGGAGATGAAGATAAGGATGATGTGGATCCCAAAGATCCAAAGGTCACCAATAAAAAATTGAAGATGTTGAAGGATTGGGAGGAAAGGAATAGGAAGTGGAAACATATGTGGAATCATGAGAGGATAGTGGATATGATTTGAGGACATAGCCTGAGTTTGTAGATTTGACTATGAGGATTGGCACCTGCTAAGACACAAAATCAACTTTTGGGATAAATCTAAGACTCCTCTGCTTCTCAAGAATGATCTACCCTAGATTGAAGGGTTAAGGGGGACCAACAAAAAAAACTTGGATAAGATTTTGAGTATCCATAAGCTCCTTGACTTGTGTATCTCCCTTAACATGAGATGGTGTTCAAATTACTCCTGTATTAGATGGATATTTAAGTGCAAGTACTTATGTCATTGTGTCATTGAGAACAAGAAATTGGTTCTTGTGTGGAAAATTTCCTATCAGAGAATCTAGATCAATGTCAAAGCTAGTAAAGTTTATGGGGCTCCTTAGTGTTGTAAGCATTGTCTATGGGGTAGAGAGAACCTTGGCCACCCCTTCTTTTTTATCCCAAGGATTTTCTTGGTCTTGCAATCCCTAACCAAGAATTTGATCTTATAAAGGCAAATCAACTAGAGAGAATCACAACTCGGAGAAACCATTGACAACCCTTCTGCCTTGTGGAATGCCCTAAGAGAGGAAGAGCTTTGGAAGATATGGAAATAAAGATGTTAGACCAACTTTGATGGCCATCTGAAAGAATGGTCATATGAACTGTTTGGCCTTGTTCCAATTCTTCCATAAGGGACATACGAGGCTAGAGCCTTTAGGGGACACAGGGTGGGGGGAGAACAAAAGCGTGAGAATCCCTATGTCCTTCCAACCAGGATGTCCAACTAAGGTAAGGTCTTCCGTGTTTCTGAAGATCAATTTAGCCCAAGAGGACTCCCTATTGCTCCAAGCCTTGATAAGCCATTTTGCCGCCAGCTTGCCACCAGCCATCAGACGGACTTAAAGTATCGAGAATCAGCATCTCTTCAAGCATAGTGTGGGCACTTGCTCAATCTAGAATCCCACAGAGCATGATTTCTCTGCTAGATGCTAACATTTCGGACATTGAAATTATCGAGGTTATTGATGCTCTTCCCAATGGGAAAAGTCCCAGTCCTGATGGCCTCACCAATGAGTTTTTCAAGTCCTTCAAACATGCGGTGGCCACCCCACTGCGTCTAGTGTGGCAAGAGGCTCTCTCCTTCGGTGCCCTCCCTGAGTGTCTTAATAATGGCGTCATCAAGTTAATCCACAAAAGGTGAGATAAGAACAAAATTGAAAACTGGCGACCGATTACCATGCTCCAAATTGGATACAAGATAATTGCAAAAGTTATCGCCAACAGAATCTCTTTTCATTTAAAGTCATGGCTTTGTGAGGACCAGAAAGGTTTTATCAAAGATAGATCTATACTTGAAGCAATTGTCAATATTTGGGAAGGCCTTGCGTTTGCTGAGGAGACTGCACAAGATCTGGTATTCATTAAGATCGACTTCGACAAAACGTATGACAGATTGGAATGGGACTTTATTCTTCAATGATTGAAAGACCTTGGATGCAGCCAAAAGTTCACGAAGATGGTTTCCACTCTTCTTGGAAATGCTTCAATTAGATTAAATATCAACGGTAAGCTCTCTGAGCCCATTCGTTTAAAAAGATCAATTAGGCAAGGCTGCCCTCTGGCTCCATTACTTTTCGCTATCACTTCGAGTGGACTCAATCGCCTATTAAAGCATCACATGGACGCTGGCAATCTCAAGGGTCTTTCCCTACCTCTAAATTATGACCAAATGATTGCGATAATTTTTGCTGATGACATGAATGCCTTTGTGCATAAAGATATAAACAACATTGATGTGTTTTTGTGGTGCCTCGACACCTTTTGTGTGGCATCAGGTTCAAAAATCAACCATGCTAAAACTGCTTTTAGAGCAATCAACGGACCTACACCCCAATTGTTGTTAGATCAGTGGTGTCAAGTTATCCCTAGAGGTCAAGTCTTTCGTCTCCTTGGCATTCCGATGGGATTCAGCATCTCAATGGACCAATGATGGAACTGGGTGCTATCCAGGCTCCATAGCAAACTAAATCATTGGCAGGGCATGCTATGGTTGTTAAGACATTTATGCTATAGACAACTATTTACTTTATCTCATATTGGAGACCTAAGGAGAAAGACTTGGCCAAAGTGGAAAGAATCTATAGAAACTTCCTTTGGACTGGGGACCCCAACAGGAGGGGGATTCCCAAAATCAAATGGGAAACTTGCATTATCCCGAAAGACTCAAGGGGCTTGGGAATTTTGGATATCGCTGGATTGGCTGACAAGCTGGCGGCAAAGTGGCTTATCAAGGCTTGGAGCAATAGTGAGTCCTCTTGGGCTAAATTGATCTTCAAAAACATGGAAGACCTTACCCTGGTTGGCCATCCTGGTTGGAAGGACATAAGGATTCTCATGCTTTGGTTCTCCCCCACCCACTGTCCCCTAAAGGCTCTAGCCTTGTGTGTTCTTTATGGAAGAGTTGGAACAAGGCCAAACAATTCATCAGAATCAGTGATGAGTGGAAGTGGGAAGCTGGGATAAGACAAAATGACTCTATCTGGTTCCCGATCGGCAACATTAGTGGGGTGGAGTCTTGGAACCTCCAAATTGCAGAGCGACTATGGAACAAGGGGTTCAAACAGTGGAAACAACTCTGGAATCAAGAGACCAGCCAGTGGATTAGGTTCAAAGACTTGGACCCAAGACTTAGAGTTACCCTAGAGGAATGGACTCTTCTTCAAGGAAAATGTTTAGCATGGGACCGCTCAACTACCCGCCATCTCTGCGGTCAGGATCTTCCTTGCCTGGAGGGCCTCAAATCGAGCAATGGAAAGAAACTATCCAGAATCCCCAACTCCAAAGAGAACTTAGATGTTCATCACATGCTTAACAAGAGATGGTTCCTTTCTTGGACCAAACTTCGATGGGAACTAAAATTCATGTCTATTTGGCACCCCCTAATTGAGATCAAAAAGTCCGTTCTCATGTGGCAGATCTTGCATACAGGTATCTGGTCCAATGCAAGGGCTAACAAAATATGTGGTGTGCCACCATGGTGCAAGCGTTGCCATCGATGCATTGAAGATTTAGCTCAACTATTCTTCGATTGCCCCAAATCCCGTGTTATCTGGCGTCACGTGACCAGGTATTGAGACTCACGAACCAAATCAATTGGCAACAGGTGCTGTTGGGTGGGGTGGTGGACTGCTCATCGAGACTGTGGAATGCCATCAGGGGTGAGACTCTTCCGAAGATTTGGAGGGAGTGATGTGCTATCAATTTTGGCCAAACTTCCAAGGAATGGTCGATCAAGAAATCATTGTTTCTCTTAGGTAAAAGAATCTCCCGAGATAAGAGATCCCCACCGTTTAGACATCATTGTATTTATCTCCTCAAAAACAACAAGTTGAAACCCAAATGGGTCCCATATGAGGGTGATGCTAGCTTTATCCCCCTCATTTGTAATGCCCTCTAGCTTGCCGTACTCCTCCCCTACATTGTGGGATTTGGGGGGTTCCATGGGCACTAGTCCCATTCACTTGTATTTTTTCTTCTTTATTTTAATTAAAGTCCGGGAGAATAGGCTAAGGCTGAAATTCCTTTTATTAAAAAAAAAAGCACAGCGTGGGCAGTGCCATGGTACGTAGTGGTGCTTTGTTTTTTTTTGTGTTTTTTTTTAAGTACAATGAATTGGAAAGACACACCCAACTTCGTAAGATAAAGGCATTTTTCTTGGGGAACTCTGAGGCATCCAAGCGTAGGCAAGACTTGAACCTTGGCCATCTGCATAGAAGTACAAGGCACATCCGTTAAACCACACCCACATGATAATAGTGGTGCTTTGTTGAAGATAACGTTGTGATAGAGAATGCATCTCTAGTAAAGTTTCATGAGACTGACTCAATGCATCGAGAATCAAGCTCAGCGTGCCTTGTGCCGTGGTACAAAGTGTTCCTCTGTTGATGATGGCGTTGTGATAGTAAATGTGTGTGTGTGTGAGAGAGAGAGAGACGTAGTTGTGTGGATTTTTTTAAAAGCAATTTAATCTTGAGTAGTGTTATCGTATGACTGAACGAATTCATGATTTTGTGCAGCTAATGAGCAACGGTCATGATATGAAGATCTTATAGACGACGAACAGGTGATCTCACCTCTATAGAATGAACGAAGCAACATCTATGGTAAGAAACCATATCTTCATTAAGAATAGGGCATGTTTATACGGCTCGATTTGGTTCTCAATCCAGGGAATCAAGTCTATTGATTCTTGATTTTATTGAGCAAGCACGAAAGAGAATTGAATTAATAAAAGATTGTTACAAGATGTGGAGGGTGCAAGATCTCACTAGGAAATCAAGTCTATCGATTCTTTTCTTTTGAGCAAGTAGGAAAGAGAATAAAATTAAAAAAAGATTATTACAATATGTGGAGGGGGCAGATCTCACTAATGGACAACTAGGAGGATTATAGCCAAATGTGCTCCTTCTATCCTCCTTTGAACCAGTCCTATCAACATCACTAAAGCATTGAGGTTGTAATACATCTCCATAAGGGTAGTACAACCCTTAGTTGATAGTGTGCATGATGTACCTAAGCACTTTCTTGGTTGCATTCATATGAAGATCAATTGGCGAATTCAAAAATTGAGAAAGAATTCCTACAACATCACACAAGTCATGTATTGTGATAGTAGCATAATTCAGGCTTCCAATTATGCTTTTATATGCTGAAATATCCTCAAGAGACTTCCCTTCACCTACACATAACAAGGTGTCTGGATTTATAGGACGTGTGAGTGGTTCACATCCACGCATACCATACTTATAAAGTATACCTAGCAAGTATTTCCTTTGAGCTAGGTAAACACCATTTTCTACATAAATAAATTCAATTCCAAGAAAATATTTGAGCACTCCAAGATCTAAAATTGTGAATTCGCTCCCAAGCTTAGCCTTTATCCATTTGAAACTTGGATCATCAGTTCCTGTTATAAACAAGCCATCCACATATATGCATATGTAGAAACCTAGTCCTCCTTTCCTCTTGAGGTATAGGGAGGGATCTGTATCACTTGCATTGTATCCAAACCTACACAAGTACTCCACAAGCCTTTGCTTCCATGCCCTAAGAGCTTGCTTTAAACCATAAAATGCTTTTCTAAGTTTACAAACAAAAACTGAATATTTAGGCTTTTCAAGCCCTAATGGTTGAGTCATGTAGAATATCTCTTGTAAATCACCATTAAGAAAAGCATTCTTTACATCTAATTGATATATTAGCCACCTCCTAGATGTGGAAACCCCAATGATTGCCCTAATTGTGGTCATCTTTGCAACTGGGCTAAATGTTTCTTCATAGTCAATCCCATAGGATTGAACAAATCCCTTTGCAAAAAGCCTTGCTTTGTACCTAGAAATTGAAACATCAGAATTTCTCTTCGCTTTGTAGACCCACTTGTTGCCAATTACCTTCATCCATTCTTGTCTTGGAACTAGAATCCATGTGTAGTTGTCTTCAAGGGCTTTATACTCTTCTTCCATAACTTCTTGCCACTGCTTTCTGTCTTTGGCCTCTTCATAGGTAGAAGGTTCATGATCTTTGATAACCTTAGTCATGAAAGCATAATGCATAGAAATATAACTATCATAGAAAATCCTTGATATTGGAATTTTTAACCTTGTTGATCTCCTTTATTCTCCTTTTGGTGGAATGAACTTCTTTGTCTTGGTGCCTTGATCTCTACTTTTGATGTATCTCCCCCTTCTAACATACGTTCTTCAAAATCTTCAACTTCATGTCCATATTCATCAAGCTCTACCAATGTTTCCTTTACTTTATTCATTAATTGATGGGATGAGTCCATGGTTGCACTTCTTTCTATGCTTGGACCACTGATTTCCAAGCTATATTGAAACCTAGCTTCATATCTCCTTTCTGCTTCTTCAATATCTTCATCTTGCAATGAAACTTTTGAAGCATACCATGGTTTGTGTTCATCAAACACCATCTCTAAATACCTTTAACTCCTTTTTATTAGGGTTGTAGCATTTATAACCTTTTTGCTCCATAGAATAACAAATAAACATACATCTTTCAGCCCTTGCATCCATCTTACCTCTCAACTCTTGTGGCACATGTGTGTCGCATACACACCCAAAGATTCTAATGTGTGAAAGGCTTGGTTTCCTTCCACTCCATGCCTCCTCAAGTTTCATGTCATGTACCCCTGGCGTGGGACACTTATTCATGAAGTACACAATACTAGATAAACCATATGCCCAATACGTTAAAGGCACATTCATTTCATTAAACATACACCTAGCGATTTCAGCAATATACCCATTATTCCTTTCTACCACCCCATTTTTTTGGGGAGTATACCTGCAAGTGATTTGCCTCCTTATACCTTAGTCTTGCAAGAAATCACAAAAATCATGGAAGAAGTATTCTCCCCGTGCATTTCATCTTAAGGTTTTGATGTAGCAACTTTTCTTCTTCTCAAACTGTGCCTTGAATCTTTTGAACACATCAAACACATCCGATTTTTGCTTTATACATTAGAACCATAGTTTTCTTGAGTATTCATGAATGAAGGTTACAAAGTACCTGTTACCTACAAGAGAGGGCTCTTTGGTTGGCCACCACACATCTGTGTGCACAATTTCTAACACACCATGTGCTACATATCCACTCTTCTTGAAGGGCTACCTACTAAACTTTCCTATTTGACAATCTTCACACATCTCATGCAACATTTGTAATGAAAAATGTGGTAAAACTTTTACAAGTTGCCTCTTCTCCATGTCTTTCAACCTTTGAATGTTGATATGACCACACCTTTTGTGCCACAAATCCAAGTCTCCAATCTTCTCGTCTCCATAGGTGATAAACATTGCCTTCTTGCTTTGTCCTTTGCCAATGCCAAGAGTGAATATCCTTCCTTCCTTCTTTCCTTTTGCTATCAAGCTCATAGCCATTCCTTGGGTCTTGTGGTTGAACTTTACTTGGTATCCCCTTTCAACCATCTATCCAACAAAGATTAAGTTCTATGTAATAGTAGGAAATGCAATACCTTAGATAGTCCTCTTACTTTGTGGTTGACTTCAAGCTCCACATCTCCCATTTGTTGTATCTCATGCTCTAAGTTGTCTCCTCTCTCCACAAATCCTCTTTGCTTGGGTGCTTAAAGATTGCTAGAGTATTTCTCTTTACCTGACATGTGGTTACTACAACCACTATCTATATACCACACTTCATCATGTGGTTGACCTTCACTATGATTCTTCATAGCTAACAAATGTTCATTTTTTGAATTCGGTTGAGGATTTAGCATAATTACCTTTCCCTTTGTAATTGCTCCCAGATCACTTTTGCCAACAATCTTTGGCATAGTGTCCTTGATTCCCACAATTGAAGCATCCATTTGAGTTGGAATAGCCTCTACCTCCATATCTTCCTCCTCTGCCTCTTTCTCTTCCTCTTCCTCTTAATGATTCAATTTCATCTTGGCTTGATTGACTCCCTTGATAGCTTTGGCTACCTTGTTGTTAGCTGCTTCTACCTCATCGTCTTGAACCACCCATGTTGCCTTTTTCTCCATAGAATACTTGGTATTAATTTCCCTTTGACTTGTTTCCTCCATCATTGAGCGCCTTCTCAATCACGATAAGAGAAGTAAGTTGCTCAAAATCTAATAATGAATCCCTTACATATATAGAGGTTGTGAATGTCTTCCATTTATCACCTTATGTAAGCCCATTAACTATGCAGGCAACTAGGTCATCATCATCTAGGACACATCCTATTGAACAAATTGCATCAAACATCTCTTTTACTTTGAGTATGAAGTCATTAATGTTCTAATTTGATGAATTCCCAAGGTTGTTGAGTTCATTCTTGAGCTGAAATTTTCTAGCCTTTGTAGAGGTAGAGTACAACCTTTCTCAACACTCCCAAACCTTCTTGGATGTACCTAGGTCTTGGATATGACCTATCATGGAGTTGCTTATGGGCTGAGATAAATGAAGATCACTCTCTTAGCCCTTTATTTCCATTCTCTAATGTCTTTGCTTTAATTCTTAGCAGGCGTATGTGGATCTGTGTATGGCTTCACCTTACTACTGCTAACCAACCCCCAAAGACCCTTTCCCATGAGGAAGTTAGAGATTCTAAACTCTTGAGTTGGTAAATGATCTTTTCAAGGTTCTCAATTTGGGTATCATAGTCTCCTGTTGTGTATGAGACTATAAAGTGGCTCATAAGCCCTCCTTGGATTGCATAGATGTGAGAAAGAATGATATGTTACCTTCCCAGAAGAGCTTCCACTTGTCTTGAACCTTTGATGATGATAGAAACTCCCCCTTGCTTCAACTTCTTCTTTAAATCTTCATGGTCTTTGCTTCAATCTTTGGATCTTAGGCAACTTCAAGGCCTACTCTTGATGTCCTCAATGCTCAATAATGAGCTCTCATATGAGTGATGGGGTATATCCACTCCTAGTTGTAGTAGGAGAATGATAGGCCCTTTCTAGGACCAAATAGTTCATTACCATAGTCCACCAAAAATTGAATTGCTCTTTGGACCTGGTGAATAAACCTATGAAATTTTTCATAATAAAAATAGACGCTTTAAGATTTCCAAAAATCCATAGAGCACTAAATTTGGAGAACGTTGTCGTCGAGATTTTCTCTCCTCTCTCACTTGTGAAGGCCTACAAAAAACATATTTGGTGAAGGTAGCCTGAATTCCCCAAGAAGTCCAGGATGCATCAAGGATGTCAAAGGAAGCTCACATACAAAGTTTCAAAGAAATCAAGAAAGTCCATGGTAGCGGTCAAAGCTGGTCAAAGTTAGGAAATTAGGACAAAAATTTCATTGTCACCAAATTAGATGAAAATTCATATACTTGTAAAGATTGTCAAAGGCAGTCTATAGCCCAAATTGAAGCAGAAATTGGATTTTGTAGCACATTGATATGCTATGTTCATTTTGTAAAAATGTAATTTTTCTAGTTTGACCCTACAAATTCTTGTATAGAAATTTATGTTAGCCATATGGTTTGGCATGTACAAAGATCATATGTGGCTACATATTTGTACAAAGTTTCAAGGTTATCAGAGCTTCCTAGAAATCTTAATGCCACCTTGCAAGCTTCCAAATGTAGTCAATTGAAGGCTTGAAGGACTGCCACATGGCAAAATATGATTGAACGATGTTGTACGGTCAAGATGAGCTCATATTCAAGGGTGGAGATGCACTAAATCATAAAGGAAGGAGGATCCACGAGTTTTTATCAAAGAAGACTTTTTTGACAGTTAAAGATCAATAATGCAAAGTTTCTCCAAAAATAGTGGCTTATCTTATCCGAATTGATGTCAGCACTCATCCGACGGTCCAGATCATCCCCAAATCCAATGGTGGAGAATAAAGTCACCCAAATTTCACTCCTTTACACTAGATTTGATAGAAAGAACAATTCCAAGCCATTGATTTGATTAATCAAATGGTTGTAATCGAAAGTAGTGATCCTAGAGTTGAGAGTTGATTTCTCTAGATCCAAGGGCCCAAATTCATTCAAAAAACTATATAAACCCCCCTCCAAACTCCTATAGCATCATTGTTAGGCATCCATAGGGCTCATGCTAGCTTACGGTTTCCTTGAGAGGATCACCCTCGGTTGAGCGAGTGAGGATCCAAGGTGGGCTAGTATGAGTATAGTACCTAGTTTCAATTTAAGTTAGAACTCCAATCTAGGATAGGCTCTTGAAACCAGCATCTCTATCTTGACTTACCCTCGGTGGAGCGTCTAAGTGAGCTGGTTTTAATGAGTCTTAGACTTCTTTAGTTCGATGTTACGAGCCTAGACATACATAGGGTCAATGAAGTGGAACTCACCTTCTTACGTATGACATTTGGTTGAACTGTCATGGTTTGAAGGTTGGAACCACCTTTGATCAGTAGACTGCTTAGCTTGACGTACCACGACGATCTTATACATGTAACTTAATTCAAATCCTACAATGAGCTTGTGATTAAACTCTATCATCATAATTCACATGCATGCATATAATCCATACATACCCATACATATTGATTAGTTTCTGAAAGTGTATAAGAAGCTCCAATATTGGACCATTCTTCCTTTCGAAACTAATTTATGTGTAAGGATTCCATCTATTCTCGTCATGCATACATATCATCCAAAGAAGACTATGCATATGGATTGGAATTAGGAAGTGTTTAAGAAGCTCTTTCAATGGACCATTCTTCCTTCCAAATTTGATTCGTGTGTATGGTTCTCTTGCATTCTTATCATTCATGTTCATCAATCTAACTTGCACTCCTACATTCCCATTCCCATAATCATTTCAACATATCTCTCTTCTCCATACTCAACATTAATTTCACTTTCACGTCCTTAAACCTTCCAACATTCATTAGCTTCATACACTGTGTGTGCCACGACCGGACCCAATCCACCCGGATTGCGATCACCTCCACATTTGAACCCGATGTGAAACGCTTCGTGGCATTTGCTTCTGATCTTATTGGGAGGTTGTGATCCATATCCTTTGTTTCATATTTTTCATCCTCATCATTTCATCATCATCAGTCTTGAGTGTTGCACTGGATTTCTCACAGTATCATGCACATCTTCATCGTGAAGTAAACGCATTTGTGAGAGATCTAGAGCATCGTGCATCACTTGCTTATTCACATAAGATGGAGGAAGGATTCAAATCCCTTATTGTTGAGAAACAAGGCCAAAGAATAGTCTCTTCTATGTTGAGAGAGAAGGGAAAATTCAATGGCATCAACATCACAAGCTACTTAGATTTGTTTGAAGAGCAAGCTATGATTTTTGTTCTTCTCAAAGATCTTTTGATATCATTCTTTGAACGAATTGTTGATAGCTCTATCATAAACCATGTCACTCAATATGATAGTCTTCCTTGGAGTGATTTTAGAAAGGAGATGCTCAAAGAATTCTATCTTGAAGATTATAGCCAACATAATCGGGATGGATTCTTACGATGGGTCAATTCACCAAAGCCTAGTAGCTCTATTACTCACTTACAAAATGAGTATATTAGACGCTATGAACAACTTCCTAATGAGGATAAGATAACTTTGGAACCTGATCTTGTGATCAATTTTCTTAAGCTTCTTCATCCTGAAACTTGTAGGGAAGTTGAACGGCGATTAGAAGAACTAGATAAGCGTTATGGTCTTACTGACAATTGGCAAAAAGTGCGTAAAGTAGTAGAGGCTGTAGCCCATAGACATCAAAGACAATCCATGCTTTATGAGCAAACTAGTCTTCCTCAAGCTAGCCTTCCACAAACTAAGGAGCAAGTTAGAGAACAATCCCATGCTATGCTTTTTTACTCTACTCCTATTCCTCAAATGATGGAGCCTACTCAAGGTTTTAAAGTAGAGCCAAATAAAAGTGTAGTTGAACAATCTCAAGTGGAAATTCTCACTAAGAAAATGGAAAGTGTTATTGCTACACAATCCAATTTGGGCAAGACTATAGATGCTTTACAATCTAATTACACCAAAACTTTCCAAAATCAACTCTTTTCAAGAGCCTAATCAACATGTTATAGCTACCAATCAAAATCCACAAGTAGCTCCTACTCAAGCATATCAAGTTCCTCCAATGCATAATCCTTCAATGCAAAATCCTCATCCTCATGTGCAAAATCCTCAAATGTATCAAAACATGTATCCTCAAGCTTCACAAATAGCTTTTCAAAATCCTCAAAATCAAAATTTTTCAAAATCATCAACCATATAATATGGAAGCTCCTCTTGCACCTCAAGTACCACATGTTGCTCCCCAAGCTCCTCAAATACATCAATTGCCTTATCAAAATCATAGTTATCATGTTCAATCAATACCTTATCAACAAAATCCTCAATTTCAAAATTTCCCACCACCAGTTAATCAAAATCCTCAAAATCAAAATGGTTTTGTGTGTGGCCCTCGTAGGTGTCCTTGGTGTGATTCGTTAGAGCACTTTTTGAGAGATTGTGAACTATTGAAGGCTGCTAAGGAGCAACGACTAGTAATAGACATAGGCAAGAAAATCTATGACTATCGATCTAGGCTACCTTTGCAAGGAAATTATGGTAAGGGAGGAATGAAAAAACATTATGAAAATATAACCATAACAGACGTAGGAACTAGAGGAGTGAAACTAGAAGCTCTTGATGAACAACAAGTAGAATCAAGTAAACCCACAAAGGAAGGTGACTTTTCCATAGAGGCTTTAGTAAGAGCACGAGATGAGATTAAGAGAATAACGTCTTGGGATTCACCGATAGAAGATCAATCTCTCATTTCTCACATATCCAATGTAGAAGAAAAACGAAAAAGAGATGAAGTTGAGCCTAGTGAAAGAAGATTAACGCGAAAACAAACCTCAAAGGGAATAGAAACAATCATCGAGCAGGGAGAAACATCACATTCCAAAGATAAAAAACAAGAATCACAACCCAATGAACAAAAACAAGAGGAGAAACAAAAAGGAAAGAAGACAAAGCAAAGAAAAACAGAACCAAAGCCTTTATATAAACAAGAACAATCAAAACAAACTGAAGGCCAAACACGAGAACATGAACAAAAACAAGACCCTAAGCAAAAACAAAAGAAACCAAAGAGAAAACCTAAAGCCATTTGATTTCAGAAATTGAGAGAAAAATAGATCCTATGGAGATTTTAGATGACATTTTGCTTAAGAGTCAAGTGACTATGTCTTTAGAACAAGTTTTCTCTATTGCAAAGCCTGTTTTTAAAGATAATTTTATCGGCCTAATTAAAAGGAAGAGGTTTCCGCTTAATCTAGATACTGAGATGCAAGATTCTCTAGATCAAGATCAAGCTATGAATGAAGCCTTAAACTTTGATGAATCTGATGAAGAAGACTTTGATGATGATGAAGTAAATGTTAATAAAAATTTCTTAGGACCTATTCAACCTGACCATGAAAATCATGAAAACAATCCTGAAAGTCACTTTAAAAGAACATTTTGGTCTAGAGGTACATCAGAGATGCATGTTAAAATAGGAAATGATAAGAACACTATCACTGTAAATGCATTAGTAGATTCCGGCTCTGAAATCAATGTGATTTCAAGAGAAGTCTATGATAAGTTTCGATGACCCATAGATAAAGATTGTGGATGGCGTATGAGAACTGCAGATAATGGTGTAGGTACCGTGTATGGAGCTTGTGCTAGTATGCCCATATCCATAGGAGGAATCACAGAAGAGTTTCACTTTTTTATTCAAGATAGTTGCTCCTATGAAGTTCTCTTAGGTCAACCCTTTATTTGTGAGAGTCCTATGGAAACTAAAGCCATGGATGATGGGTCTACCTATGCTAGATTTAAGTCTAAGGATGGAATGCAATCACTTCAAGTCATGACAGTAGGAGTGAATCATCCTAGGAATCGATTGTCAATTAGAAAGAAACCTATTGTTACTCAAAGTCATGAGCATGCTTGTAGTGACTGTGCACCTCGATTCATGTTTGAAGCTACATATGATCAAAATTTCGGATAGAATCCATTGTTGAGCGGGACAACAGTGGATATTGGTTTGAAATCTCGCATCCAACCAACATGTACAATAGTTTGTCACTTTGTTTTCCACATTCTAGATTAGATTTTCTTCATAAGAGTCAATTGTCCAAGTCTTTTATCCAAAAAACCCAAAAAAATTATAAAAACAACAAAATCATGGAACATGATGAGAACATTGAGCATGTGATTGAAACATCTCATTGTTTCTCTACTCTTGAGAAGTTAGAGTTATTTCTTCAACAAAATTCTAATTCCCATATTATTCTTCTTTCTTCCCTTGATGAATATGCTCTCAATGTTGACAAGTGCTCAAAATTTAACCAAACACATGATGCCTTAGTTGAAACAAAGTACAAAACTGTAGACAAAAAAATCAAACCCATAGCTCAACCATTACCTCAAGGAAGTAATGAAAAAATTATTGATGTGAAAAATGATCCAATTCTTCGGGATAAGAAAAACATGGGACATACATTCACGGATGAGACAATCAAACAGGTGAAAATTGGTAGAGATGATGACTTTCTTTTGCCAGCAGAGAGAGATAAATTTGAGGGAGTCATACGTAGCCATGGAAAAGCCTTTACTATGTATCCTCATGAGATTGGTTGTGTAGATCCTAAGCTAGTTGCACCCATGATAATCTTTACTATTCCACATATTCCATGGAATCTTCGTCCTATACCAGTTCCAAAGGCTCACTTACCTGAGCTAATGAAACTACTTAAGGAGAAGATAAACATGAGAATTTTAGAGCCATCTTTTGCACCTTACTCAAATAGATGGTTCACTGTGCCTAGAAAGAATGGGAAACTACGTTTTATTCAAGATCTCCAACCTGTCAATAAAGTCACCATAAGGAATGTAGGAACAGGACCCATTATAGATGAGTTTGCTGAATCATTTTCAGGACATTCTATCTATTCAATGGGTGATTTATATTCTGGATATGACCAATTCCAATTAGCAATTGAGTCGTGACATTACCACAATGAAAACTCCTTTAGGCTTAGTGCGAATGTGTACTTTACCTCAAGGAGCGACTAATTCTGTGGCTCATATGATGAGTGCTATGAATATGGTCTTACATGATTTTATCCCTCATATAACTATGCCATTCATTGATGATATTCTAATTAAAGGGAGTGAGGAACGTGTAAAGGACATTACTTTAGATTCACCTGGATGTCGTAAATTTGTTCTTGACCATATCTCTGATTGTGAAAGAATATATGAATGATTTGAAGAGGTAGGTCTCACATTTTCCATAGAAAAATCTATTTTTGGTGTCAACGAGGTTCTTATTGTTGGACATTTATGTGGTCATTATGGTCGAAAGCCATACCCACAAAAAGAATGCCATTAGCAAGATTTCTGAAACATGTAACAATGTGAGTGAGGTACGTAGATTTCTTGGTGCTTGCATCTTTTATGTTATTTGGATCCCACACTTTGCTCATGTTGCTGATTGTCTCTATGACTTGTTGAGGAAGAAACGAAAATTTATTTGGACTGACAAACACACTCAAGCTATGCGTAAATTGAAGAAATTATTGCTTGAAGCTCCCATCTTCAGGTAAGTCAAACTCAGTTGCTGATATGTTATCGAGAGCTAGATTTGATGATGATCTTGAAAGTGATCTAATAAAGAATGTGAACTTAGTTGACTATGTTCCACATATATATGAATATGAGAAATTTCATGAGTCTGAGTACGAAAATGAATGGAGAGACATAGGAAAGAGTACACTACAACCATTACCAACCTGGACTACGAATATATTCTGTAACATTAGGAAACGAGCTTATAACTTTTTCCTATGTAATGGTTATCTTTGGAGACATGCTAAGGGTAAGGTTAAGAATCCACAACGAGTCCTAGGAAAATGAGGTCTTCAATTGCAAGTAATGAAGGAAATGCATGAGACGTTATGGGCAGGTCATAAAGGATTTTTTGGAACATATGAAAAAATTAGAAGTACCTATTATTGGCCTAGGATGTATGTTGACATTAGTAGCTATGTTTCTACATGTTCTACTTGTCAACTTCATTCACCAGTCAAACATAGAGATCCATTGCATCCTACTTATCCACCTTGTATTCACTACAAGTGGGTAGTAGATCTTGTAACTATGCCTAAAGGTATTGACAAAATGCGTTACATTGTACTTGCAAGAGAAGACTTAACTAATCATGTAGAGGGACGTGCACTACGATCTAAGACCACTTACAATGTTTGCAAATTCTTGCTTGAAGATGTCATAAGTCGCTTTGGGTACATAGAGAAAGTAGTTGCCGATCATGGAGAGTTAAATGCGAGAGAAGCTAAAGAGTTCTTTGAGCGTCACGGTATTTGTTTGTCTCTCACTATTGTATATAACCCGGAGGCCAATGGTAAAATAGAGAGAGGGCATCCACGTATTGTGAAAGCCATATCTAAAGCATGTAATGGTGACATCAAACAATGGCCTAGATTCTTACCTTTTGCACTTTGGGTAGATAGAATGACATGCACACGTACTACTAGATATATGCCTGCTGAACTCATGTACTGTCAAAAACCATTGTTTCCAATCCAGTCTCATATTTATGCATGGTCAAATTTACCTTGGTCTGAAAACATGTCTACTGATGATTTTTTGAGTTTGTGCATTAAATAGTTAGAACAATGTAAATTAAGACTTGATGATGCCATTCAAAAATTAAGAGAATCTAGAATGAAGAACAAGCATTATTTTGATAAAACTCATCGATTGTGTCTCAAGCCAATTGAAGTAGGAGATTGGGTGCTCATTTATGATAGTACATTTGACTCTCAATATGATGCACGCAAAAAGCTCACTCAACGGTGGTTTGGTCCATACATTGTATCAAAAGTCAACAACAATGGTACATATGCTCTTTGTGAATTAAATGGTGTTGCACTAAAAACTTTGATTGTAGGTAAAAGGATAAAGCTATTCAAGAAATGTGATAATGACGAGTACATTTTGGATGAGGACATTGAAGAAGATGACAACAATGAGGCCCATTCATAAATAGGAGTATCCATGTTAAAAAAAAAAATAATAAAAATTAAATAATAAAAATAATAATAAAAAAAACGTATAAAAATATCATTAATTTTCAAGTTCATGTTGCTTTGTTTTTTTTTTCATTCTTGTTTCATGCATGTTTGATTTCTGTCTTTGCATTGCATTGCATATCCACATCACTTGAGTAAAAAAAAGGCAAATGATGATTTCTCTACTTGTGTAAAGTTATATCTTAAGTAGTAACTTATCTACTAAGAAATTGATTATAATCTAGGATTGTGGAAAGATAGGGCATGTAGATTTGGAGGTTTATTCTGGTGACATGACTTTCATATATAAACATGCATATGTATCCTATATCGAAAGCATAATTGTTGAAGTTCAAGGTCCACTTTTGTACATGTCTATAGTGGGATCATTGAATTATGGCACTATTACAAGGCCTAACCTAGCATATACAATTGGTCTGTTATCTCAATTCATGCACACACCTAGGGTTCCATATCCACTTCCTTCTAAAAGGGTACCTAGATTCCTCAAAGGTACATTAAATGAAGGTATATCCTATCCTTTTGAAGATGAATGGCAAGTGAAAACATATACAAATGATAATTGGACAGGATCCAAAGAAGAGGGGAGTACAAGTTGATACACAATAAGGCTTAGCAAGAAGGTGATCTCTTGGATGGTGAAGAAGCAACCCATAGTTGATGTATCTTCCATAGAATCTAAAAACAGAGCCTTAGCTCAAGTTACATGTGAGCTTATGTGATTCAAGAAGGTAATGGTTGAGCTAAAGTTGCAGGTTAATCAATTTCCAATCATGTGTGGTAACATGAGTAGCATGTACCTATCGATCAATCCTATGTACTATGCTAGGAGGAAACACATAGAGGTACACGATCACTACATCAGAAAGAAAGTTTTGGTTAAGGAGGTTCAAGTGCAACACATAAGTACCAAGGATGAGTTTGGTGAAATATTCACCAAAGCATTGGACTCAATCAAGCTTACAAATTTCAATAAAGGCATTGGATTGTTGGAGCTAGGATGAAGATTGGAGCTTGAAGCTTGAGGGTGAGTATTGAAATTTAGGCTTCAACCTTAGTACATTATTGGACCTTTGGATGGATGCCACTTAAATCGATAAGGAACAAGATATCAAGCACAAAGACTTGAGATCATATTTGAATTTAAAAGCCCCCTCACAACATTCATAAGACACCTATCACACTTAGGTGTGATAAAGCCTATAATTTAGGCAAAGGGATTCCTAACATCAAGGGAATCTTTTCAATGTTATATCTACACACTTTTTACTTTGAATGTATAATCTCATGTGTGTATGTATGTGCAAGATCTTTTAAATTTTTAATAAGCTACTAGAACCCTTGCTTAGCAAACCCGTACTTGAGAAATTTCACTTATCTTTGTGTAGCCATATCTAGGTCATAGATTTTTGTGTGTATGAGCGAGATAGCTCTCAGTGTTAAGAATGGTTCCATTATCAAATCATGCTCATTTGTTGTAATCTCTTGTTTATCCCGAAGCTGTCCCAAATCTTGTGTTCAATTTGTGCATATTCTGAGAAAAATAGTTATAGAAGTGAGAGGTGATCTATGTGTGTATCCCTACTGACGGCTAACTTCTACGTTTTGGACGCAATGGCTCTCATAGTGGGAGGTAGCAAGGTCATTACGAATATTTTATGTGTGCAAAAACTCTTGGGTCCAGTCATCAAAATTTTAGAGAACCATTTATTTGAGTGAACAGAGGTTTTATGAGTGTGCCTGTGAGGCCACCTATGCTGCAAGGCGGCATAGGGAAGAAGTTTCTTCTCCCATTAAATATACCTCCATTAAGGTAGATTGAGCATGCTATTGAATTGTATCAAAGGAGTCAACCATATTCCAAAGAACCATATAGATTTTACATAGATGAATTAAAGAAGCTCAACAATCAATTAGATGATCTTTTGAAGAAATTCCTAATAGCACTTTCACTCTAGGCATTGGTGAGCACCAATGTTGAGGAGAGCCACCTCATCCTTGTGAATGCATGGAGATGTGAGGATGATATGATGATAATGAGTGAGTGAAGATGAAGGTGAGAAGGATGTGAGATGCACACACACATACACACATAGTCACACAAGGAAGAAGCAAAGAGTATGAGAGATGGAAAATGTACTTATTAAATTAAGATAATCTTACAAGCCTTCCTATAAGATTCCACTGAGGTTCCCACAAAAATTCTAACCTCAAAAATAATCTCTCTAGCTCTATTTGTAGTTTTTTCACTAGTTTTGACGAGTTTTAGACACAATAGCTAGCATAGTTAAAAATTAGGCTCTTGAGGTAATTTGGGAGATCTAATGGGCCCCAAAAAATAGAAAAATTGATATCTAGGTTCTACCTAAGATCCTCAAGCTTGAGGACTCCTTAGCTTGCACAAAATTGGGGTTCTTGGTTTTCTTGTATATACAAAATTAGTGATGAAATTCATTATTTAATTGTATAAAAAACAATAGGATTCAAAGATATTGGACATTGTAGCAAAGATGTACATGTAGATCTTTGATCTCATGCTTACAACTTTTAGGGTCTTCAAGACGGTTAAGTATCCGCATGTAAACATGCCCAATTTTCATAGGAGAATAGCAAGAATATTGATTTCAATTAGTATATCACATGAACACTACTCCACTAGTCAAAGTCTATTATGCATGGCACATAGAATCAAATATTTGCATTAATGTTATAAACACCCATTTGAGGACATGTTTGATACTAGCTTTTGGAAGTACCACTCATAGATCTTTAATTCTCGGCGTGCAATCCGCTCCGCTTATTTGCATGCAAAACTATACAATGTTTGGAACACTTCCACAATATTCATCCTAACATCCCCAGGGTTGATGAATGCGCTTGACTTGAAGTTTCAAGGAACTTACACTTGGCTGATCACTCTTTGGAAATATATTTTTTTCAATGTTATAGTTATAATTCTCAAACTCCAATGTCTTTCAAGGACAAGGGACACAAGGGGGGGTGTTACTCTTGGATAGGAAGGAACCACTAGTTTAAGGGAAGCACACACCCACCAAAGAAGAGGCAATACATAGATTAAGAGGTCCAATTAGAATTTATTTAGACATCCATAGAATCTGATAAGGATACATAAGCTACCAAAACTTCTTCGCATGCCAACAATGAATAAATAAGTGCGAAAAATTTTCTTTCCTGTCACAAAATGCACAATAACCTTCATTAACTCAACAAGAAATTCCTATCGAAGAGCCTTCTTAGAAGCACATTTTTGGAACACCAAGCTTTCATTATGCTTGAGGTGGATATGCTCTACAGCTCCATCATTTGAATGATGCCACATATACCCCTTGTAGAGTTTTATTTGCATTCATTTATTGTATTGAGAGTTTGATCATAGGATCACCTTCTTATGAAATTTCCAAAGTATTTATCTTTGTAAAAGGAAAGAGTAAAAGGCTTAAAAGTCACGAGTTAGAAGTGGTTGGGATTGATTCTCAATCAATCAATCAAAAAGTAGATATGACTTCAACTTTCTCTTTTCCTAGATTGTAGGAAAAGATTCCAATCAATCTAAACTACCAAACCTGCTTGATTTGGAATTCAGATTCATGAAGAAAAGGTGTGGTCATATCCTCACAAGTCTTCACAAAGGCTCCAAAATATTTGTACATTAAGTAGATTGTTGATTTGAAGCAATACATATACTCTTTGATCATTGCTTGGTATCATTTCTCTTCTCTGCTCCTTCTTCCTGAGATTTAGTCAATGCATAGTGATTGCTCCTCTCTCTAGAGAGCTCTAAATCCCATGTTTATGTACAATTCTCAAGTCATTTGGTTCATTACTTTCAGAGAAATTCAACTTTTTTAGTCTCGGGATCATTCTCTACATATCCCTGAAAAATCGAGATGACATCAATTCAGTGTTAAGGCGATTGTTCCTTCTATAGTTGTTATAAATTAGGGTGTTTATGCATTCTAACAAGAAAACCCTATGTATGCCACTCCATTTAGAGGAATGTTTTCAATTGTTACCATAGTGGCTGCTCTCAGTGTTTAAAGTCACAACTTCCATCTATTTTTAGAAGGTTTTTGTGAGCTAGTCAAGGTGCAAGTTATCTGTTTTGCATCAACTTCTTCTTATTTATGTTCCAAAGTACCTATTGGATTTTATTGCACTAACCACAAGCCTACAGTTCATACTTTACATATCCAAAGAGCTAGGGCTGGTCCTGTATTTGTTCGTTGGACCAACTTCACCACTTGACAACTCTACTCTCCATGCCTCTCCAAGATTCTCCAACTTCTTCTAATGGTATCAGAGAAACTTCAAGATGGGAGATGGCTTTCCATCAATGATTGAAAAGCTTGATAGACACAATTATGCTGCTTGGAAAATTAGAATGGAGGCTTATTCACAAGGAAGAAACCTATATGGGCTTGTATCAGGTGATGAAGCAATACCTATTCCAAGATCCAAAGGAGGACCTACTCATAAGGAAATGGATAGGATGACACTTTGGTGTGCAAGGGATGTGCAAGGAAGGACATAGATACTCAACTCTATCTTTGGTTTTCTACCACCACATATTAGAGGATGTAAAACACTCAAGAGACTTGGGCTACTCTAGAGATATTCTTTTATGCTAGTACAAAAGCAAGGAAGAATCATCTTTGGAATGCGATCAATCAAATGAAGACGACTCATAAACAAACCATCACTGAGTTTGTTACAAAAGTCAAGGAGGTTGATGATCAATTTGCATCCATTAGAGAGCTGATTGAATGAGGCAAATTCACAATGGGACTAAAGGTGACAAGCAATGGAATTCTTTCACACAACCTATGATCTAATCATGGATATGCAAACTCCAGACTTCAATACCTTTCTTTGAAAACTCTTGAATCAAGATGCCAACAATAGCATAAAGGAAGGAAACTCCTATCATGGTAATTCAACTAGTGCTCTATATGCAGATAAGAAGGACAAGAAGTTGAAAGGCAAGAAAAAGGAAGAAGATGAAGAGGAGACTTCCCAGGCCAACTTTGTAGGAAACTGCAAGTGGAAAGTGAAGAATAAAGGACCAAAGCATGACAAGACCAAAGTCTAGAATATTCAACCTTTTGCCATCTGTGATAAGACCAACCACACCACTCAAAATCACTGGTTCAATGGGAAGACCCAGAATGGATGTGGAATAGGTGGATATGGTAGTAATAGAGGCGGAGGTGGACACAACTTCAACAATAACAATAGAGGCCATAAGAGTGTTGGAATTTGGGATCCGAGGATCGTTCCAAACTAAGACCTTTTGAGCATACACACTTAATTAATTAAGATGATAGGTGAGAGATAGAAAGAAAGAGATTTTGAGACAAGGATAGAGAATGTAAGCTGGATGCTTACTCACTAAAAAATAGATGCCCAAATTACAACATGGGAGTACTACTCAAACATATAAAGTGGTGCAGTCACTAATGGAAGAATATCCAAGAAGATGATGATACAAAATTTAGATTATGATGAAATAATCTAAGTGTGTGAAGTGAATGAGCAACAAAGCTAGCCTTATTCTCATAAAATAGTGTAACAAGATTGTAAATCAATCAACCCTAATTTTGAGATTAGGGTAGAGAAACCCTAAAAACAAAATATAAGGTTAACTCACAAAAGATAGTTACCACCACCTTGTAGAAGACTTCTTGCTCCAAGAGAGTAGCCTCTCCTTCACCAAAACTCCATCTCCAAAGCTTTAGAACACCAAGAGCTGGCTTGTGATCTTTGAGTGATCACCTCCTCCAAGTGTGTGAGACTGCTCCTTGATCTCCTTGAGAGGATTGCTTGATGAGTGATTATACAACAATGAGCTTGGTCCTTATTGTATAGCTTTGAAGTGCCCTCCAAAAGCACTCTAAAAAGCTATGATCGTTATAGCTAAACTTCACGTAATAAAACAAAAGCCATCGCTTACGATCGCCAAAAGCTATCGGATTCCATCGTTGTTGTACGTTTATTTTTTGGAAAAGAAAACCAAAAATTTTCTATTCATTGCCGACGAGAATTGAACCCGGGTGGCCCTTTTAAGAGGCTTTTTGCATATCCATGCTTCCATGTGCTTTTCCTTGAAAAAGGTTTATAAAGAATACACTATATCTTGTAACTATTTTCCAACAGTTTTGGACCATTGTTGGACATTGCTTCCAACAATCCCTCCTTCAATGTCACAATGGTTCAAGCTTCAGTAACCTACAAATCTTCTCATGACTATCTCTAGTCAATGCTTTGGTAAAAATATCTGCAACATTCTCACTAGAAGGAACATAAACTAGCTCAATGTGCTTCTTAGCTATCTACTCTTGAATATAGTGGTAGTGTACCTCTATAGGATTTATCCTTGCATGATGCACTGGATTCTTAGCTATAGCTATAGCACTCTGGCTATCTGAAAATATCTGAATGGGTTCATGTACTCTCACATCAAGATAATTGAAAATCTTCTACAACCAAATTGACTCTAGAGTAGCTGTAAATGTTGCATGTTATTTAGCTTCACATTATGAAGTGGCAATAGTGGGTTGTCTCTTCGAAAGCCATGAGATAAGACAATATCCAAGATAAAAAAAAAATCCATTAGTACTTCTTCTTGTGTCTCTATCACCTACCCCATCAAAATCTGAAAATCGTTTTAGTAACAAATGTGTAGATTTCAAAAATACCCTAGCAAAATTTGAAGTTCCCTTCAAATATTGAAAGATCTGCTATCGGGATGAAATCCCTCAAGGAAGTATGCATTGATTTTTTATTATGGAGTGATATTTTGGCTGAGAAAGGGGTATAATATGTGCATGTTTTGGCCGTTTTGATTGATTGTGAGATGTGAAACCACATTAAATATGTACATTGGACCTATGTTTGTAAATAGCTAACTTTTGAATCCATAAACCCTTAGGTTTGACCCTTGAAATTGATTGAAAACATGACTTTATCCCATGAAAACTTGACCGAAAACCTTAGAAACCCATGGACTTTAGGTCCAAATTGTAAATAAAGCCTTGAACTGACATGTTTGAGATTAATTTATAGGAAACCCCTAATTTCCCAGACCAAAAACCCTAACTTGGACCCTTGAAATTGGCTTTTATCCTAAGTCCAAACCCTTAAAATTAATTAATTAATGTACATACAGTGTGAAACCAAAACCTTAGTTTAGGAAAAATGAAAAGGAGAAAAATAAAAAATGGAAATAAGGGTGTGATTTTCCCAAAATAGAAAATGATCATGCAAGATGATTCTGGAAATAGAAAGTTTGAGAGGAGTTCAGAAGAATCTATAAGGATGTCATAGGGGGGCCTATAAATAGGTGCACAACCTCATTTGTTCCTCCGGTGGATTGTCCTTGCAGATCTTCTTTCCAGGTATGCTCCTGGTCCATTTCTGTTCATTCGTGTTCTTTCTCTTATATTACGATAGTACATCTAGGGAGAGAAATTAAAACGTTGCTGGAGATCATCAAGGAGCTGAAATAATCTTGCATTTGACATCTTGCCTTAATTATGTTCTAATGGAGAATGTTTTCATGATACTCTCAAAATTGCTTTATCCTTTGAAATGGAAGATTGTACAACTATCATGCTTAGCTTGTAGTTAAGCTTTAATCACGTCAAGAGCTTTTGGTTAAGACTCTAACCTCTCTATTTATTTGAGATTAAGATTTCTTGGATGTATTATGTGAGGTTGGAAAATTAAGGAGAGGTTCCGAATGTTAGCACTAAATAATAGAGAGAGAAAGAGAGTGATGGAGAGAGAGAGCCAAGAGAGGCTAGTGTGATCTGCGCTCAAATTTTCTGAGGTAAATATTGAGTGTGCACGGAGAGAGATTTTGACTTCCCCTCCCATGGCTACTTGCGCTCTCTACAGAGGATTCCAGATTCCCCTCCCATGGCTACTTGCGCTCTCTACAGAGGATTCCAGATTCCCCTCCCATGGCTACTTGCGCTCTCTACAGAGGATTCCAGATGAGAGAGATAATCTGGGAGTCTACGCGTGGTGGTCGCCTTGGTAGTAGAACGTGCCTGAAGCAGAGACATGCGGAGAATTCGCTGAATATATGAGCTGGAGATTAGAGAATGTGACAGAAATAATTTGATGGCAGCATTGCTTTGTCGGCCCATATGGAGGGTTGAAGTTGGCGAAACTGGACAGAGCATAGAGAGAGCTAAAATAGACGGTTGACAGCTGTACAGCATGCAGATAGCGCAGAATTTTTTTTTTTATAAAAAGAAGTTCGGCCTTAGTCTATTCTCTCGGACTTTAATTAAAATAAAGAAGAAAAGTTAGAAATGAATGGACTAGTGTTCATGGGACTCCAAATCCCACAATAGAGAGGAGGAATATGGCAAGCTAGAGGGCATCACAAATGAGGCGGATAAATTTAGATAGCGCAGACATTCGTAGAGAGTTCCGATCCAATTTCCATGGCGGAAGCTGCACCTGGACATTGAGAGAGAGAGAACGGAGGCGGCGTGGATATCCGGAGGGAGAGAGAGAGAGCTCTTCAGGGATAGAGATGACCACTCTTGCTGTTGTGCATCACGAGGGGAGAGAGAGAGAGAGGAGAATAGGCAACTGAAGCATGCGCAGAGCAGAATCTGGTGGAGCCTGGAGGACGAGAGAGAGAGAAAGAGAGAGAAGCATGGTGTTGGTAGCTGTCGGTGCTGGAGGGCCCAAATGCAGAGAGCCGATCAATTGATGTTGGAGGTTGGCTGGCGTGGCATAGTGCAGGATATATATATATATATATATATATATATATATATATATATATTGTTGCACGTCAGAGAAGAAGGCGGTGTGGAGAGAAAGAGAGAGGGAGGGGAGAGAGAGAGTAGGTCAGTCGTATGCCAACGAAAATAATTAATTAAATAAAGAAATTAAATAATAAAAGAAAAAATGAAATAGAGAAATAAAAGGAAAGAAAGAAAAGAGAAAATTAAGAAAGAAAGAAAAGCGAAAAGAAGAAAAGAGATGGAGGATAGAAAAAAGAAATGAAGGAAAAAGAAGGAGGGTAAAGGAAGAAGGAAAAGAATGAAGAAGAGAGAAAACGGAGGAAAAGAGAGAGTTTGGGATTCATCCAAGGATCGAGATCATTGGGGTTTATGGGTTACATAAAAAGGGTTTTATGTTGTGATTACTGGGGGTATAAGTAAAATAAAATGAAAACATGAGGCATGTGTTTTGAATGAGGTGATTTAAAGAGGAATGTTTTAGTGTTGTTATGAGAAATAAGAGAAAGAGTGACATTCTTTTAACCTAATATTTTTCATTTAAGTTTTTTAGTTAATGTACTAACATGATTTTACCCTCCCTCCCGAGTCGAACTTCTTTGTGGATCTCTCCTCCAGGTCTATGTGGTTTCTGATTATATGAAGTGAAGAAAGTGATTGAAGACTGAAGTGAAGAAAGTGATTGAAGACTGAAGTGAAGATTCTCCTCCATGTGGATCTTGCTTGTGGAACTTCTTTTCAGGTTGATGATTTTGGAGATTATATGAAGTGAAGAGAAAGATTTTAAGAGCAAGTGAAGAAGCATTATACCACCCCGTGGACATTTCTATGGATCTTGTTTCCAGGTTGCAGTTGATGATTTCAGAGATTCTATGAAGTGATTGCAAACTATTTAAGTGAAGAGAAGAAAAGCTATTGCAGAGAAGACTTGAAGTAAAGCTTGGACCAAAGACCGAAGAAAGAAAAGTTTTGAAGACTGTCGAGACTCAAGGGCGATTTCTTGCACTATAGCGGGAGGTCTACGTCATATTTGGCCGACCCGCATTATAGCGGTAGCATATTTGTATTCGTCCATCCGCATTGTAGTGGATTTCTGTATCATTGACCCACACTCTAGCGGGCATCATTGTATCACTCAGATTTTATTGGACGACTTTAGTTACATTTACATTGTATCATTGGGCATTGTCTGCACACCGATCCGCTGACTTCCGTATTTTTGCGTGGTATCTGGATTTTTCCGCTCCCGATGCCTATGGACTTACTCACACGCACATTCGCTCGTCTCTTCCGAGGGGCAGGGGCCTTACGACGATCGCCATACTAGAGAGAGGGCGAGGCACCCAACGTGCAGACGCCGCTTGCCAGACGTGGGAATGGTGCACACTAGGGGCCTGATCCAATCCCGGGCCGACTCTTCCCATCACTTGCTTCCTTCTTCGACATCACTTTACTGCTTTCCAATGTAACACTGTCGCATTCTGCATGAACCTTGATACTTGAGAAACTGCAAACTGTATATCAGGATGTGTATTACAAAGATATATTAAGCAACCAATTGCTTCACTATATAAAGTAGTATCAAATGGCTCTGCATCTGCTACCATTTGGAAAGATATGTTCTGATCCATAGGTGTTTGGATAGGTTTAGAATCACTCATCTGAAACCTCTCCAAAAGTTTCTCCATGTACTTCTGCTGTGTCATATAGATACACTCATCTCGAAACAAAAATTGAATCCCAAGATAATAATGCAAGATTCCCAAATCATTCACATCAAATGTTTGCTTCAATTGTTCTTTGAACATTTACAAATCTTCATCTCTAGGACCTGTGAATATAATATCATCCACATAAATGATTGCCATAATCATTTTACCTGTTTCTACTTTGACATAAAGTGTTGGAGCTGCGTTTCAGTTATGGAAATCAATGGATAAAAGATATGTATGTATCTTTTCATACCATGCTCTAGGTACCTGTTTTAAACCATATAATGCCTTTATAAGCTTACATACTAAGTGTTCTTTACATATCTCTTCAAAACCTTCTGGCTGTTGAATATACACATCCTCGTGTAAATCACCATTTAGAAAAGCAATCTTAACGTCAAGTTGATATATATGCCAACCAAAATGTGATGCTAGAGCAAGTATATGACCTAATAACAGTCATCCTAGACAGAACAAATGTCTCATCATAATCAATACCTTTTTGTTGTGCATATCCTTTGACAACCAATCTTGCTTTGTACCTCTCAATAGTACCATCTGCTTTCCTTTTGATTTTGAAGATCCATTTTACATCTATAGCCTTCTTTCCCTCTGGTAACTCACATAGCTGCCAAGTTTGATTCTTATGAATAGAATCAATCTCTTCTTGGATAGCTTTTCTCCAAATAGGAATGTTAAGTGCATCTTCAACACATGCAGGTTCATCTTCAACTGTCATAAGCGCCAAAATATCATGAATCTCAAAGTCTTCAACAAAACTTACATGATCTTTTTGTTGTTGTTGTCTAGTTTGACTTCTTGTTCTTATATGATCTTGTTGTTGTTGTCTAGTCCGAGTCCTTGTTCTTCTAGTAAAAGTCTTTATACCACTGTCTTTCCATGTCTGATATAACCATGTAGGTGTATCCTTAAATAGTGGTGAGACTCTTTCTGAACTTTCAGCTTCCACAGGTTCTGGAACTTGTCTTGCTTAGATACTAGGACTTTCTGGAACTCTAACTTCTTCCATTTTTGGAACCAAAGTCTCATGTGGAATTGACTCTATAGAAGGTTGTGAAATTCCTCTTTCTTCAACTCTTTCTTGAATCTTAGGAATTTTAACTCCCTCCTGATATGGCTGAACATGTACATCTAGAATCTTTCTAAAAAATCCATAGCCATTTTCAATAATGAACTTTGGAATTTCTGCTTCTTTATCATAAAACTTATTTTCAACAATGTAAGCATTACGTGAAAGAATAACTTCACCTGTCTCTAGAACATAAAACCAGTATCCTTTACTTTCAACAGGATATCCAATGAAAATAACTTTCTTTGCTTTTACTTCTAGTTTTCCTTGGTCTTTTTTCTCAACATATACATAAGAAAGTGATCCAAACACTCTGAAATAACTCACATTACGTTTTCTACCATAATAAGCTTCATAAGGTGTGATTACCTCTAAAGCTTTTGTAGATGACCTGTTCAAAATGTGATTACTTGTATGTATTGCATCAAACCACAATTTTAGTGAAAGCTTCTTGGATGCTATCATGCTCTGCATCATCTCAACAAGTACTCTATTCTTTCTTTTTGCAACACCATTTTGCTTAGGAGTATAAGCAATAGTAAGCTATCAAGTAATAACTTTCTCATCAAGAAATGTCTGGAACTCTTTTGAAAAGTATTCTCCACCTCTATCACTTCTGACAATCTAGATAGTTTCTTGACTTTCATTTTCAACCATAGCTACAAACTTCTTGAACATAGGAAAGACTTCTGACTTTAACTTAAGACCATAGATCCATGAGTATCTCGTAAAATCATCAACAAATAAAACAAAATACCTGAAACCCTGAATAGAGTCTGCTTTTTATAGGTCCATTCACATCTGAATGAATAATCTGCAATTTCCTCGTAGCTGTAATATGACCATGTTTCTTAAAAGGTAGTTTATGCATCTGACCTTTAAGACATCCTTCACATATATCTAAATCATCTCGTAGCTTGAATGAGGGTAAACTCTCAACCATACCTCTGTCTTTGATACTCTTGAGAGCTCCAAAACTAATATGTCCAAATCTTTCATGCCATAGCTTCATATCTTCCATCGGAGATGAAGATTTGATTGCATATTCTTGCCTGATTTTTGACAAAACAAAGATCCCTCCTCTATGCTCACCTAATAAAATACACTTGTTGTCTTTGTGTGATAAGATCTTACAAAGATCTCTCTCAAATACAAATTTAAAACCATCACCTAAAAATGCAGATATAAATAGCAGATTCTTCTTCATTTCAGGTACGTATAAAACATCTGAAATCTAAAAACTACCATCTTCTCTTGACTTTAGGGTTACTGTACCTATTCCCACAACATCCAAATCATTGCCATCTGCAATAGTAAATCTTCTACCTGAAGAATAAGAAAGGGAAGAAAACACATCTCTGCAACCTGTCATATGCTTTGTAGCACCTGATTCAAATATCCAAGGACTTGCCGAAAGAACTTGTAAAGTTGCCTCATCAAAAGCTACTTCCTCAATGGTGATACAGGCATAAGAATCACCTTGAGATTTCCCTTTTTTATCATCTTCTGCAACATTACCAGACGCCTTTTTCTTTTTTGCTCCAATCCTTTTATAACATGCTGCTTTTAAATGTCCAGGTTTCTTGCAGTAAAAACATATTACTTCCTTCTTCTTAGAAGACTTCTCTTTAGATGTACTAGAAATAGAATCTGAAGTAGAAGGTGCAAGGGACCTACTTTCCTTCTTGGATTGCTTTTCCTTCTTATCCTTCTTCTTCTTTTTACCCTTTGATGAAGATGAAAGTGCTTCTTTATTCTCTTCCATTCCCTTCAACTGATCTTCATCTTGAAGTAATAAGAACTCTAGCTCTTCAAATGTAACCTCTTTATCTCTTATGGTAAGGGTAAGAGTGGTTATAAAAGATCGATATGAAATAGGAAGTGAATTAATCAATGTATTTACCATTTCTTCATATGATATCTCAACTCCTATATTTAAAAGTTGATCTCTAAAGTCAACGAGTCTTGTAATTTGGGTTTGAATTGAGTCACCAGCTTTCATCCTTGTATTTGCTAGTTGTCTCCTCAAGTGAGGTTTCCTAGCACGATTTCTACTCTGAAAAAGATTCTCAAGCTTCAACCAAGCTTGTCTAGAACTTCTACAAGATCTGATATGTGGTAGAATATGCTTTTTAACACTCGTTTCTATGAATGAAAGTGCTAAAGCATCTCTATCATCCCATCTTGCCTGATCTTCAATAGAAGGAACTATAGGAAAAGACCTACTTGTGACTCTGGATGTCGAAGTAGTTACCTCTTCTTTAGTTGGTTCTATAATAGTAATTCCTTCTTCACCTTCTTGTTTGGGTCTTGTTAAGCATCCATTGATGATACTCCATAAATCCTTTGTCACTAAAATATTCATCATCATGAAACTCCACATGGGATAATTAGAAGATCTATCCAACTTGTCTTCAATCTCAATTCTAATCTCACTCATCTTAACTAAGTGTGTATGTCAATTATGCTCTGATACCAAGCAATTATGCTCTGATACCAAGTGTTGGAATTTGGGGCCCCAGGATTGTTCCAAACTAAAATCTCTTGAGCATACACACTTAATTAATTAAGATGATAGATGAGAGATAGAAAGAAAGAGATTTTGAGACAAGGATAGAGAATGTAAGCTGGATGCTTACTCACTAAAAAATAGATGTACAAATTGCAACATGGGAGTACTACTCAACAATATAAAGTGGTGCACTCAATAATGGAAGAATATCCAAGAAGATGATGATACAAAATTTAGATTATGTTGAAATAATCTAAGTGTGTGAATTGAATGAGCAACGAAGCTAACCTTATTCTCACAAAATAGTGTAACAGAATTGTAAATCAACCAACCCTAATTTTGAGATTAGGGTAGAGAAACCCTAAAAAAAAAATATAAGGTTAATTCACAAAACATAGTTACCACCACCTTGTAGAAGACTCCTTGCTCCAAGAGAGTAGCCTCTAGGCTTCACCAAAACTCCACCTCCAAAGCTTCGGAACACCAAGAGCCGGCTTCTGATCTTTGAGTGATCACCTCCTCCAAGTGTGTGAGACTCCTCCTTGATCTCCTTGAGAGGATTGCTTGATGAGTGATTATACTAAACAATGAGCTTGGTCCTTATTTTATAGCTTCCGAAGTGCCCTCCAATAGCACTCTAAAAAGCTAAGATCATTGTAGCTAAACTTCGCGTAATAAAACAAAAGCCATCGCTTACGATGGCCAAAAGCTATCGAAGTCCATCGTCGTTGTACGTTTATTTTTTGGAAAAGAAAAGCAAAAATTCGTTGTTCACTGCCGACGGGACTTGAACCTTGGTGGCCCTTTTAAGAGGCTTTTTGCATATCCATGCTGCCACGTGCTTTTCCTTGAGAAGGGACTAAAACAATTAGTCTGAACATCAAGAACATGAAGACTCATTGCTCTTGATGAATCTAAGCCACAAGGATGGCAAAGAAGATGATCATTTATTCTACATAGATTCAGGATGTTCAAATCATGTTGTAGGCAACATAGCTTTCTTATCTGACTTGGAAAGTCCAAAGCATAGACATGAAGTTCAAACAGGGGATGACACAAAGCATAGTGTGGAGAAGATTGATAATGTTAAACCTTTGAAGTAGGAGAAAACAAAAACATAGCTCTATTCAACTTTGGATCTCAAACCCTAAGTGAGCTTGAAATGTGGCATAAGAGACTAGCTCATGTGAATGAAAGAACCTTGAAAAATATATGCAGATATCAAAGTGTTCTTGGATTGCCAAACATATCAAAGCGACACATGATTAACATATATGATGCATGTCAGATTTGAAAGGCACAAATACAAGCATTCAACCACAAAGGCTACATCCACAACAACTTATTGTGCTTAGTACATACATATGTATGGGGGCCAAGCCAAGAACCTTCATTGGTAGGATCAAGGTATTATGTTTCATTTATTGATGACCATAGTAGATGGAATATTGTGTACTTTATCAAGTAAGAATGAAGTGTTTGATTGCTTCAAAAAGTATCGAGTGGTTGAAGAACACATGTCTTGGTATGATGAAGAAAAACAAAAGGTAACTCTACCAAATGATCTTGATTTTGATTCTCATCAATTAAGAAGCAAGCATGATACATATGCTTTGGATCTAAGAAATGATACAGATGATGAACAAGATGAAAATGAAAAGGATTACAAGCTATGGAAGTCAAGATGCAAAGCTAAAATGCAAGACTGTGGAGAATTCTCCAAGCAAGCACTTAGAAGGTCAACAAGGAAGAAAAGACAACCAGAAAGATATGGATATGATTACACATTTGTTACAGAGCATTCAATCTACTTGGCAAATGACTCAATTTTAGAGGAAACCTCAACCTATGAAGAGGCAAAGGGAAAACCTAATTGGGAAAAGGCCATGCAAGAAGAAATAGATGCATTGAAGGAGATGGACACTTGGGATTTGGTTCCAATGTCACCCCATTAAAAGTTAAATAAAACTTAGATGGATCACTTTGTAGGTACAAGAAAAGATTATTTGCCAAAGGATGCTCACAATCTCATGGTTGCATATGGGTTTATAATGTCAAAACAAACTCAAATTGATCAGTTTGCAAGTACAAGGCAAGGCTATTTGCCAAAGGATGCTCAAAAACACATGGTATCGACTATGAGGAAACATTCTCACCAGCTGCAAAGATGACGACAATCAAAACATTGATAAGTTTAGCTATTGTAAGAAATTGGAGACTCCTCCAACATGTTGTGAAAAAATCTTTCCTAAATGGTTGGATAAGTGGAGATATACATGTCACAACCACTAGGTTTTGAAAACCCTAATCATATATCTTATGTTTGCAGACATAAGAAAGCATTGTATGGATTGAAACAAGCTTCTAGAGCTTGGAACTATAGGTTGGCTACAGACCTTCAAGACCAAGGGTTCAAACCTAACAACTCAGATCCTTCTCTATTCAACAAAAGGGATCACGATTTGGATATCTATCTATATATATGTTGCTGATATTATTGTGATAGTTGATGATCTGAATGGCATTCAAAGGATCAAGAGACACATGCAAGTGGAGTTCAAAATTAGCGACTTAGGTGAGATCACATAATTTCTAGGTATGCAAGTGATTTATACAGATGAAGGGATGTATCTGACTCAAAGAAGATACATTGAAGACCTAGTTCTCAATTTCAGGATGAAGAACACAAAGCTTGCAAGTAAACCTTTGCAATTGAACCATAAACTAAGTGTTTATGAAGGTGAGCATATTGATGATCCTAAAGAGTATCAAAGCTTAGTTGGTAGCTTGATATATGCTACTCAAAACAAGACCAGACATATCATATATCGTGGGGGTGCTTAGTTAGTTCATGCACTCACCTAGAAGGCCACACATGGATGCTGCAAGGAGAGTACTCAAGTACC
Organism: Ceratopteris richardii; assembly: GCA_020310875.1. NCBI lineage: Eukaryota > Viridiplantae > Streptophyta > Polypodiopsida > Polypodiales > Pteridaceae > Ceratopteris > Ceratopteris richardii. The sequence continues at coordinate 71,173,518 of CM035441.1, read as the reverse complement.
TCAAAGGGACACTTAATGAAGATATCTATTATCCTTACTCTTCATATTTGGATATCAAAATCTATTGAGATATAGATTGGGTAGTAGCAAAGGATGATAGAAGAAGTACCTCTCGATACTTAGCATTTGTAGGTTTAGAATTGGTGTCATGGAGTTCCAAGAAGAAATCAACGGTTGCTTTATCTTCAAGTGAAGTAGAATATAGAGTTCTAACTATTGCAACTCAAGAAGCCATATGTCTCAAGGAGTTGTACTCAGATTTAGGACTTCTAAGTTCCAAACCTCACTTACTTGGAGATAATGTAAGTTCCATGCATTTGGTTGCAACATTAGGTCCAAAAGTGAACCTTGTATGGGCCTTGTAAGGATTCCTAATTTTAAGGGATTAAAATGGCTAATTAGATGGATTAAGAGGTTTGGAAAAAACACCAATGGTATTGTACATTAAAATAATGAATAAAGTCAAGTAGAGGATTTGTGTGTTTTTCTAGCCCTTAAATGTATTGTTTGGATGGCCATGATATACATTAGAATTTGGGAATTGAAAGTAAAAAGGGAAAGCTCACACTATGTCACTAGAAGACAAAATAGGTGCAATGGGAGACAAAATAGGTGCAATGGGAGACAAAATAGGCTCATACATGGGAAGAGAGAGAACATAATATTGAAATCGTGCCAGTTTTCAGTCGTTCCATCCTGACATGCTTGGATGGTGGAGATTGAGACCCAAACTTTTGGCACTAAAAGACAAAATAGTCACACACCCTCTCACTAAAAGACAAACGGCTCGAGATTCGTGCAAGAAACATGGGTATCTACATGGAATTTCAAACATTAGATGGAATACAAATTAAATGGTGTAGATTTAATGTCTAGTGATCCATGCATGGATCAAATCAAAGCCATTGGATTCTCTCCAAATCCAATGGCCCAAATTTTAGGCTCCTTTTCCTCTTGAAGGAGCAACAATAACCATTAGATCTAAAGTAAATCTAAGGGCTATAATCCAAAGCCACTCAATTCTCAAGAAATGATCTTAGCCATTGAATTTCTAGGGGATCCAAGGGTTCTATTTGAATTCCATTTCCTTCAAAAACTACTTGAATGACAAAACCACGAATTTTGATAGGTATATGTGGCTTTGACTGGCCTAAACCAAGGGAAGCCTATACCTACCCTAGTTGACTAAGGGACTAGAGTGTGTCCACCACCCTTCTCTCATTGGTCCATCACTAATCACTCTCTAATCCAAAAGGCCCATGCAAGGTTCATTTTTTTCCCTAATAAATTCAATTTTTCATGCAAGGACAAAGCACATAGAACTCCATTACCACTTTGTAAGAGAAAAGCTCATGGCAAAGGAAATTTACATTTCATTCATTCCTATTGAGAAGCGAATAGCAGACATGATGACAAACGCACTTGATGGGATAAAGCTTTGTAGATTCAAAGCTATGGCTAGTATTCAACCTATCAGAGAATGAAAACTCGAACATAAGTTAGCTTGAGGGGGATCTATTGGTACAAGCTTTCATCATTCTTGTGGTGGATATGCTCTACATCAATCCATCATTTGAATGATACAACATATACCACTTGTGGAGTTTTATTTGCATTCATTTATTGTATTGAGAGTTTGATCATAGTATTTACCTTTGTAAAAGGAAAGAGTAAAAGGCATAAAACCCACAAGTTAAAAGTGGCTGGGATTGATTCTCAATCAATCAATCAAAAAGTATATGTGACTTCAACTTTATCTTTCCCTAGATTATAGGAAAAGATTCTAATCAATCTAAACTACCAAACCGGCCTGATTTTGAATTCAAATTCATGAAGAAAAGGTGTGATCATATCCTCAACACTATATATAAAGACCCCAAAACATTTTACATTAAGTATATTGTTGATTTGAAATAATACATATACTCTTTGGTCATTGCTTGGTGCCATTTCTGTTCTGTGCTCCTTCTTTCTCAGATTCAGTCAATGTGCAGAGATTGTTGCTCTCTATATAGAGTGAAAAATATAATTTTTAAGCATGCATTAGAAAGATATAACTTTCTAGTTCATGTGTACAAATTTTCAAGTCATTTGATTCATTATGTGTAGAGAAATTTATTTTTTTTTTCTCTGTTTCATTCTCTGCACATCCCTGAAAAATCAGGATGAGACCTGTTTAGTGTTAAGGTAATTGCTCCTTCTATAATTGTTATAAATTAGGGATTTTATGCATTTTAGCAAGCCAACCCTATGTATGCCACTCCCATAAGAGGAAATTTTTCATTTGTTACTATGCTGGTAGCTCTCAGTGTTTGAAATCATAACTTCCATCCATTTTTAGAAGGTTTTTGTGAGTTAGTCAAGGTGCAAGTTAATTATCTGTTTGCATCAACCTATTCTTGTTGATGTTCCAAACTATCTATTGGATTTTATTGCACTAACCACAAGCCTACAAGTTTACTTTATATATCCAAAGAGCTAGGGATGGCCCCATGCTAGTTTGTTGGACCAATTTCATAACTTGAAAACTCTACTCTCCAAGCCTCTCCAAGCTTCTCCAACTTCTTTCACACACTTATAGGGTTCATGCAAAATTCCATTGGTTTTAAGGTTTGGTTGGTCCACTTGCAAATTCCAAGTACATTTGAGAGTCTAAACCAGAGTCTCATCTTTACTAGGGAAGATTCAAATTCTTCGTCTAAGAGTTCGAGGAACTATAAAATTCAGATGCGGTACAACCTATTTGGGAGAAAGCCAGATTGTCAGAATATTTGGAGCATCATTTCCTAAGCCCAATTTTTATCAATGTTCCTTCAAGATTCACAATTTGTGAGAAGGCATCGACAAAGATGTGCCACAAACTTTTGTACTACCTTTACTTCTACCAGGCCAACCATTGAAGAAATTCAAGCTCACACATAAGATAGTAAGGGAAGTGCTCCTTGAATGTTTGGAACACATATTCCCTCTAGTGAGGAAGCCTTGATGCTAGAAGAGATGAAGACAAAATGAGGTTTTGAAGCTGTAATCGGAACAATCAACTCGGAATCCCACGTACATCGTAGTACTACAATGGCTATATAACAGGATGGAAGAATTGTAATCAAGAAACTAGTTGAAAGTTTAAGGAAGTCATGCTTTGTTAGAATAGGTTCTCACCAAGAGAAGCTTTGATGCACCTTTCATTGAAACCATGCATCTACTCTCAAAAGTTTAGGATGTGTTTGATGCACTTTGATTCCTAATGAAACAATCACCAACCTGGTATGACCAAGGAGGACCACACCAACAAACTACCACTAGTTGCACCATCAATGTAATAGTACACCCAAATGTATTACGTCGATCAATCCTTAGAGGACATACCCCACCCTCAATTTCATTGATCAACACTTTTGGATTTTCCACAACTCTTTCTCCCCCTCTCACCACTAGTTTAATGTCTAGAGACATCTCCTTCCACTTCAAAAGGACACCCACCAAACCAGACCACCCGTTCTCACCACTTGAACACATTCTACTCCTATTCAACAATTGATTGGAATTGTATTTACACCCCTAACACCACCTATCCACCCCACAACTCTCCTTCAATCGGAGTAACAAATATCCCGAGTCTTCACGACCCTCAATGATTAGGCATCATAATTTAGTTTCTTTTTGAGCCTTTGGTGAGGATCTACTACTCCTATTTTCCAACCTATACAAACCACCAAACCAACTCCTTTCGAACTAACGACTACCCCCATTCCTAATCTAATTAGAACCACAATTAGAACCACAAGGTAAGGAAGTAGTGGTGCAATTGGAAGATAACCTAAGCGTTCAAATGGCACAAAATGCCAAGCTAAGTAGGAATATGGGATTTCTCTTTATCCACTTGGGAACTCCACACAAAGAAAATGCAGGCCTATAGAAACAAAATTGGGAGAACATTAACGCTACCATGGAAATGACAAGAATCACACCTATCAACTCCTCACAATTTTAGGTTGTGCCCCTAGAATCACACCTATCAGCTCCCACTCTTGAAGGACACATTTTGTTCACAACAAACCACCGCTTGGTCCATGGAGAGTATCTCTATCACTCTCCTTCAAGAGACAACACAAGTAGAAGAATTACGTAGATATATAACCGACATGTACATGCAACGCCATCAATATGAAGTGACTCTAATGATGGAAAGTGAAGAGCATCTAGCTTCTACATCTAAGTTATTGGTGGAAGAGGAATTGTTCCAAATCTCCATGGATATGAATAAGAGTATGAGCCGCAACCCCCAATAGGAGGATGCATCATGGAAAAGGATAGGATGTGTTCGAGTTACAACATGTCTTCATGGGTGAAAAAACTAGAAGATATCAATAAAACCCACTCCATTTGTGTAGAATCCCAACAAGAACCCTTAGTTCTGGTGGAAGTTGAAATCTCGCACTCTAAATACTTCCAGCAACTGCAACCTCATTGCTAGATAGTTACAACTGACCTACTATACTTTTTGTGTATCGTAATTCTAGTAAATATAGTCACAAAAAAGCCTACCTTTGCCACCGAGTTTGCGCGCGATGACCTTCTAGCCATTGCAAAGCAAGGAACTATTTTTTAGCCCAACTAGCATGCATAACTAATAAGATATTATCCCAAAATGCTTTAAGCATGGAGTACGCCCTCATTACACATTCTCTATAACCCATCCTATGGACCTTTACCATGAAGGTTTTGCTCCAAAGCCTTCATTACACATTCTCTATAACCCATGCTATGGACCTTTATCACGAAGGTGTTGTTGTAAAGCCTTCATTATGAACTAAAAAAACAATAGGATTCAAAGATGCTGGACATTGTAGCAAAGATGTACATGTAGATCTTTGATCTCATGCTTACAACTTTTAGGGTCTTCAAGACGGTTAAGTATCCGCATTTCAACATGCCCAATTTTCAAAGGAGAATAGCAAGAATATTGATTTCAACTAGTATATCACATGAACACTACTCCACTAGTCAAAGTCTATTATGCATGGCACATAGAATCAAATATTTGCATTAATTTTATAAACACCCATTTGAGGACATGTTTGATACTGGCTTTTGGAAGCACCACTCAGAGATCTTTAATTCTCGGCTTCCAATCCACTCCACTTATTGGATGCAAAACTATACAATGTTTGGAACACTTCCACAATATTCATCCTAACATCCCTAGGGCTGATGAATGCCCTTGACTTGAAGTTTCAAGGAACTTACACTTGGCTGATCACTCTTTGGAAATATAATTTTTTCAATGTTATAGTTATAATTCTCAAACTCCAATGTCTTTCAAGGAGAAGGGACACAAGGGGGGGTGTTGCTCTTGGATAGGAAGGAACCACTAGTTTAAGGGAAGCACCCACCCACCAAAGAAGAGGCAATACATAGATTAAGAGGTGCAAGCCAATTTAAAAAATACAGCATTAATTTTTATACAACTAAATAATGAATTTCATCACTAATTTTGTATATACAAGAAAACCCAGAACCCCAATTTTGTGCAAGCTAACGAGTCCTCAAGCTTGAGGATCTTAGGTAGAACCTAGATATCAATTTTTCTATTTTTTGGAGCCAATTAGATCTCCCAAATTACCTCAAGAGCCTAATTTTTAACTATGTCAGCTATTGTATCTAAAACTCATCAAAACTAGTGAAAAAACTACAAATAGAGCTAGAGAGATTATTTTTGAGGTTAGAATTTTTGTGGGAACCGCAGTGGAATCTTGGAGGAAGGCTTGTAAGATTATCTTAATTTAATAAGTACATTCTCCATCTCTCATACTCTTTGCTTCTTCCTTGTGTGACTATGTGTGTATGTGTGTGTGCATCTCACATCCTTCTCACCTTCGCCTTCACTCACTCATTATCATCATATCATCCTCACATCTCCATGCATTGAAAAGGATGAGGTGGCTCTCCTCAACATTGGTGCTCACCAATGCCTAGAGTGAAAGTGCTATTAGCAATTTCTTCAAAAGATCATCGAATTGATTGTTGAGCTTCTTTAATTCATCTATGTAAAATCTATATGGTTCTTTAGAATATGGTTGACTCCTTTGATACAATTCAATAGCATGCTCAATCTACCTTAATGGAGGTATATTTAATGGGAGAAGAAACTTCTTCCCTATGCCGCCTTGAAGCATAGGTGGCCTCACAGGCACACTCATAAAACCTCTATTCACTCAAATGAATGGTTCTCTAAAATTTTGATGATTTGACCCAAGAGTTTTTACACACATAAAATATTCGTAATGACCTTGCTACCTCCCACTATGAGAGCCATTGCATCCAAAACGTAGAAGTTAGCCGTCAGTAGGGATACACACATAGATCACTACTCACTTCTATAACTATTTTTCTCTGAATACGCACAAATTGAACACAAGATTTGGGACAGCTTTGGGATAAACAAGAGATTACAAGAAATGAGCATGATTTGATAATGGAACCGTTCTTAACACTCATAGCTATCTCGCTCATACACACAAAAATCTATGACCTAGATATGGCTACACAAAGATAAGTGAAATTTCTCAAGTAGGGGCTTGCTAAGCAAGGGTTCTAGTAGCTTATTAAAAATTTAAAAAATCTTACACATACATACACACATGAGATCATACATTTAAAGTAAAAAGTGTGTAGATATAACATTGAAAAGATTCCCTAGATGTTAGGAATCCCTTTTCCTAAATTATAGGCTTTATCACACCTAAGTGTGATAGATGGCTTATGAATGTTGTGAGGGGGCTTTTAAATTCAAATATGATCTCAAGTCATTGTGCTTGATATCTTCTTCCTTATCGATTTAAGTGGCATCCATCCAAAGGTCCAATAATGTACTAAGCTTGAAGCCTAAATTTCAATACTCACCCTCAAGCTTCAAGCTCCAATCTACATCCTAGCTCCAACAATCCAATGCCTTTATTGAAATTTGTAAGCTTGATTGAGTCCAATGCTTTGGTGAACATTTCACCAAACTTATCCTTGGTACTTATGTGTTGCACTTGAACCTCCTTAACCAAAACTTTCTTTCTGATGTAGTGATAGTGTACCTCTATGTGTTTGCTCCTAGCATAGTACATAGGATTGATCGATAGGTACATGCTACTCATGTTATCACACATGATTGGAAATTGACTAACCTGCAACTTTAGCTCAACCATTACCTTCTTGAATCACATAAGCTCACATGTAACTTGAGGTAATGCTCTGTTTTTAGATTCTATGGAAGATACGTCAACTATGGGTTGTTTCTTCACCATCCAAGAGATGAGCTTCTTGCTAAGCATCATTGTGTATCAACTTGTACTCCTCTCTTCTTTGGATCCTGTCCAATTATCATTTGTATATGTTTTCACTTGCCATTCATCTTCAAAAGGATAGGATATACCTTCATTTAATGCACCTTTGAGGAATCTAGGTACCCTTTTAGAAGGAAGTGGATATGGAACCCTAGGTGTGTGCATGAATTGAGATAACAGACCAATTGTATATGCTAGGTTGGGCCTTGTATTAGTGCCATAATTCAATGATCCCACTATAGACATGTACAAAAGTGGACCTTGAACTTCATTATCTTCCATTGAAGTCAATTTTATGTTCAAATCCACAAGTTTGTCGAATGATTTGCATCTTTTGAGTCCATACTTCTTTAATACATTCAAGATGTACATCCTCTTCATAGGCCAAATACCATTATCCTTGTATATGATCTAAATACCTAAGAAATACCTTTGATCTCCAAACTTTGGGATCTTGAACTCCTTCCCAAACTTCTCATATATACATATATATATATATATATATATATATCCATGTGTGATAATCAAGTCATCTCGATATACACATAAGTGAACAGATGCTTCACCTTCTCTCTTATGGAACAATGATGGATCTACTTGGCTTTGGTTGTATTGAAAACTGATCAAATAGTCTACAAGCCTTTGTTTCCATGCCCTTGGGGCTTGCTTGAGACCATATAGTGCTTCCTTTAACTTGAAAAAATATCATCCTTGACTTTTTTTCTTAAAACCCTAACCGTTGGTCCATGTACACAACCTTCTCTAGTTTTCCCTTCAGAAACACATTTTTCACATCAAGTTGATAAATCTTCCAATGCTTGCTTCCTACAATAGAAATGATGGTTGTGAGTAGTCATATTAGCCATAGGGCTAAATATTGTTAGAAATGTACAAGGTCAAATGTGTGTGAACCAAAACTTAACTCAAATGCCACATAACTTCACTTTTTGGTAAAGTCTACAACCACTTTTACACGAGTTTTTTAGCTCAAGATTCCATCTAGCTTGATTCAGAAAAGTCGGGAATTTCGGAGGTCTCATTTGAATTCGAATTCTAGACCAATGTTTGAAGCATTATATAAGAAATGGCTTGGAATAAAGTCGTGTCCATCCTCTTCATTCATTTGTGCACTTTTAGGATCTCATTAAGAGTTTATACATCAGGTCTAAGCTACCCCCTAGCTAAGCTAGCCCCTAATAGTTGAAGTTTTCATGTAGGCTGAGATTTTTTATCATCCATATCTCATTGTGTAGTTGTCTGTTTCATGCATAAGATAGCTCATCTGAAGCTCTTGTTGTAATTTTTCTTTTGTTTGATTATTATTTTTGTCTCAAGTTCTCCTTGTCCTTATCTATATTGATCTTGAAAGCTCTTTAGTCCATCTCTGCATATTCCAAAATATGTGTGTGAAAAGGTACACATTGTTATAAGCTATCTGTTTGGGTAGATTTTGGTTTCTCTTGAGCAAGGGGGTTGACATAGGTCACGTTCTCCAAATTTAGTGATCTATGGATTTTTGGAAATCTTAAAGCATCTATTTTTTTTATGAAAAATTTCATAGGTTTATTCCTCAGGTAGAGCAATTCAATTTTTGGTGGACTATGGTAATGAACTATTTGGTCCTAGAAAGGGCCTATCATTCTCTTACTACAACTAGGAGTGGATATACTCGATCACTCATATGAGAGCTCATTATTGAGCATTGAGGACATCAAGAGTAGTGCTTGAAGTTGCCTACGATCCAAAGATAGAAGCAAAGATCATGAATATTTAAAGAAGAAGTTGAAGCAAGGGGGAGTTTCTATCATCATCAAAGGTTCAAGACAAGTGGAAGCTCTTGTGGGAAGGTAACATATCATTCTTTCTCACATCTATCACAATCCAAGGAGGGCTTATGAGCCACTTTATAGTCTCATACACAATAGGAGACTATGATACCCAGATTGAGAACCTTGAAAAGCTGAAAGATGTATGTTTATTTGTTATTCTATGGAGCAAGAAGGTTATAGATGATACAACTCTAATAAAAAGGAGTTAAAGGTATTTAGAGATGGTGTTTGATGAACACAAACCATGGTATGCTTCAAACGTTTCATTGTAGGATGAAGACATTGAAGAAGCAGAAAGGAGATATGAAGCTAGGTTTCAAGATAGCTTGGAAATCAGTGGTCCAAGCATAGAAATAAGTGCAACCATGGACTCAACCCATCAATTAATGAATAAAGTAAAGGAAACATTGGTAGAGCTTGATGAAGATGGACATGAAGTTGAAGACTTTGAAGAACGTATGTTAGAAGGGGGAGCTACATCAAAAGTAGAGATCAAGGCACCAAGACAAAGAAGGTTCATTCCACCAAAAGGAGAAGAAAGGAGATCAACAAGGTTAAAAATTCCAATATCAAGGCTTGTCTATGATAGTTATATTTCTATGCATTATGCTTTCATGACTAAGGTTATCACATGGATTCTAGTTCCAAGACAAGAATGGATGAAGGTAATTGGAAACAAGTGGGTCTATAAAGCAAAGAGAAATTCTGATGTTTCAATTTCTAGGTACAAAGCAAGGCTTGTTGCAAAGAGATTTGTTCAATCCTATGGGATTGACTATGAAGAAACATTTAGCCCAGTTGCAAAGATGACCACAATTAGGGCAATCATTGGGGTTTCCACATCTAGGAGGTGGCTAATATATCAATTAGATGTAAAGAATGCTTTTCTATGGTGATTTACAAGAGATAGTCTACATGACTCAACCATTAGGGCTTGAAAAGCCTAAATATTCAGATTTTGTTTGTAAACTTAGAAAAGCATTTTATGGTTTAAAGCAAGCTCTTAGGGCATGGAAGCAAATGCTTGTGGAGTACTTGTGTAGGTTTGGATACAATGCAAGTGATGCAGATCCCTCCCTATACCTCAAGAGGAAAGGAGGACTAGGTTTCTACATATGCATATATGTGGATGGCTTGTTTATAACAAGAAGTGATGATCCAAGTATCAAATGGATAAAGGCTAAGCTTGGGAATGAACTCACAATTTTATATCTTGGAGTGCTCAAATATTTTCTTGGAATTGAATTTATTCACGTAGGAAATGGTGTTTACCTAGCTCAATGGAAATACTTGCTAGATATACTTTATAAGTATGGTATGAGTGGATGTGAACCACTCACACGACCTATAAATCCAAACACCTTGTTATGTGTAGGTGAAGGGAAGCCTCTTGAGGATATTTCAGCATATAAAAGCATAATTGGAAGCCTAAAGTATGCTACTATCACAATACATGACTTGTGTGATGTTGTAGGAATTATTTCTCAATTTTTGAATTCACCAATTGATGTTCATATGAATGCAGCCAAGAAAGTGCTTAGGTACATCATGCACACTATCAACTAAGGGTTGTAGTACCCTTATGGAGATGTATTACAACCTCAATGCTTTATTGATGTTGATAGGACTGGTTCAAAGGAGGATAGAAGGAGCACATTTGGCTATGTCTTCATGCTAGGTCAAAGAGTCATCTCATGGATGTCCAAGAAGCAACCTGTATTTACATTATCATCTACTGAGGCTACGTATAGAGCCTTAGCACTTGCTAAATGTGAGATCATGTGGTTCAAGAGATCTTCAAAGACTTGGATGTGGAGGTCAAAGAGTTTACTTTATTTGGAGATAACATATCAAGTATTCATCTAGCAAGTAACCATATGTTCCATGCAAGAAGCAAGCACATAGAGATACATTACCACTTCATGAGAGAGAAGGTACTAGCAAAGGAAGTGGACATTAAGTACATTGACACAAAGGAGCACCTAGCAGATATCATGAACAAATTCATGGATACAAGCAAGTTGGAGAAGTTCAAGATCAACCTTAACATGAAGGAGATCAAAGGAGACTAACACTTCAACTTGAGGGAGAGTGTTAGAAATGTACAAGCTCGAATGTGTGTGAACCAAAGCTTAAATCAAATGCCACATAAATTCACTTTTTGGTAAATGCTACAAGCACTTTTCGACAAGTTTTTCAGCCCAAAATTCCATCTACCTTGATTGAGAAAAATTGGGGAATTATGGAGGCATCATTTGAATTCAAACTCTACACCAACGTTTAGAGAATTATATAAGCAATAGCTTGGAAGAAAGTACTTTCCATCCCCTTCATTCATTTGTGCACTTTTAGGCTATATAAACATTATCATAATTCAAAAGACTATAACTTCCATCAATGTTGAATCCGAACTTATTGTATGGTTAAGTACTTCACTTAACATCAAATACTTAACTGATGCAACGGAGCACAACACCAAGTCAGACTTCAACCTAAATGTAAATCAACACAAAGCGGTCAGTCGCTATGCTACACGCAGTCTGGCAAGGACCTGCCCTGTGTCTCCTTCGCTGCTAAGCGACACGAACACAACTCTTTTCATATTAATCATTCAAAAATTTACATCATTCTAGCTATTTACAGTGCATCATCAACATAATTACAAAAATATTATGAATAATACATAAACCACCAGGTAGCCTAACATCGGCATGCATGGTGGACTCGAACCCTAAATACATGCTAACCTTCATCTACAATTCCTTGTATGTACATGGTACGAGCTTCTTCAAACCTGCATTTAATCTTTTTTTGTAGAGTCTTCAGCAACTACTGTACATGCACAGGATCTAGTAACTGAGCCTCGGGGCAAGCAGAACTCGAAGCAGCCGCTTGTGTAAGTAGTTGGTGACTGTGATTTTGCAAAAAGGCTTCCTGCAAGTAAAAATCATTTTTGAGTGCAACTTGACACCGAAGCTGGCTCTCAGCTATCTAGGCTTCGAATCTCTGTAGTTGATCCTATTGTAAGCCGAGTTGCTTCTCCAATTTATCCATCTGCTGAGTTTGAAATTGAATCGTTTTGAAATAAGCCTAGCACTCTTTCTCTGTTGCTTCAAATTCCTTCCTCAATTGTAGCTTTTGGCCAATTTCATTATTTAACTCCTACGCTTTTGGAACAACTCTTCTTTCATAGTGGCTAACTTTATTTCCCATTGAGCTGCTTTCGAATGCAGAGTGGTGCAAGCGTGCTCCAGGACATTGACTTGAACTTTTGTAGCTTCAAAAACTTTATTCATCTTGTCAAGAGTAGCATCCTTTTTTGCTAGTGCTTGCCATAACTGTAGGAGTTCAGCTTCATGTGAAGAGACCTACTCTAGAGATGCACTTCACTGGACTGAAGACTAATGAGCTCCTCCTGGAGAGGGGTAATATCCTCTTCCAGTACATCCATTTTATGCTAGAAATATTCAGTAAGTGCTTACTTCTCAGCAAGCATTTGCAACTGGAACACTTCAGAAGCTTGAACAAGATATCGACCAATAGTAGCCATATGTTGGAGGGAAGGGGGAAAAGATTAGGAAATAGCAAATGAGGGGAAATGACTGTTGAAGTAGAGGGAGGCCGCACCAAATCCGGTAATTTTGATGGGGAATAATCAAGAGATTTCGATAAGGTATTCGTAGACAAAGCAACAGAAGAAGATACAAGAAGAGGAGAAGTAATGGGTGCAGATGAAACGGTCGGGACCAAGGGCTGACTTTGGGCAGGTGGAGAAGAGGGAGAGGGTGGAATGGGTACAATATTCACTTCTGGATCATCTCTTGGGAAGAGTGGCTAGTCGAGAAGGTAGTTCCTCAATGAGCAAGAGAATGACTTCGCGGACTGTCGTAGAAAGGGGGGTGGGTGGAGAACAAGGAGGGGTGGAAAAAAATTCAACCACATCTTTACTAACACCTTGCTTGGCCATCATAGGAGCAACAACCTCCTTCTCGGAAAGGTGAATGCCGGTAGAGACTAGAACAGAATTTGCACTCGATGTCGGAGAAGAAGTTAAGGCTACGTGATGTCGTTTTTGTAGAAAACACAACAGGGCTTCGTCTTCCTCGTCCGCCTCATCCATATGAGAAGACATTTCCACAAGAAGAAGAGAAGGACCAGGGACAACAGAATCAACCAGGTGTAGGCATAAGGAACAAAAACAATTGGGGAAGGTGAGTGCGCAAAAATTTGCCCTTCACCAATTGGTTAACCACTGCCTAACATTCCTTGTGAATGTGATAGAAATACAAGAGTGCCCAATTGATCGGTTCATGGTAGATCGCATCAATGGCTGAATAAAAGGATCATGATATGTCATAGTTGCTTTTTTGCAAGTTAAGGGCGGAGACCAAGAATTGGAGTGCTTGACACTCATGAGCGGGACGACACATAATCACATATTTGTTGGAAGATCTAAGGGGAAAGAACTGGTTCATGCCATGCAACAGGGGGGAAACATCACTCTTACCAGCATTGACAAGATGAAATTGGTCTACAATGGTGGAGACCATAACATGAGTGGTGATAGAGAGGGAAATGATGGGACATGCATTATCCATGTGCAAACAAGCAGCAATGGCATGGGCAAGTGTGAAGGACAACAGATGGGTCGACACCTGATGCCATGGCAATTTCGTGAACTATAGCAGGCCGCGTACCCGAAGGTGCTCCACGAGATTGTCCAAAATGCCTATGCTTAATGTAATGAGATGCGATAGAGCTTCCATTGTGAAAGCAAAGCACACACTTATAGGACATAGAGCAATCACAAACAAAAAAAGCACACATAGAGGACATAAATGTAGCACACACAATCAATGGAACAAGATTACCAAAAATCATCAAGTAATCTGGGCAGAACGACTGCATACAATTAATCATCAAAAGGAGTGACACAGTAACTCTAGGCCATCAAAAATCATCAAGGGTCTATCACTTTAATAAAACATAAACGGTGGAGGGTGACACAAAATATTTAGGTACATGTAACAGTTAAACAAGATGAAGTGACCAGGGAACAATTGAATAGTCAACCGAAAATGAACTAGAGAGGACAATGGTTTATTTAGAGAGAGATATATATACAATTTATGGTGGGTACCGGATTCAAACAATTATGGATGATGGACAATAAGGGCAGAGTTTAGAACCATTGATAGGGTTTGATACAAGGACTGTGGTAAGGGTTGCTAAGAGAAATGTAGCCGAACCAAGTTGAGCAAAAATATGGTAAGGTCCAAACCAACGAAGTTTAAACTTTCTTGCTTTAGAAACACCGGAGTGCGAAGAAAACGATCATGAGTTTTAGCTTGGCATAGCTGAACTTCTTGTAAAAGGAGAAAACTTTCCAGAAATTACTCATCAAGAGACCGTAAAGTATCGATCCACACAGGGAGAGATTCCTGAGGTAATAATTTTTGCTCTAAGGCCACCTCTAAGCTAGGGACAACCAACTCCATGAGTACAATGGCCTCCAATCCATAAGCTAATTTAAATGGTGTGCAACGAGTAGCGACATTGTACGTGGTCCGATAAGCCCACACCACAACAGGTAAAAGTTGATCCCAATGCTCAGGGCAGTCGGGAGTACATTTCTTCAACATAGTGAGTTAATTTTTAGTAGTGCTTTCAGCCAAGCTGTTAGTGCATGGGTAATAGAGAGTGCTGAACTTATGGATAATATTAAATGTCTGTGTCAGAGCCTGTAGAAGAGTGTTAGCAATGTGGGTTCCCCAATCTAAAACAATTTGTAGTGGCAAGCCAAAACAAGGGAAAACATCACTCATCAAGCATTTAGCCACCACCTAAGAGGTAGTAGATTGGATAGCCCAGGCCTCGACGCATCGGGTAGCATAATCGATACAAGTGAGAATGTACGAGTTATTAGTGGAAATAGTCGGAGGTGAAATAGGACCAATACGATTGAGTCCTCATTTTTGGAAGGATTCTAGGAGTAGAACGAACTGAAGAGGAAAACAATATCGCTGCAGGGCTCGGCCCATCCGCTGGCAAGAATCGCAATGTTTAACATAAGAATATGCATCAAGTTGTAGGGTAGGCCACCATAAACCACTCTATAAAACTTTTTGGTAAGTGAGGTCCCCTGAAAAATGGCCACCAGAGGGTTTAGATGTGCCATATGTAGCATAGAAGGGACTTCATGAGGAGGGATACAATGGAGAAGGGTACCCGAATGATCGCCAAAATTTAATTGTGTGAGAAGTCGAGAATGACATGCCTGGGACTCACCTCCGAGCCTATTTATAGCCCTTGCCTAGTCACCATCTAGAGTTCTCTCTAAGGCCCCTCTACTCATCTGGCCATCATGAGTAGGCACCTCGTATGAACTCTTTGGCTTTTGGCCTTGGCTATCCCCCGAGCAAGGAACTTCTCGTTCCTCCAAGCATGTACATCTCTGGAATATAACACTCTCTCCCCCTTCTAAAGATCATTGTCCTCAATGATACAGATGGAGCTGTAAACCTGGGAATCAGAATCTATGATTCCAAATAATAAGAGTAGAGTGTGTTAGGTGTCTGAAATACTAGATAATAAAAAAAGTAGACAACTAGTCTCCGTGCTTCCTATCTAGCATTTCCACCAGTCAATAGTATTCCTTGCCTTGGGCGTACTATAGAAATCCCTCTGAGGCCCAATGAGTCCATATGTGCGCAACATAAGTACTCGGAATATCCTTGGACTCCTTATGCCTAGACCTTGACCACTAACTTGTGACGACTTGTCACCTATAGAGACCTCGGTAGCTTGCCCTTGTCTCCCTGAAATACCCACTGATAGCTTTTCATATGGTATTATCATTAAAAAAAATCACTTACTCCACTAGAGTAATGAAAAAAAAAACTATGCTCATTCGAAACAATGTGACTATGTCCAACCTCTCTCTGGGAGAATACTAAGAAGAAATGAAAATCTTTTCCAAGTAGTGTTTTATCTCTAAACTCAAGTAAATCTGCTTGATTTACTCACCATAATGAAGTGAAACTCAAGAAAATCTCATCACGGTCCAAACTATGAATCCAACATGACAACCAATCAATGATCCAAACGATGGACCAAAATATCAATATGTCAATCTATCAACTGTGGACCAAGATATCAATATGTCAATGATCCAAACTATGGACCAAAAAATCAATCTCTCATATCCAAACTATGGACTAAGATCTCAATCAGTCACATCCAAACATGGACTAAGATCTCAATCAATCGCATCCAAACTATGGATCCAAATATTGATCTATCATATATAATAATCCAAACTATGGATCAAAATATCTCTCATACAAAATAAATCCTAATTCACTCTCTGAAACCAAGTCCATCGTGCCAAGTGAAGACGTGCTAAGAAAGTCTAGCAACTAGTGGAACTACCACCGCGTTCTCAATAATAACATGTAAGATGTTCCAAGTGGATGAAACTTGCTTTAATTGTTTTTTTACCACCATCTGATCATCACTATGATCAAATCATTCCCAACTAGGAATGAGGTGTATCTGGTAAACTACTATAATAATCTAGCACTCCCATATATAATGAGAACCAAAATGTAAGTCCACTAAATACACTGAAAAATGATAAGTAGATGTGTGCACACTCATAGCCCACTAGGCTAAGCATCTAGCGCACCTCATACACACTATGAACCATGGCCTATTCTCAGGCATATCAAATAAAGTAGTACATACTCTTTGAATTTCTTCTTAATGCAATTGCCTATTCATAGTTCTTATGTGCAAACCTTGCCTTTCCATTTCTAGGCCACTTGCCTGCGGACTTGCCTTGTTTGTGATCACATACAGAGTGACTGTCTCAACTTCCCCTCTGTTGTCTAATAATAAGATGATACCAGAAGATCATATAAATGAACTCCAAATCATATAAAAAATACAATCTCAGAGACTTCTCTCCCATACCATCTGTCCTACACCTAGGTAGAATACAAAGTTTTGATGTACCACCAAAATTTATACCCCACATAGATGCGTGTATGAGATTAAAGTCGAACACTTCTCTCAAAAAATGATAAGAATAACTCGGTGAGTACTCACAACCATAAATAATGTAATGAAATCATGAAGTGTACTCACAACCATAAATAATGTAATGAAATCATGAAGTGTACTCACAACCATAAATAATGTAATGAAATCATGAAGTGTTCCTGAAGTGTTTCCTTCCCTCGATGGAAAGAACAGAGTCATTCCTATGACTCTATCACTCATAACCATCTCGAGACATGAGAAACTATTTCATAAATCAACTCAAGTAGAGTTGTGAAGGATGCGGCTTGCATAAAATATCAACTCATGCATCTTGAATGAAATATTGACTCACAATAAATTGGAATTTATACAACTTGTATGAATCCAATTATTTGAAATGAGAACAACTAACAAAGTTCTCCTGTTCCATGCTCTCATGGCACTATATATATTCTTGAAAAATTTCGACAGAGTCTCCTCTGTCCTACTGAGAATGGTCACCAAAAACCAATGCTCAATAAAAGAATATCTAGGGCATATCTAGCCCATGGTGATCACACCATCTCAAAAAAATATCATAAAAAACCTGTGAAAAGTCTTTTCCTTTCAACAATGCCTCCTCCATAAACAATTTCCAACAGCAACAGATTAAATCTTACTTTTAACTATCTTTTACTAACCCAAAATCTATGAAATTCTCCACCCTTATGTAGCTTTTCTCAAGCTTTCATTAGGCACAAAAATCACTTGATTTGGATATTTTCTCAGAGTTTTATCCAAGAAGAAAATATCCAAATCAAGTGATTTTTGTGAGAATGCACAAGGTCATCTTCTTGAAGCCCTTAAACTCATCAAAAAAATTCCAAATTTCATTTTCTTTGTGCCCAAATCTAGGTCAACTTATCTAGTTTGGTCTCACAAAATTTCAATTCAAAATGAAATCGAATACTAATTCAAAAGTATAATTCTATCTCTGCTACACTTACGCTTAGGTGAGCCTAGAAACAATGTTGCTACACTTTTATAATATCTTCTAACTATGAAGATAACTTCCAAAATCCTTGAATTTTGGTTATAAAATAGGCTTTACATTGGAGTAGCGTCTCCAACAAAAATTTTTGAAATTGGAGTTTCCAATAGGAAAATATCATGTGCTCATCAGACACATGTATCACTCTTTGGAAAATCCTCGCAAGAGATTAGTATGAGAAGAATAGATCATTTGACCTATCACATGATGTCCAATTTCTCCCCCATTTTAATAGCATATAGCTACTACTACCTACTTTTATTGATATAAGTTTCATAGTATTTGGATATTTGAATCTTCCACAATGATCAAAATACTAAGCCTCTATACCTGCCAAATTTTAAAATTTTGCAGAGGCTAAGTTTTACTATTTTCTTTATATCTCGTAAATGGAGAACAATTTCATCCTGCAATTTTATATCCACTATCTGGAGGTGTGTATCTAATGTTAGAGACAAAAATCATGCAATTTGAGTAAATGAGCTAAGAGAAACAATCGCTTCTAGGTGACATGGTCTCTAATGATTTCATAAATTCCAGAGGCTTCACTTTCATGTGCAGAGATCTTTTGACTTATCAAATGATCTTCAAAAACCAGGAAACTTGTTATGCACAAAGTGTATCTAATATTTCATTTCCAATAAAAATCATTCCATTTGGATCTACCAATTAAGAGAAATGCCCTTTGTAACATGCCTATGTCACTTGTTTTAGGCCTCTACCTCTACTAGCAGCACTTTTAAGGCAGAGGTCATTTGACCTATCTAAAAGTCTCCAAATTACTTGAAAATTGATCAGCTTCAAGAAAATCCTAGGACCTACTTTCCCTCCAAATTTCAATAAATTTGGGCATTCCCTCAAACAGTAGCATGCAAATCTCTATGAGGCTGCTACCTCACTAACTATTTGTGCGACCATTTTTTTCAAACTTAAATGACAAGACATGTTAATCCTTATTATTAAACAAACTAATTCATTATCTTGGATGTATTATGTCATGGAGATGTATCCATGTATATAATGATCATCTAGATCAATGCAAACCAAATAATCATCCAAATCGTCTCGTTGAAAAATCAACTCTTTACATAGTATCCACCTTTTAGTGAAAGTGAATATCTATGGACGTCATTCTATTCATTGTGCTTCTTGCACATTCATTAATCTTATCACAGCCAATCATATACAAGCACTTAATACTTGTATTGATGATAATAATCATAGCACTCTTGTACGGACTCGAAATAAATGTCTATATCAAGTACATAGACTTGCATGAAAAACAATTTATGTGCTCATGCGTTACTAGATCTTAGTTGCTCTTGATGTATATACCTTATCTTTTTACTTTCTAAAGGCATAATTAGCCTATGCCTGGTACCTCGATCACATACCTCATGCTCACCCTAACCAGTCGTGCTGATACATAAAAGTGATCTTCTATAAATAGAAAATGCATCATGCACTTCAACTTTCTAGCAATCATATAGTCTATGTATACATGCATTTACTCATGCATTTTACTTCAATAAAATTATATGCTTTTAGCTATTCTGATAGAAGACTTCCTTTCTCACACAACACAACATCACTCTAGTTCTCACATGGCATATAACGACATGTGGCTACGAAATTTCCGGCAGCATTTCGCCAGGAAAATGAAGCCTGAAAAACAAAAATATTAGTCTTTACAATGATAGGCATCAGCCTAGTGGTTGGCAAACCACTCTCTTTACTCCAGAAACCTGCAAATAAGAAACTTTGCCAAAATGTGTTGTTGGGCACTACATGCCCTCATTACAATGTCTTTTTTTTTTTGCCTTCAATACCTGCAAAAGATTCTAAAACACACAAACAAAAACATGTGCATGCTTTTATGAATCAACATAATTTAGTTTAGCTTCATGTGCATAAATGAATTCATGTAAAATACTAGCTTTCATGCACATTCCAATATTGATTTCATAAAACTCGAAGAGAATACAATGGAAAATTATAAATTTTGATGCGAGGAGTATGCAAATGAATTTATTTGAGAGAAAAAATATGATGCAAATGTATGAAAAGCAATTAATTCCTATCCAAAATGGTTCAAAATATGGTTAAAAACTCCTAATTAGCATAATCGAACACTCAATTCACTCAAAAGGAGTTTCTCGATAGTCAATAGCCATCTAAAAGCTTGTGCCGAGATGGCTTCCAATGGTCCAAATATGAATTATGACTAGTCAAAAGAAAGTTGTTGAAGTGTAGAATCTATACCAAGTTAAATTTCTTGATTTGGATATTGTATGAGGAAGTTATGGCCAAAATAATGAAGCTATATGAGTGGGCAGCATACCTCTTGAAATGATATGCAGAGAATTAAATGATCTCTACAGGTGGTTTCTAAATATCCAAGCATAGCTTGCAGCCATTCATTGGAAAGCGCTTGTAGTCTACTTTCTATACCAAGTGGAATCATCCAATTTGGATAACGTATGAGAGAGTTACAGCCATTTAAGTGGAGGTAGGTATATTAATGTTGCTCCTTCTCCTATTTCCTATCTTTCTTTTTCTCTTTCTTTACTCTTCTCTCTCTTTCCATTCTTTTCCTTCTCTCTCTAATCTTCATTTTCATCTTCTCTCTTCCTCTTTTCTCATCCATTTTCTTGCTCCCTCACTTTCGTTCTCTCTTTCTTTAATCCTTTCTCTTTTTCTTTCTCCTTCCTTCTCTTTATTTCTTTATGCTCTTTCTTTCTCTCTACTTTTCTCTTTCTCTCTCTTCATTCTCTTCTTCTCTCTCTTTCTCCATCTCTTTGTTTTTCTCTTTCTCTTTCTTTCTTTCTCCTGCTTCTCCTTCTACTTCTCTTTTTCTCTCTTTATCTATCTATTCTTGTTATGTTTTGTGTATCTCATTCTTGTGCTATGTTCTACAAAATAGCAAATGTATATAAAATTTATTTGAATATTGCCAATGTGAAAAATCAACGTGGCTTCTAGGTTAGGTCGTTGGCCTTGCTAGAGCAAGGTCTTGAGTTCAAATCCGGCCTCCGCTAGTTCCAGACAGCACGAGATACTCTGCTGACGACGTGCAATTCCCTCTTTTTGTCCTTCTAGCTCCGCGAGCTGCAGACCTTTTAAAGAGGATTTCAATAATCCAGACGTTCCACGCGAGCTCGCCATGTTTGCTTTCCACGGAGATGATGATGAAGATGCACCAAAATTAGCATTGAATCTTGCCATAAGTCACCAAAAGAAGCTCTTTCTTCCATCTCCCCAAGGTCTCTCTCCCTCACGCTCTGATACCAAATGTGAGAAGTCGAGAATGACATGCCTGGGACTCACCTCCCAACCTATTTATAGCCCTTGCCTAGTCACCATCTAGAGTTCTATCTAAGGCCCCTCTACTCATCTCGCCATCATGAGTAGGCACCTCGTATGAACTCTTTGGCTTTTGGCCTTGGCTATCCCCCGAGCAAGGAACTTCTCATTCCTCCAAGCATGTACATCTGTGGAATATAACAAATTGACCAAAAATAATCTAGAAATGTTGGCTGTAAATAGCAAGTTCCTATCGGGTTGTGTTGGATACCATCCCTGATGGAAACCCATTAGATAAAGAATTCATGAGAGTGTGAAAGAACGAGGGGTAAATGATTAATGGGTAATGGTGGTGTGGCGGTTGTATAAATAGCAGGCCAAGAGTCATCAATCCCCTCTGGTGGTTCACCACAATCCCATCGTCATAGAAAATCGGCAATCGTATGTGCCTTGTCGGGTCAGTGTACCACGTCATAGTCAAACTCTTGAAGCAGGAGGACCCAATGAGCTAGGTGCCCACCCAAATGTTGTTGTCGTAGAAGATAGACTAAAGCCGCATGGTCAACATGGAAGGTGAATTTCCAACCAAGTAAATAGTGTTTGAACTTCTTGATGGAATATATCAAGCCTAAACTTTCCCATTCGATGACAGAATAGTTACGTTTCGCTGAACTAAGGCGGCAGCTGGCATAATACACCGGTCTATACCATTTATCTTGTTGTTGCATAAGAACACTGTCGATAGCAATATTAGATGTGTCCACAAACACATGAAATGATAGTTGCCAATTTTGTAGCTAGAGAATTGGTACTTGTGTGAGCAAAGTTTTTAATCAGTCGAAGCTAAGCTGGCATTCATCAGTCCAACAAAATTGCTGCGACAGGACCATGGTCATGCGTGTAAGAGGTATGGTGAGATGGGCAAACCAGTGGAGATGGCGGCCATGCCAGCGAATCTGTCCCAAGAAACACATAATTTCCTTGGGGGTGGTGGGTGATTGTGCCTCGACAATAACACGGACTTTATTAGGATCGAATTGTATACTTTGTTTGGATATTATATGCCCCAGAAGTTTACCAGAGGCCATTGCAAAAATAGACTTTTGTGGCTTTAAACATATTCCGTACTCTCTACACTTTAGAAAACAACACCGAAGGTGCTATAAATGATCAACAGTATCACCAGATAACGAGAAATCATCTAAGTATGCACATAAAACTCGTGAGATATGGGGCAAATATCTCTTGCATACAACATTGAAAAGTGTTGGGTGCATTCCTCAAACGGAACCACATCATAGTACATGTGAAGACACCCCAGTTAATGTAGCCATTTTTGGGATATCGACCTCAACCATTTGGACCTAATTATACCCATTATAGCCATCGAGAAAAGAATACATCTCACGACGAGCTACGTCATCCAACATACTATCAAGGAAGGGTAAGAGAAAAGGGTATGGCACCATAGGAGCATTCAACTTACGATAGTCAACACATATGCATAACTGTTTATTCTTCTTAGGAACAATTACAATAGGCAAGATTCACTCCACATGCTCAATAGGGACAATAAATCCGACCTTCAGTAGTCTATCTAATTCCTCTTTCACTTGTTGGGCATAATTCGGGTTCATTCGATAACTCTGTTGTTTAACAAGCCATGCATTCAGTTTTAAGACTACACGATGCTGGTAGATACGAGGGTCCAAGCCCTTCATATCATGATAATCCAAACAAAGACATCAGCAAATTCTTGGAGGAGGCTAAGCAAATCTTCCTAGAATGCAGTAGCTGTAAAGAGAGATGGTGGATGCAATCTGAAGATGAGTTGGTACTGCTACAACTACCTTCACACCAGCCAACTAAGACTTCAGAGTTGGTTAGTAGATACTTTGAGCTTCCTAAATCCACAACAAAATCACCCGTGTTTAAGAACATCTCAAAACTTTGAGTCAAGACATACTAGTTGCAAAATGACTAGCTCCCAAAACGCACTATTTTTGTACATACACCTACTAGAAAAAATGAAGAGTGCTCTCAATCTGGTAGGAGTTAGAAAAATGCCTTTTGGACATAGAAAATAGAGTTAGATAGCTTGCTAATCCAAGTCAAAATACTTCAATTGATCAATTGAAGACTGAGAACAAGATTTAGAAAAATCTAGAACACTCTTGCCATGTTCGGGGCTCTACAAAGATTCGACTAGTGAGTAGAAAAACATAGATTTCTCACAAACAGTAAATCCAATGACCTTGAACTTCTGCGAGAAAAATTATACTAAGGAATCAATGCAATGCACTTTAAAAATCTAAAAAAGTTTACATGTAGCCCGAGATATGTGCTTCTGAAGTTACTATTCTAAGTGAGTATAACAGAGAATAAAACAGAGAAGAAGTAAATGATGAATGTATAGATTCACATATAATTACAACCACATTGGCAATGAATACTTGCACAATGGGAGTAGAATGATAGAGCTATGGATTAAGCTCTTCAATCTCTACAAATGAACATGAAGTGGGCACGAATCAAGCTCTCTAATGGTGACTTCCTTCTTGCTCTTTTTATAGCTACTTTTGGAGTGATGCTAAGAATTAGGAGATATTCTCTCAGTTGATGGATTTGTGGTTTTAGGTAGTTAGATCCACAAATTTCCTTTTTACATCATGTATTACTTAATCCATTCTTTCTTTCACAATTACAAGAGAAAAAATATACTCTTTTACAAGAGGGGTTCATATGTCTACACATATGACTACAAATGAACATAAATCAAATCATATCGAGCATGTAAGCTTGGGTAAAATGCACCAAAAGCTCCCCCTCAAGCCTAAAATTCTTGGCCTCCAAATAAGTCTTCAATTGTCCTTGATCACCTGCAAGCCAATCATCAACTTCAATCTACTCAATTTTGTACCATCAAGAGCTTTAGCCAACATGTCTGCACATTGCATATCTATAGAGACATAGGATAGTTGAATATCCTTGATCATTAGCTTCTCCCTTACATAATGCTAGTGGACTTCAATTGCTTGGTTCTAGCATGGTATACTGGATTAGCTGCAAGATATAGTGAGCTTGTGTTGTCACAAAAAATGTGAGGTGTTGAAGAATGAAGTCCAAGATCTGTGTACAAAGATTTTAACCACATTATTTCTTGAGTTGCATTAGCCAAACCTCTATGTTCGGCTTTAGTAGAAGATAATGCCACTATTGGTTGGTTCTTGGATGACCAAGAAATGATTTTTGGACCTGAAATGATACATACCCGGATGTGCTTCTTCTATCATCTTTAGATCCGGCCCAATCTGCATCTAAGTAGGCCTTTAGCTCAATATCTGAAGTAAATGGATAAACCAAACCTTCATTCATGGTCCCCTTTAGGTATTTGAGGACTCTCTTGTCGCTTCCATATGTGGTCTTCTTGGCTTAGGCATAAACTGACTCAATATACTAACAATATAGCATATATCCACCCTTGTGAGTGTTGCATAGTTCAAACTTCCAACCAAGATTTGGTAGCTTGTAATGTCTTAAATTGGCTCTCCTTCATAAGCACTAATCTTATGATTTAGCTCCATAGGTGTACCTGCATACTTGGTGTTTTCCATCTTGAACTTGATGAGCATGTCATGCACATGCTTCCTTTGTGTGATTTATATACCTGAACCTGTGTAAATTAACTCCAATCCAAGAAAATAAGTGAGTGCTCCAAGATCACTTATTTTGAACTCATCCTTCATTTGATTGTTTACCTATTTTATTCCTTCAAGATCATTCCCTGTGATAAAAATATCATCAACATACACACATAGTTAGATCACTTCATATCCATTCCTCTTTATGAACAAAGAGGTATCCACCTTGCTAGCTTTGAATCCTTGGTCCTACAAATAAGTCAGCAATCTAAAATTCCAAGCTCTTGGAGCTTGCTTCAATCCATACAAGGTTTTCTTTAATAGTTATGATGATGTGCATCCTCATATCCAGGAGGTTGTGCCATATACACTTCCTCAGAAATCCATCCATTTAAGAAAGCATTCTTTACATCAAGTTGATAGATCCTCCAATTTCTAGATGCAACAAGACTAATGAGAGCCCTAATTGTAGGCATTTTGCAACGAGAGAGAAAGTCTCCTCATAATCAATACAATGGCTTTGAGCAAACCCTTTAGCAACTAAGGATGTCTATTTATACTTCCATCTGGATTCCTCTTGATTTTGTATACCCATCAAGATCCAATTACCTTCATAGATGGCCTGTTAGGTACAAGCTCCCAAGTGTTATTCTCCTTCAAGGCTTCCATTTCTTCATCCATTGCATCTGTCCAAGCTTTCTTGCTTTGTGCTTCTTCAAATGTGGTAGGTTCTTCATTGGTTAAATCCTTTGCAATGTAGATTGAGTGCTTGGTGACCAAAGAAGTATCATAACCACACCTCTCTAGTTTCTTCTTCTCTCTTGAAGACCTTCTAAATGAGCTCTTGGGTCCATATGTAGCATCTTGCATCTTTGCTTTACCTTTGCTCTTCCATAGCTTTAGTCTTTCCAAGTCTTCTCGGTCAATCTCCCAATCACTCTCTTCAATTTGCTTTGGATCCTTTGGTTGAAGTGATGGAAAATCTTCATCCAAGTCATAAGGCAGCTTCACTTTCCTGTCATCATCAAACCATGATTTGTTCTCATAAAAAATTACTTCTCTACTCATAGAATATCCTTTATTAATTGGATTGTACAATCTATATCCTTTTTAATTTTGTTCATAACCAATAAATATGCACTTCTCTGCCTTGGGATCCGATTTCCCTCTTACTTGAGAAGGAATGCGAGCATAGGCTAAGCATCCAAAGATTTTACAATGATCTAGACTAGGACTTCTTCCATTCCACACTTCATATGTAGTGGTTCCATCTAGTGACTTAGATGGAAGTCTATTTATGAGATATGTGGTTGTAGACACACCCTCTGCCCATAGGTAGTTTGGAAATCCCTTTTCATTGAGCATGGACCTTACGGCTTCAACAATATCTCTGTTTCTCCTCTCTGCTACACCATTGAGTTCGCGTGTATACCTTGTAGTGACTTCCCTTTTAATGTCTCTTTCATGCAAGTAGCCATAAAATTGAGAAGATAAGTATTCTCCTCCACTATCTGACCTGAGTCTTTTCAAAGTCCTACCTGTTTGGTTTTCAACAAGAGCAACATACTTCTTAAAGAAATAAAAATCTTCATCCTTGTGCTTCATGAAAAATAGAATGGTCCACCTGCTACAATCATCTATGAAAGACACATAATATCTTGAGCTTCATATAGATGGCTCCGTACTAGGACCCAACACATCCATGTGTGCTAGATCCAAAAGATTTTGATACACATATCCGTTCCTATTGAAAGGTTGTCTATGAGCCTTACCAAATTGACAAGCTTCACACTTATAAATCATGTGGTGCCTTGTGATATTAGGCAAACCAAGACACTTTGGTCCCTGCAAAATTTTTTGACTTTCCTCTCACCAATGTGAGCAAGCCTTTTGTGCCATATCTCCAATTTTGTGAGAGTTTGAGATCCATAGCTAAATAAAGCTATGTTCTTTGTATCTTCCACTTCAAAAGGGAAAAGACTTCCTGTCTTTTCTCCTTTGGAAATCCTTCTAAAGCCTTGACTTGGGTCTTCAACATATGCTCCAAAGCGGTTGAATCTAACGTGCAACCCTTTCTCAACAATCTGCCCAACACTTATTAAATTTTTGGTAATTTTAGGGACATACAAGACTTTGCTTAAGAGGTTCATGTTCCCATATGATGTCTTCACATTACCTATCTTCTCCACGGAGTGCTTTGTATCATCTCATTTTTGCACTTCATGTTTGTTGTGAGGATCTTCCAAATCAAAAAGTAAAGCCACATTTCCTGCTACATGATTTGAGAATCCCGAATCAATGTAAAAGATTTGATCATCATCCTTACCCTTCTTCACTAATAGATTCATAATCAATAATGAATCTTCTTGACTTTGGTCCTCTGCATAGTTATTGTAATCTTTTCTTCCTATATGGACACTTTGATAGTTGTTGTTGTAGCCTCCATTGTATCTACGTCTATTTGATCCACAACCAGCTCCATTGAATCCTCTTGCTCTTGAGTTCCTCGGGTTCCTGAAACACTCTTCAGTAGTATGATTAAATAAGCCACATATATTGCAAGGTTGAGATGATGGGAATGTCCCCTTGCCTTGATTTCCACCTCTACCTCTTTCTCTAGCTCTTTCTCTAGCTGCAAAGTTTGCTTGGAAAGAGCTACATTCATCTTCATTCTTCTTATTCTTTGACTTGTCCTTGACGTTAGCTTTATCAGAATATAAGGCAGAAGTTTGATTACCTCTTGATGTTGGGAGTGATGGTTGGATGTACTCAGAAGATCAAGTTGGTGCTGCTAGACCTGCTTCACACCTGCCCTCCTTTGACTCCAGATATGCTTAGTAGACTACTTGAGCTTCCAAATGATACCATGAAACCATATATGTGCTTTGCAAATGTTATGAGTAATGATCAAATCAAGACAGACTACTTGTGATTTCAAAATCCTGAAAAACTTGCTATTTTTGTATTAACACCTGCTCAGTGTTATGCTCAGTGTGACCAGTGTAGTTGCAATTAGCAAAATTCCTTCTAGAGATATTCTATTAGCTTAGTAAGCTTCTATTTGCAAGTGGAATGAAAGGAAATGATAAACTACACTCATAGAAATCACTTTAGCAAAATAAGGTGTACCCCCGATTTTAGGAGACTTACAGTCACAGACCAGTGAGCACCCCGACTGAGATTTCTCTCTGATGGTTGATCCAATGGCCTTGAAACTTTGTAGGTGTGTAGTAGACTATGAGCTAAATCCAATGTACTTTGAAGCATCCAATTTGGTTCAGTAGATCTTGAGATATGCCTTGTTGAAGTTGACAGAGTTGAAGAGTACACTCAGAGAATAACAGAGATGATCAATATGAGTATATGTATTAAATCTATTGATTGTACATTCCCATTGGCATGATATGTAATGCCCAATGGTACTCAGAGGTGTAGGCTATGGTATAGCTCATACACACTCAATGATTCACTCAGAAATGCCTCGGGATCTGAGCTAAGTGGACAGTCTGACCCGCGACTTTTCTTCTTCACTTATATATGGTTTTAGTGAGGATTTGAATTTGAACTTTAATTCAAATCTCCTAGAATCTTGTACCTAAAAGTGAATGAGATATTCTCTCAATCATTCACCCACTCAATCAATCAAATTTTCCACGAATTAAACTAGTAGGTGTGATTACATGAGTGGTTAAAGTCATATAGACTTTTACATGAGATAAATGGTAAGATCAATAAGACTAGGTTCCTATGGTTCATTCTTCAAGTGATATCCTCATGAATTAACCCAAGCTAGGCTTCCAAGATTCAGCTTTATGTTGAGTCTTCAAGGTTGATATCCAAGCCAAGTGTTAAGGCTTGAATTACACCAACAGCTCCCCCTCAAGCCAAACACTTTGGCTCAAGTCTTCATCTCTATTCTTCAATTACTTCCTGCAATCCAATCATGGATTTAAATCTGCATAGCTTGCTTCCATCCAGAGCCTTAGTAAGCAAATCTGCACATTGCATATTAGTAGACACATATGACAATTGAATATCTTTGCTAAGTAACTTCTCCCTCACATAGTGGTAGTGAACCTCTATGTGTTTTGTCCTAGCATGATAAATTGGATTAGCTGCTAGGTGAAGAGAACTTGTGTTATCACCAAATATAATTGGTGGCCTTGTGTATAGGCCCAATTCTGAATATAAAAGCTTCAACCATATGGCTTCTTGAGTGGCATTTGCTAGCCCTCTATACTCTGCCTCAGTAGATGATAAAGCTACTGTGGGTTGTTTCTTGGATGACCAAGAAATTGGTTTATCACCTGCAAAACATATGTAACCAGATGTGCTTCTCCTGTCATCCTTGCAACCTGCCCAATCTGAATCTGAATATACCTTAATATCAATGTCTGATGAATAGGGAAAGTACAAACCATGATTTTGTGTTCCCTTTAGGTACTTTACTATCTTCTTTGCTGCCTCCAAATGAGGTACTCTTGGTTTGTGCATAAATTGGCTAAGTATACTAACACCATATGATATATCAATCCTGGTTAAGGTAGCATAATTTAGACTACCTACCATACTTTGGTAACCTGTAATATCTTGGAGTTCTTCCCCTTCATGAGCACTGAGTTTGTGGTTGACCTTTATAGGAGTGCTTGAGACTTTAGCTTCCTGCAAATTAAACTTCTTGACCATGTCCTGAATGTACTTCTTCTGAGTAATAAAGATACCTGAATTTGTATAGACCAGTTCAAGTCCTAGGAAGTACTTCAATAATCCAAGATCATTGATCTTGAATTCCTTCATCATTTGCCCTTTGATGTGTCTTATTCCCTGAACATCATTTCCTGTAATAATGATGTCATCAACATAGACACACAAATATATTACCTCTGAATTGTTCCTTTTGATGAACAATGAAGTATCTGCTTTACTCATTATAAATCCTTGGTCTAGGAGGTAGGTTGTCAACCTGTAATTCCATGCTCTAGGTGCCTGCTTCAATCCATACAGAGCCTTCTTCAATTTACAAACATGATTTACCTTCTTGGGATCTTCATAGCCAGGTGGTTGTGACATGTAGACTTCTTCAGATATCCATCCATTCAAGAATGCATTCTTCACATCCAATTGGTACATGTTCCAATTTTTGGATGCAGCTAGACTCACCATAACTCTGATAGTTGGCATCTTGGCCACAGGAGAAAATGTCTCCTCATAATCAATGCCTTGGGTTTGTGCAAAACCCTTGGCTACCAACCTAGCTTTATACCTGTTTATTGTACCATCTGAATTCCTTTTGAGTTTGTAGATCCATCTGGATCCTATCACCTTCATGGAGTCCTTCTTGGGTACCAAGTCCCAAGTGTCACTCTCCTTGAGAGCCTCCATTTCTTCATCCATTGCTTCCTTCCATTCTGGTTTAGTGATAGCTTCTTCAAATGTACCTGGTTCTTCATTCAAGAGATCCTTTGCAAGATACACAGAGTGCTTGGTTACAAGTGGAGTATCATACCCATACCTAATAGGTTTTTTCTTTTCTCTCTGAGATCTCCTCATAGCTTGTGTTGAGGATTCTGGATTATCTTCTAGTTGCTTCATCTTCATCTTCCCTTTGGATTTCCAAGCCTTGAACTCTTCAATGTTGATGGTGTCTTCATCATCTGAGCTTGTGTCCTCTTTCTGAATTGGTTCTTCTCTGATAAGCTTGGGAAAGTCTTCTTCCATATCATAAGGTAGGCTAACTTTCCTGCACTCATTTTCATACCATGAATCATTTTCATCAAAGATGACATCTCTGCTTACCTTAAAGCCTTTGTTTGAGGGGTTATAGAACCTGTATCCCTTCTGATTCAAATCATAACCAATGAAGATACATCTTTCAGCTTTAGGGTCTAGCTTTCCCCTTACCTGTGAGGGAATATGCACATATGCAACACATCCAAAGATTTTGCAATGATCCAGAGATGGTCACTTACCATGCCAAGCTTCATATGGTGTCATTCCATCAAGTGTCTTTGATGGCAACCTGTTAATTAAAAATGTGGCAGTAGATACACTCTCTGCCCATAGATAATTTGGCAATTTCTTTTCATTTAGCATAGACCTAGCTGTCTCTACAATGATTCTATTCCTTCTTTCAGCTACCCCATTTTGTTCAGGTGAGTACCTTGTAGTAATTTCCCTCTTGATGCCTCTTTCCTGCAAGAAATCTTCAAAGTCATTGGAGAAGTATTCTCCACCACCATCTGACCTTAGCTTCTTCAAATGTCTACCTGTTTGATTTTCAACTAGTGCAAGGTACCTTTTGAAACAATTAAATACTTCATCTTTATGTTTCATGAAATATAAGACAGTCCACCTGCTATAGTCATCAATGAAGGACACATAGTACCTTGATCCAGATATGGATGGCTCCTTGCTAGGTCCCCAAACATCTGTATGCACCAATTCTAGATAATCTTCATGCATAAACCCTTTCTTGGTATAGGGCAATCTGTGTGACTTACCAAATTGACAAGCCCCACACTTGTATATCATGTGTTGCTTGGATACATTAGGTATCCCAAGCACACATTGATCCCTACTCATTTGTTTTATGGTCCTCTCTCCAATGTGACCTAATCTCTTGTGCCAAATCTCCAATTCTGATAGTGTTTGATCCTTATAGTTGTACAAAGCAATACTCTTAGTGTCTTCAAGTTCAAAGATAAACAATCTACCTGATTTTTCTCCCTTGGCTATCCTTCTGAATCCATGTCTTGGATCCTCCACATATGCACCATGTTGAGTGAACCTGACCTGTAGACCTTTTTCCACAATCTGACCTACACTCATCAGATTCTTGGTGATTGTTGGAACATACAATACTCTGCTCAATAAATTCTGATTACCATCACTAGTTTTGACATTGCCTACTTTAACAACTGAATGTTTAGTGTCATCACCTGTCTGCACTTGATGCTTGCCTTTGGGTTCTTCCAAATCAGAGAGTAGTGCAACATTTCCAGCTACATGATTAGAGCAACCTGAATCAATATAGAATAAGTGATCATCATTGATACCTGACTTAGATGTCATATTCATGATCAATAGGGAATCATCTTGCTCCTCTGCATAATTGTTGTAATCCTTCCTATTTCTGTATCCACCTTGATAGTTGCCATTGTGATTGTAGTTGTTGTTATAATTATTGTTGTAGCCATGGTAGCTTTGAGATTGGTTGAATCTGCCTCTGCCTTGAGAGTATCCTCCTCTTTGGTGACCTCTTCCTCTTTGGTTCTTGTAGTTTTTGTAGCATTCATCTGTGGTATGGTTAGACAAGCCACAAATATTGCATGGAGATTGGTTGTAGGGTCTCCCCCTACCTGACTTACCTCCTCTGCCCCTACCTCTAGAAGATCTACCTCTCCCTACATAGTTTGCTTGGGAGGTAGAGCCTTCTTCATCAACCTTTTTGTTTTTACCCTTGTCTTTAGCCTTCTTATCAGTATATAGGGCAGAGGGATTGTTACCTTTTGATTGCTCTCCATTCTTTGTGATCTTTGCTTCATGTGTGAAGAGTTGTCCAATCAGAGTTGTTAGATCAGGTGCTTGGATGTCCATGTATAAGTCCATTGCTGTGGTAAAGCTCTCCCACTTGTCATCTGCCTTTAGTCCATTGATCACTTGTCTGACTATTTGCTCTTCCTCAATCTCCTCTCCAACACTTGCAAGTTGGTCTGCAATGTCCTTGACTTTGGTAACAAAATCTGAGATAGATTGCTTTGATTGCTTCCTAAGAGTTGTAAACTCAATCCATAGCTGATTCTTTCTGGCCCTTGTGCTTGATGAAAAATAAGTTGACAAGGTTTCCCAAGTCTCTTGGGAAGTTTTGCAATTCCTTATGTGTGGTAGAAGGAAATCAAAAATAGAGTTTAGAAGATATGACCTTGCCAAAGCATCTTTTGCACACCATTGATTGAGTCTCTCTTGCTCTTCCTTGGTGGGTAGGCCTCTTGCTTTGAATGAGGGCAATTCCTCATCTCCTGATATGAATCCAAACAAGCTCCTTCCTTGTAGATAGGTCTTCATCCTTAGAGACCAAGCTTGGTAGTTGTTCCTGTCTAATTTGTCAATGAAGGAAGGGAAACCATCACCCATGATTACCTTATAAGCTCTGATACCACTGTTGGGAGTGATGGTTGGATGTACTCAGAAGATCAAGTTGGTGCTGCTAGACCTGCTTCACACCTGCCCTCCTTTGACTCCAGATATGCTTAGTAGACAGTTGAGCTTCCAAATGATACCATGAAACCATATATGTTCTTTGCAAATGTTATGAGTAATGATCAAATCAAGACAGACTACTTGTGATTTCAAAATCCTGAAAAACTTGCTATTTTTGTATTAACACCTACTCAGTGTTATGCTCAGTGTGACCAGTGTAGTTGCAATTAGCAAAATTCCTTCTAGAGATATTCTATTAGCTTAGTAAGCTTCTATTTGCAAGTGGAATGAAAGGAAATGATAAACTACACTCATAGAAATCACTTTAGCAAAATAAGGTGTACCCCCGATTTTTTAGGAGATTTACAGTCACAGACCAGTGAGCACACCGACTGAGATTTCTCTGTGATGGTTGATCCAATGGCCTTGAAACATTGTAGGTGTGTAGTAGACTATGAGCTGAATCCAATGTACTTTGAATCATCCAATTTGGTTCAGTAGATCTTGAGATATGCCTTGTTGAAGTTGACAGAGTTGAAGAGTACACTCAGAGAATAACAGAGATGATCAATATGAGTATATGTATTAAATCTATTGATTGTACATTCCCATTGGCATGATATGTAATGCCCAATGGTACTCAGAGGTGTAGGCTATGGTATAGCTCATACACACTCAATGATTCACTCAGAAATGCCTCGGGATCTGAGCTAAGTGGACAGTCTGACCCGCGACTTTTCTTCTTCACTTATATATGGTTTTAGTGAGGATTTGAATTTGAACTTTAATTCAAATCTCCTAGAATCTTGTACCTAAAAGTGAATGAGATATTCTCTCAATCATTCACCCACTCAATCAATCAAATTTTCCACGAATTAAACTAGTAGGTGTGATTACATGAGTGGTTAAAGTCATATAGCCTTTTACATGAGATAAATGGTAAGATCAATAAGACTAGGTTCCTATGGTTCATTCTTCAAGTGATATCCTCATGAATTAACCCAAGCTAGGCTTCCAAGATTCAGCTTTATGTTGAGTCTTCAAGGTTGATATCCAAGCCAAGTGTTAAGGCTTGAATTACACCAACAGCTCCCCCTCAAGCCAAACACTTTGGCTCAAGTCTTCATCTCTATTCTTCAATTACTTCCTGCAATCCAATCATGGATTTAAATCTGCATAGCTTGCTTCCATCCAGAGCCTTAGTAAGCAAATCTGCACATTGCATATTAGTAGACACATATGACAATTGAATATCTTTGCTAAGTAACTTCTCCCTCACATAGTGGTAGTGAACCTCTATGTGTTTTGTCCTAGCATGATAAATTGGATTAGCTGCTAGGTGAAGAGAACTTGTGTTATCACCAAATATAATTGGTGGCCTTGTGTATAGGCCCAATTCTGAATATAAAAGCTTCAACCATATGGCTTCTTGAGTGGCATTTGCTAGCCCTCTATACTCTGCCTCAGTAGATGATAAAGCTACTGTGGGTTGTTTCTTGGATGACCAAGAAATTGGTTTATCACCTGCAAAACATATGTAACCAGATGTGCTTCTCCTGTCATCCTTGCAACCTGCCCAATCTGAATCTGAATATACCTTAATATCAATGTCTGATGAATAGGGAAAGTACAAACCATGATTTTGTGTTCCCTTTAGGTACTTTACTATCTTCTTTGCTGCCTCCAAATGAGGTACTCTTGGTTTGTGCATAAATTGGCTAAGTATACTAACACCATATGATATATCAATCCTGGTTAAGGTAGCATAATTTAGACTACCTACCATACTTTGGTAACCTGTAATATCTTGGAGTTCTTCCCCTTCATGAGCACTGAGTTTGTGGTTGACCTTTATAGGAGTGCTTGAGACTTTAGCTTCCTGCAAATTAAACTTCTTGACCATGTCCTGAATGTACTTCTTCTGAGTAATAAAGATACCTGAATTTGTATAGACCAGTTCAAGTCCTAGGAAGTACTTCAATAATCCAAGATCATTGATCTTGAATTCCTTCATCATTTGCCCTTTGATGTGTCTTATTCCCTGAACATCATTTCCTGTAATAATGATGTCATCAACATAGACACACAAATATATTACCTCTGAATTGTTCCTTTTGATGAACAATGAAGTATCTGCTTTACTCATTATAAATCCTTGGTCTAGGAGGTAGGTTGTCAACCTGTAATTCCATGCTCTAGGTGCCTGCTTCAATCCATACAGAGCCTTCTTCAATTTACAAACATGATTTACCTTCTTGGGATCTTCATAGCCAGGTGGTTGTGACATGTAGACTTCTTCAGATATCCATCCATTCAAGAATGCATTCTTCACATCCAATTGGTACATGTTCCAGTTTTTGGATGCAGCTACACTCACCATAACTCTGATAGTTGGCATCTTGGCCACAGGAGAAAATGTCTCCTCATAATCAATGCCTTGGGTTTGTGCAAAACCCTTGGCTACCAACCTAGCTTTATACCTGTTTATTGTACCATCTGAATTCCTTTTGAGTTTGTAGATCCATCTGGCCTATCACCTTCATGGAGTCCTTCTTGGGTACCAAGTCCCAAGTGTCACTCTCCTTGAGAGCCTCCATTTCTTCATCCATTGCTTCCTTCCATTCTGGTTTAGTGATAGCTTCTTCAAATGTACCTGGTTCTTCATTCAAGAGATCCTTTGCAAGATACACAGAGTGCTTGGTTACAAGTGAAGTATCATACCCATACCTAATAGGTTTTTTCTTTTCTCTCTGAGATCTCCTCATAGCTTGTGTTGAGGATTCTGGATTATCTTCTAGTTGCTTCATCTTCATCTTCCCTTTGGATTTCCAAGCCTTGAACTCTTCAATGTTGATGGTGTCTTCATCATCTGAGCTTGTGTCCTCTTTCTGAATTGGTTCTTCTCTGATAAGCTTGGGAAAGTCTTCTTCCATATCATAAGGTAGGCTAACTTTCCTGCACTCATTTTCATACCATGAATCATTTTCATCAAAGATGACATCTCTGCTTACCTTAAAGCCTTTGTTTGAGGGGTTATAGAACCTGTATCCCTTCTGATTCAAATCATAACCAATGAAGATACATCTTTCAGCTTTAGGGTCTAGCTTTCCCCTTACCTGTGAGGGAATATGCACATATGCAACACATCCAAAGATTTTGCAATGATCCAGAGATGGTCTCTTACCATTCCAAGCTTCATATGGTGTCATTCCATCAAGTGTCTTTGATGGCAACCTGTTAATTAAATATGTGGCAGTAGATACACTCTCTGCCCATAGATAATTTGGCAATTTCTTTTCATTTAGCATAGACCTAGCTGTCTCTACAATGATTCTATTCCTTCTTTCAGCTACCCCATTTTGTTCAGGTGAGTACCTTGTAGTAATTTCCCTCTTGATGCCTCTTTCCTGCAAGAAATCTTCAAAGTCATTGGAGAAGTATTCTCCACCACCATCTGACCTTAGCTTCTTCAAATGTCTACCTGTTTGATTTTCAACTAGTGCAAGGTACCTTTTGAAACAATTAAATACTTCATCTTTATGTTTCATGAAATATAAGACAGTCCACCTGCTATAGTCATCAATGAAGGACACATAGTACCTTGATCCAGATATGGATGGCTCCTTGCTAGGTCCCCAAACATCTGTATGCACCAATTCTAGATAATCTTCATGCATAAACCCTTTCTTGGTATAGGGCAATCTGTGTGACTTACCAAATTGACAAGCCCCACACTTGTATATCATGTGTTGCTTGGATACATTAGGTATCCCAAGCACACATTGATCCCTACTCATTTGTTTTATGGTCCTCTCTCCAATGTGACCTAATCTCTTGTGCCAAATCTCCAATTCTGATAGTGTTTGATCCTTATAGTTGTACAAAGCAATACTCTTAGTGTCTTCAAGTTCAAAGATAAACAATCTACCTGATTTTTCTCCCTTGGCTATCCTTCTGAATCCATGTCTTGGATCCTCCACATATGCACCATGTTGAGTGAACCTGACCTGTAGACCTTTTTCCACAATCTGACCTACACTCATCAGATTCTTGGTGATTGTTGGAACATACAATACTCTGCTCAATAAATTCTGATTACCATCACTAGTTTTGACATTGCCTACTTTAACAACTGAATGTTTAGTGTCATCACCTGTCTGCACTTGATGCTTGCCTTTGGGTTCTTCCAAATCAGAGAGTAGTGCAACATTTCCAGCTACATGATTAGAGCAACCTGAATCAATATAGAATAAGTGATCATCATTGATACCTGACTTAGATGTCATATTCATGATCAATAGGGAATCATCTTGCTCCTCTGCATAATTGTTGTAATCCTTCCTATTTCTGTATCCACCTTGATAGTTGCCATTGTGATTGTAGTTGTTGTTATAATTATTGTTGTAGCCATGGTAGCTTTGAGATTGGTTGAATCTGCCTCTGCCTTGAGAGTATCCTCCTCTTTGGTGACCTCTTCCTCTTTGGTTCTTGTAGTTTTTGTAGCATTCATCTGTGGTATGGTTAGACAAGCCACAAATATTGCATGGAGATTGGTTGTAGGGTCTCCCCCTACCTGACTTACCTCCTCTGCCCCTACCTCTAGAAGATCTACCTCTCCCTACATAGTTTGCTTGGGAGGTAGAGCCTTCTTCATCAACCTTTTTGTTTTTACCCTTGTCTTTAGCCTTCTTATCAGTATATAGGGCAGAGGGATTGTTACCTTTTGATTGCTCTCCATTCTTTGTTATCTTTGCTTCATGTGTGAAGAGTTGTCCAATCAGAGTTGTTAGATCAGGTGCTTGGATGTCCATGTATAAGTCCATTGCTGTGGTAAAGCTCTCCCACTTGTCATCTGCCTTTAGTCCATTGATCACTTGTCTGACTATTTGCTCTTCCTCAATCTCCTCTCCAACACTTGCAAGTTGGTCTGCAATGTCCTTGACTTTGGTAACAAAATCTGAGATAGATTGCTTTGATTGCTTCCTAAGAGTTGTAAACTCAATCCATAGCTGATTCTTTCTGGCCCTTGTGCTTGATGAAAAATAAGTTGACAAGGTTTCCCAAGTCTCTTGGGAAGTTTTGCAATTCCTTATGTGTGGTAGAAGGAAATCAGAAATAGAGTTTAGAAGATATGACCTTGCCAAAGCATCTTTTGCACACCATTGATTGAGTCTCTCTTGCTCTTCCTTGGTGGGTAGGCCTCTTGCTTTGAATGAGGGCAATTCCTCATCTCCTGATATGAATCCAAACAAGCTCCTTCCTTGTAGATAGGTCTTCATCCTTAGAGACCAAGCTTGGTAGTTGTTCCTGTCTAATTTGTCAATGAAGGAAGGGAAACCATCACCCATGATTACCTTATAAGCTCTGATACCACTGTTGGGAGTGATGGTTGGATGTACTCAGAAGATCAAGTTGGTGCTGCTAGACCTGCTTCACACCTGCCCTCCTTTGACTCCAGATATGCTTAGTAGACTACTTGAGCTTCCAAATGATACCATGAAACCATATATGTGCTTTGCAAATGTTATGAGTAATGATCAAATCAAGACAGACTACTTGTGATTTCAAAATCCTGAAAAACTTGCTATTTTTGTATTAACACCTGCTCAGTGTTATGCTCAGTGTGACCAGTGTAGTTGCAATTAGCAAAATTCCTTCTAGAGATATTCTATTAGCTTAGTAAGCTTCTATTTGCAAGTGGAATGAAAGGAAATGATAAACTACACTCATAGAAATCACTTTAGCAAAATAAGGTGTACCCCGATTTTTTAGGAGACTTACAGTCACAGACCAGTGAGCACCCCGACTGAGATTTCTCTCTGATGGTTGATCCAATGGCCTTGAAACTTTGTAGGTGTGTAGTAGACTATGAGCGGAATCCAATGTACTTTGAATCATCCAATTTGGTTCAGTAGATCTTGAGATATGCCTTGTTGAAGTTGACAGAGTTGAAGAGTACACTCAGAGAATAACAGAGATGATCAATATGAGTATATGTATTAAATCTATTGATTGTACATTCCCATTGGCATGATATGTAATGCCCAATGGTACTCAGAGGTGTAACCTATGGTATAGTTCATACACACTCAATGATTCACTCAGAAATGCCTCGGGATCTGAGCTAAGTGGACAGTCTGACCCGCGACTTTTCTTCTTCACTTATATATGGTTTTAGTGAGGATTTGAATTTGAACTTTAATTCAAATCTCCTAGAATCTTGTACCTAAAAGTGAATGAGATATTCTCTCAATCATTCACCCACTCAATCAATCAAATTTTCCACGAATTAAACTAGTAGGTGTGATTACATGAGTGGTTAAAGTCATATAGACTTTTACATGAGATAAATGGTAAGATCAATAAGACTAGGTTCCTATGGTTCATTCTTCAAGTGATATCCTCATGAATTAAACCAAGCTAGGCTTCCAAGATTCAACTTTATGTTGAGTCTTCAAGGTTGATATCCAAGCCAAGTGTTAAGGCTTGAATTACACCAACAGCTCCCCCTCAAGCCAAACACTTTGGCTCAAGTCTTCATCTCTATTCTTCAATTACTTCCTGCAATCCAATCATGGATTTAAATCTGCATAGCTTGCTTCCATCCAGCG
This sequence comes from Ceratopteris richardii, assembly GCA_020310875.1. Classification (NCBI taxonomy): domain Eukaryota; kingdom Viridiplantae; phylum Streptophyta; class Polypodiopsida; order Polypodiales; family Pteridaceae; genus Ceratopteris; species Ceratopteris richardii. The sequence continues at coordinate 71,133,528 of CM035441.1, read as the reverse complement.
CCTTAGTAAGCAAATCTGCACATTGCATATTAGTAGACACATATGACAATTGAATATCTTTGCTAAGTAACTTCTCCCTCACATAGTGGTAGTGAACCTCTATGTGTTTTGTCCTAGCATGATAAATTGGATTAGCTGCTAGGTGAAGAGAACTTGTGTTATCACCAAATATAATTGGTGGCCTTGTGTATAGGCCCAATTCTGAATATAAAAGCTTCAACCATATGGCTTCTTGAGTGGCATTTGCTAGCCCTCTATACTCTGCCTCAGTAGATGATAAAGCTACTGTGGGTTGTTTCTTGGATGACCAAGAAATTGGTTTATCACCTGCAAAACATATGTAACCAGATGTGCTTCTCCTGTCATCCTTGCAACCTGCCCAATCTGAATCTGAATATACCTTAATATCAATGTCTGATGAATAGGGAAAGTACAAACCATGATTTTGTGTTCCCTTTAGGTACTTTACTATCTTCTTTGCTGCCTCCAAATGAGGTACTCTTGGTTTGTGCATAAATTGGCTAAGTATACTAACACCATATGATATATCAATCCTGGTTAAGGTAGCATAATTTAGACTACCTACCATACTTTGGTAACCTGTAATATCTTGGAGTTCTTCCCCTTCATGAGCACTGAGTTTGTGGTTGACCTCCATAGGAGTGCTTGAGACTTTAGCTTCCTGCAAATTAAACTTCTTGACCATGTCCTGAATGTACTTCTTCTGAGTAATAAAGATACCTGAATTTGTATAGACCAGTTCAAGTCCTAGGAAGTACTTCAATAATCCAAGATCATTGATCTTGAATTCCTTCATCATTTGCCCTTTGATGTGTCTTATTCCCTGAACATCATTTCCTGTAATAATGATGTCATCAACATAGACACATAAATATATTACCTCTGAATTGTTCCTTTTGATGAACAATGAAGTATCTGCTTTACTCATTATAAATCCTTGGTCTAGGAGATAGGTTGTCAACCTGTAATTCCATGCTCTAGGTGCCTGCTTCAATCCATACAGAGCCTTCTTCAATTTACAAACATGATTTACCTTCTTGGGATCTTCATAGCCAGGTGGTTGTGACATGTAGACTTCTTCAGATATCCATCCATTCAAGAATGCATTCTTCACATCCAATTGGTACATGTTCCAATTTTTGGATGCAGCTACACTCACCATAACTCTGATAGTTGGCATCTTGGCCACAAGAGAAAATGTCTCCTCATAATCAATGCCTTGGGTTTGTGCAAAACCCTTGGCTACCAACCTAGCTTTATACCTGTTTAATATACCATCTGAATTCCTTTTGAGTTTGTAGATCCATCTGGATCCTATCACCTTCATGGAGTCCTTCTTGGGTACCAAGTCCCAAGTGTCACTCTCCTTGAGAGCCTCCATTTCTTCATCCATTGCTTCCTTCCATTCTGGTTTAGTGATAGCTTCTTCAAATGTACCTAGTTCTTCATTCAAGAGATCCTTTGCAAGATACACAAAGTGCTTGGTTACAAGTGAAGTATCATACCCATACCTAATAGGTTTTTTCTTTTCTCTCTGAGATCTCCTCATAGCTTGTGTTGAGGATTCTGGATTATCTTCTAGTTGCTTCATCTTCATCTTCCCTTTGGATTTCCAAGCCTTGAACTCTTCAATGTTGATGGTGTCTTCATCATCTGAGCTTGTGTCCTCTTTCTGAATTGGTTCTTCTCTGATAAGCTTGGGAAAGTCTTCTTCCATATCATAAGGTAGGCTAACTTTCCTGCACTCATTTTCATACCATGAATCATTTTCATCAAAGACGACATCTCTGCTTACCTTAAAGCCTTTGTTTGAGGGGTTATAGAACCTGTATCCCTTCTGATTCAAATCATAACCAATGAAGATACATCTTTCAGCTTTAGGGTCTAGCTTTCCCCTTACCTGTGAGGGAATATGCACATATGCAACACATCCAAAGATTTTGCAATGATCCAGAGATGGTCTCTTACCATGCCAAGCTTCATATGGTGTCATTCCATCAAGTGTTTTTGATGGCAACCTGTTAATTAAATATGTGGCAGTAGATACACTCTCTGCCCATAGATAATTTGGCAATTTCTTTTCATTTAGCATAGACCTAGCTGTCTCCACAATGATTCTATTCCTTCTTTCAGCTACCCCATTTTGTTCAGGTGAGTACCTTGTAGTAATTTCCCTCTTGATGCCTCTTTCCTACAAGAAATCTTCAAAGTCATTGGAGAAGTATTCTCCACCACCATCTGACCTTAGCTTCTTCAAATGTCTACCTGTTTGATTTTCAACTAGTGCAAGGTACCTTTTGAAACAATTAAATACTTCATCTTTATGTTTCATGAAATATAAGACAGTCCACCTGCTATAGTCATCAATGAAGGACACATAGTACCTTGATCCAGATATGGATGGCTCCTTGCTAGGTCCCCAAACATCTGTATGCACCAATTCTAGATAATCTTCATGCATAAACCCTTTCTTGGTATAGGGCAATCTGTGTGACTTACCAAATTGACAAGCCCCACACTTGTATATCATGTGTTGCTTGGATACATTAGGTATCCCAAGCACACATTGATCCCTACTCATTTGTTTTATGGTCCTCTCTCCAATGTGACCTAATCTCTTGTGCCAAATCTCCAATTCTGATAGTGTTTGATCCTTATAGTTGTACAAAGCAATACTCTTAGTGTCTTCAAGTTCAAAGATAAACAATCTACCTGATTTTTCTCCCTTGGCTATCCTTCTGAATCCATGTCTTGGATCCTCCACATATGCACCATGTTGAGTGAACCTGACCTGTAGACCTTTTTCCACAATCTGACCTACACTCATCAGATTCTTGGTGATTGTTGGAACATACAATACTCTGCTCAATAAATTCTAATTACCATCACTAGTTTTGACATTGCCTACTTTAACAACTGAATGTTTAGTGTCATCACCTGTCTGCACTTGATGCTTGCCTTTGGGTTCTTCCAAATCAGAGAGTAGTGCAACATTTCCAGCTACATGATTAGAGCAACCTGAATCAATATAGAATAAGTGATCATCATTGATACCTGACTTAGATGTCATATTCATGATCAATAGGGAATCATCTTGCTCCTCTGCATAATTGTTGTAATCCTTCCTATTTCTGTATCCACCTTGATAGTTGCCATTGTGATTGTAGTTGTTGTTATAATTATTGTTGTAGCCATGGTAGCTTTGAGATTGGTTGAATCTGCCTCTGCCTTGAGAGTATCCTCCTCTTTGGTGACCTCCTCCTCTTTGGTTCTTGTAGTTTTTGTAGCATTCATCTATGGTATGGTTAGACAAGCCACAAATATTGCATGGAGATTGGTTGTAGGGTCTCCCCCTACCTGACTTACCTCCTCTGCCCCTACCTCTAGAAGATCTACCTCTCCCTGCATAGTTTGCTTGGGAGGTAGAGCCTTCTTCATCAACCTTTTTGTTTTTACCCTTGTCTTTAGCCTTCTTATCAGTATATGGGGCAGAGGGATTGTTACCTTTTGATTGCTCTCCATTCTTTGTGATCTTCGCTTCATGTGTGAAGAGTTGTCCAATCAGAGTTGTTAGAACAGGTGCTTGGATGTCCATGTATAAGTCCATTGCTGTGGTAAAGCTCTCCCACTTGTCATCTGCCTTTAGTCCATTGATCACTTGTCTGACTATTTGCTCTTCCTCAATCTCCTCTCCAACACTTGCAAGTTGGTCTGCAATGTCCTTGACTTTGGTAACAAAATCTGAGACAGATTGCTTTGATTGCTTCCTAAGAGTTGTAAACTCAATCCATAGCTGATTCTTTCTGGCCCTTGTGCTTGATGAAAAATAAGTTGACAAGGTTTCCCAAGTCTCTTGGGAAGTTTTGCAATTCCTTATGTGTGGTAGAAGGAAATCAGAAATAGAGTTTAGAAGATAATACCTTGCCAAAGCATCTTTTGCACACCATTGATTGAGTCTCTCTTGCTCTTCCTTGGTGGGTAGGCCTCTTGCTTTGAATGAGGGCAATTCCTCATCTCCTGATATGATTCCAAACAAGCTCCTTCCTTGTAGATAGGTCTTCATCCTTAGAGACCAAGCTTGGTAGTTGTTCCTGTCTAATTTGTCAATGAAGGAAGGGAAACCATCACCCATGATTACCTTATAAGCTCTGATACCACTGTTGGGAGTGATGGTTGGATGTACTCAGAAGATCAAGTTGGTGCTGCTAGACCTGCTTCACACCTGCCCTCCTTTGACTCCAGATATGCTTAGTAGACTACTTGAGCTTCCAAATGATACCATGAAACCATATATGTGCTTTGCAAATGTTATGAGTAATGATCAAATCAAGACAGACTACTTGTGATTTCAAAATCCTGAAAAACTTGCTATTTTTGTATTAACACCTGCTCAGTGTTATGCTTAGTGTGACCAGTGTAGTTGCAATTAGCAAAATTCCTTCTAGAGATATTCTATTAGCTTAGTAAGCTTCTATTTGCAAGTGGAATGAAAGGAAATGATAAACTACACTCATAGAAATCACTTTAGCAAAATAAGGTGTACCCCCGATTTTTTAGGAGACTTACAATCACAGACCAGTGAGCACCCCGACTGAGATTTCTCTCTAATGGTTGATCCAATGGCCTTGAAACTTTGTAGGTGTGTAGTAGACTATGAGCTGAATCCAATGTACTTTGAAGCATCCAATTTGGTTCAGTAGATCTTGAGATATGCCTTGTTGAAGTTGACAGAGTTGAAGAGTACACTCAGAGAATAACAGAGATGATCAATATGAGTATATGTAGTAAATCTATTGATTGTACATTCCCATTGGCATGATATGTAATGCCCAATGGTACTCAGAGGTGTAGGCTATGGTATAGCTCATACACACTCAATGATTCACTCAGAAATGCCTCGGGATCTGAGCTAAGTGGACAGTCTGACCCGCGACTTTTCTTCTTCACTTATATATGGTTTTAGTGAGGATTTGAATTTGAACTTTAATTCAAATCTCCTAGAATCTTGTACCTAAAAGTGAATGAGATATTCTCTCAATCATTCACCCACTCAATCAATCAAATTTTCCACGAATTAAACTAGTAAGTGTGATTACATGAGTGGTTAAAGTCATATAGACTTTTACATGAGATAAATGGTAAGATCAATAAGACTAGGTTCCTATGGTTCATTCTTCAAGTGATATCCTCATGAATTAACCCAAGCTAGGCTTCCAAGATTCAGCTTTATGTTGAGTCTTCAAGGTTGATATCCAAGCCAAGTGTTAAGGCTTGAATTACACCAACACTTGAGGACTCACCACCTTTGCTAATCTTTGCTTCATGAGTGATGAGTTGGCCCATAAGTGTGTTGAGGTTGGGTACATGTATATCCATGTACAAATCCATGGCTGTTGGGAAGGACTCCCACTTGTCATCTTCTTTGATTCCATTTATGTTTTGTCTAAAGATTTTCCCCCCTTCAATTACCTATCCAATGCTTCCAAGTTGATCTAAAATCTCCTTCATCTTTGTGACAGAATCAGTCACACTTTGTTTGGGTCTTTTCTTCATTGTTGTGAGCTCCATCCACAATTGGTTCTTCCTTGCTCGAGTGTTGGAGGAGAAAAAAGAAGAAAGTGCATTCCAAGTCTCTCTTGATGTCTTGCATCCCTTGACATGAGGTAAAAGAAAATCAGAGATTGAGTTTAGAATATAGGACCTTTCAAGTGCATCCTTTGAACACCAATTTGAAAGTTTTTCCTCTTCTTCATGTGATGGTTGCCCTTTGTTCCTCATGGTTGGCATAGCTTCATCTCGAGATGTGTATACAAATAGATTCCTCCCTTGAAGATAAGCCTGCGTCATTAGAGACCATGTTGGGTAGTTTTTTCTATCCAATTTTGTCAATTATTGATGGAAATCCATCTCCCATGTTGATTGACTATGCTCTGGTACCATTGTAAAGAGAGATGGTGGGTGCAATCCAAAGATGTGTTAGTACTGCTACAACCAGCTTCACACCAGCCAATTGAGGCTTCATAGTTGGTAAGTAGACCTAAATCCACAAAAAAATCACCCAAGTGCTTTGGAACAAGTATCTCAAAAGTTTGAGTCAAGACAGACTATTTGCAAAATCACTAGCTCCCAAAACTTGCTATTTTTGTACATACACCTGGTAGAAAAAATGAACAGTGCTCTCAACCTGGTAGGAATTAGAAAAATTCTTTTTGGAATTAGAAAATAGACAAAGATAGCTTGTAGTCCAAGTTAAAACTCTTCAATTGATCAACTGAGCACTAAGAACAACATTTAGCAAAATCTAGAACACTCCCACCATTTTCAGGGCTCTACAAAGATTTGCTAGTGAGCAGAAACTCATAGATTTCTCATAAAAAATAAATCCAATGACAATGAAGCTTTGTGAGCGTAGACTAGGTATAAAGAGAAATCCAATGCAATTTAAAACGATGAAAAAGGTTAATATAGATTGAGATATATGCTTCTGAAGTTACTATTCTGAGTGAGTGTAACAGAGAATAAAACAGAGAAGAAGTAAATGATGAATGTATAGATTCACATATAATTACAACCACATTGGCAATGAATGCTTGCGCAATGGGATTAGAATGATAGAGCTATGGAGTAAGATCTTCAATCTCTAATGGTGACTTCCTTCTTGCTCTTTTTATAGCTACCTTTGGAGGTAGTTTTGGATTTGAATTCAAATAACTTTACCTAAAAGTGATGCTAAGAATTTAGAGATATTCTCTTTGCTGATGGGTTCGTGGTTTTAGGTAGTTAGAGCCACGAATTTCCTTTTTACATCATGGATGACTTAAGCCATGCTTTCTTTCACAATTAAAAGAGATAAAATATACTCTTTTATAAGAGGTGTTCATATGTCTACACTTATTACTATAAATGAACATAAATCAAATCATATCAAGCATGTAGGCTTGGGTAAAATGCACCAAAACTAGCTAATCCAACCTTAATCTTTATCGGGTGCAGGCTAGCATCATCTCCTAAGTTACAAGTAACGAGTTGATCTTCAGATACATAAAATTATCAGGGCAGGTTGAGATCGTTGGGATGTTGAAACAAATGCTCCATCTCCTGAGAGCCTAAAAGAGTATCCGTGGCCTTAACAACATCATGCATGAGTGGTTGCACCGTACAAGTTACCGGAGACAAAGTATCTAGCACTTGCTATAAATCAATGGTTCCCAAGGATAACAAATCCTGATTAGCATTTAAGAATGCTTCTTCCTCATCATCAGACAATCCCTTGAGCATATGCACAAGCTCAGTGACATAAGGTCGTGCATGCAAACAGCAAGGCTTCATATCGCCAAGGGAAAACACATATTTTTGGTGGTTACTTTTAAAAATAAGATCTTTGGAGGACCAATCTTGCAACACTTTAGCTTGTTTGAGCCAAGGTCTACCAAATAATAGATTGTAGTCTAAACTAGATTTGGGCAATTCCATCACTAGGAGGGCCATTTTAAATATTTCCCCCTATAGGGTGATAGGGATATCTCGTACCAACTCAACTGGGTGAACTCGTGATTGATCAACCATATGCACAAAAAAGTTAACAGGTTCAATATGAGTCCATCCCAACTTCCTACAAATTTCCATCATGGCAATGTTCACTCTTGACCCTCCCTCAATTAATACCTGAGATATTTTATGATTTTTGAACCACACAATAATTAAGGGAACAACATGATCTACTGCAGCGTCCAATTCTGGATTAATGGTAGCAGTGGTAGGTGCATGGGTGAGCTAATACATAAACCATCGGTCGGCCTAACATGCCTTTGATGCAAGATAAATGAGCAATAGCAATATCTTTTACCTATATACTTCACAAGTATCAAACATATGAGGTTGATGCTCTCCTCCTTCCACAATAGACTCTCCTTAGCTTGGTTGTGTGCTCTTAAACTTGATCTACTAGCTCTCCTTTTGTTGAAGTTCAAGGTCAAGGACAAGCATAAAAGTGCGTCAAAGAAGTGGACACACAAGAAGAAGGGGCATGTAGGGAGCTCCAAGGAGTGTATGTCAAATTTTCAGAAGAATCCCCTACAAAAATAGTGATTTTGATCACTCAAACCATTGAAAATATCATTTCACCTTTTTGTTACTCCATTTTTCTCATGTCGAGGAGTCCTTGAGCTTGAGGAGTATTAGATGTACCATCCTACCAATTTTCATAATTTGTAGACTCCGTTTGAGCCCTTAAATAAGCCTTGGAACCTAATTTTTAACTAGGCTGTACACTAGGTCTGAACAGGGCCAAAACTAGTCAAAAAACTATAAAAAGAGATAGGGATCTCATTTTTGGGATTAGCTTGTTAGAGAGTTGCCTTGTTAGAATTTGGAGCTTTGTAACAAAGTTCTTTTGCAATGGAAGCTTTCCATTGTTCCTCTCTTTGATCTTGCCTTGTGCGCTTGTGTGTATGTGTGTGCATGCTTGTGTGCTTTCACTCACGTACTTGTGCCTTCACTTGCTCATGGTCTTCATACTAGTCCTCACATCTTTGCGGATGGACAAGTAAAGGAGGTGGTGCTTATGCTTGAGCTACACAAAATTTTGGTGTCATTGCCAGGGGGAGAGCTTCGAGGATGTGTTGTGATGATAAGATTGTAAATTTGCAATGTTGGAAGGTAACAAATAGTCATTTTTTGTTAATTTCTGATTTTTTTATTCTCCTTCTTCATCATCTTCATCATCTTCACCCATCATCATCTTCATATAAAGTTTTCATTTTTGAGTGCATTTTCACCATTTTCACATCATTTTGCATGTGTGGGACTACAAGAAAGAGCTAGGAAGTGCCTGGGAGTGCATGTGCTTGTGTTTTTCATGATTTTCTACATATTTGGGTCTCCATGCAAAAAATCAAAATTCCTACCAAAATTTGAAATTCCCGCCAAAATTCTTAGAAAATCGTGAATTTTTGTAAAAAATCATGACTTTGGAAATTTCAAAAAATTTGAATTTCACGATTCTCTAGTTTCCCACCTAAAATCACTCAAAAAATCATGACTTTTTGCAAATGAATTTTTGAGAAAATCGCGATTCTTTGGCTCTAGGTGTGGAAAAAATCATGACTCTTTGGTTTTTGGGGCTTGGAAGAAAGCGCGACTTTTTGGCTCTCTAAATCTCAAGAAATCATGACTTTTTGCCTTTCAGATTGGGAGAAAATCGCGAATCTTTGTTCTCCAATCTTTGAAAAAATCACGAATTCTTGGTTTTCTAAGGGAAGAAATCACGAGTTTTTGGTTTTCTCGCTGTGAGAAATCGCAAATTTTTGGCTCTTTGATTGTGAGGAAATCGCGATTCTTTGGTTTGACAAGTGCAAAATTCGTGAATTTTTGGCCTTCCAAGTGTCAAGAAAATCGTGACTTTTTGGTCTTTGGGCTCAAGAAATCGGGACTTTTTTGCCATCCAATCTTTGAGAAAATCGCAAATTTTTGCCATCAGGACTTTGAGAAAATCGCGAATTTGTGCAAGGTGCATTTTTGAAGAAATCGCGAATTTGTGGAATCCCATCTTGAGAAAATCATGACCTTTTGGTTTGAATTTGAAGAAAAAAATCACAACTTTTTGCAAGGGTAACTTTTGAGGAAATCGTGATTCTTTGGTTTCCTAAGTGAAAAATTCATGACTATTTGCATTGTTTTTGAGGAATTGGTGACTTCTTGGGAGGACCATTTTTGGAGAAAATCGTGACTTTTTTGGGAGGACCATTTTTGAGATATTCGCGACTCCTAATAACTTAGATTTTGAAAGATTTGTGACTTTTTGAAGGTAGAAAAGAGTAAGAATTTATGACTTTTTGGATACTTAGGGGGCAAAGAATCGGAACTCTTTACGTTGTTGGCTTACACAAAATTGTGACTTTCTGGCCCTCTAACTCCCAAAAAATCATGATTCTTTAAGAGGTCATGTTTGCCTATTTTGACCCCCAAAAGCCTGGTTGACATTACTTTCTCATAAAATCTCCATTTGGAGTGATTTTGATCTCGTTGGAAAGCTCTTTTGGAGTACTGCAAAGAGGACTCCAAAGGACTTTTAGCGATACAAGGGGAAATTTTGAACTAGAAAACAAAGCTTATGAACCTGAAATATGATAGACACTTAGGCAAGGATAGCAAAGCATTAGATTATTTAAGGCTAGTGTCAGCCATACAACTAGGTCTTGGGCACAACAACTAAGTGGTTATCCCTACACACTAAGTTCAGAAATAGGTGCCCAATAGTCACCATCTATGAGTTCAAGGATATAGAGATACTAGGCAAAGTTGTCTACCTGGATAACACATTGGAGAAAATGTTCTTGGTACCAGAGCATGATAGGCATGCATACACTTGTCAAGGTGAATCAATTTTCACCCCACCAAGATCTAATGTTTCCCAAGGCCTCCAAGGTGTAGGATCATCCAAGGCTCATGAAACCCAAAGGGAAAGATCTAGAGAGAGACCAGAGGTAAGCTTTGCACACACTTTGGGCAGAGACAAACAAGGATTTGAGGGTGAAAAACTTGAAAGAGAGAGACATAGAGCACATAGGCATCAAAGAGATGAACACAATTTTCCATTGCCTAGACCTTGCGAGCACCCAAGAACCCTTAGACCCTCTCAAGTGGTTAAGGCAATGCAGAACTATTTTGATGGGATAGGAGATCTTTATGATCATGTGGCTGAGTTCAAACAAGTGTTAAGAGCTCAACAGGTCGAGGACTTGTTCACCAAGTTCGAGGCATTAGTTTTGACCCTCACGGGTACCACATTAGCTTGGTTTCAGGCCCTGAACATTTACAACTACGAGAATATAGATCAACTGCTAGAATCATTGATTGTAGAGTTCTCCAAGAGTGACATCAGGCATACTACGTCATCCTTGATCCAAAGCTTCAAGCAAACACCCCAAGAAGTAGTGCAACTTGCACGAAGATGGTTCAGACACTACTTAGAAAGATGCCATGTTCCAGAATTACCCATACTAGCCAAACAAGTGGCCTTGTTTTTAGATGGCTTACTAAGCACAAACTTAAGATCATATGAGTACTTGAAAGAGCCTAGATCCATAGAATAGTGTGTGCAAATGTGCATTTACATAAAAGATAACTTGGGTGAGGGGTTAGGATTGTCTAGAATCTATAAGGATTCTGATAGTTCTAGTAGTCATACTCCGAGAATATCCACTGAAATAGATGAGATAGCTGAGCTAATTGCCAAGAAGTTAGGAGTCCAAAATAGAAAAACATCAGGAGTCGCTTCATTGTACTGATTTCATACTTGCGGAGGGGACCACATGGCTAATGTATGCCCAATGCAAAACCAAAACATGAGAGAAAGGAATGCTCCATATTGCACTATTGAGAGAAAATACACAAACCATACAGCTCAAGATTGTCCCTACAATAGGTAGGCTGTTAGACAAACTTATCAACATCCTTACCAACAAGGTAGGTATCAGAATCAATCCCAACAACCATATTATAGGCCACAACAACAATATCAACCTCAGTACCAACAACAATATCAGGCACCATATAGGCCACAATTGGTCCTAGGAAACCAACCGTCCACTCCTACCAATGTGATTCCAGTTAAGTATGCAATGGTAGAGGAGAACCGAAATAGAGCATTGGTACCAATGACCCCATTAGTCTCAGAAAATCCACCAGAGAATAGTGAGATTTACTCGTATCAATATGAGGCACCACCTATGGAACCAAATTGGGAGCCAGAATATTCCAATGTCATGTACACAAATCCTAATCCTAGGCCCCAATTGAGACAAATGAGACCACATCCCCTAGAGAACCATGTTTTAGATGTCATAGTGACCATTTCATTCGTGAATGTCCCCATCCATTGGATCTAGGACAAGGACAGACCATGACAATACAAGGCTTTTGTCTTGAGTGCGGCAAAGAACATCTTCCAAGAGAATGTCCAAGGAATCCCTCTAGTGCACCCAAGGTTATACCCATTAATGTGGTAGCATTAGTGGTGGATTCAAGTGCTACTAGCAATAATGTGACTCCTATACAAGTAATCACCAGAGCACAAGCATTAAAACAAGAGAAACCAGCTGAACAATCAGAGTCAAGTGAGTTAGGAGAGCCTAGTAAGAGAAAAACAAGGACATGGAAAGATACCAGAGAGAAAGCCAATCCCAAGTGGAATGGGAAGCTGTCTGAACTAGAAGAAAGCCTTAGAGATGAGAAAATCAAAATAGAAGATATTGCCTTGCAGAATCCCTCACATGTCGAAAAATCCATCCACACCAACTCATTCCACCCCATCACCCATTGTAAATAGACCACAACAAGGGTGTGTTCTTGCATATCCAACCCCAGAAGGCTTGGACATGATGTTCAAGTCCTACCATGCTCGACTTCAAGAAGGGCCAACACCTACAAACCTAGACAAGAGTTACCCTAGAGCAAATTTAGAGGTTGAACGAACAAAAATGTGCATGAAAATGGTAGAAGTAGCTTAGGCTATGCTCGATACCAGTCAATCATTTTCTTTACCTCCACAGGCTCAACCAGTGGTTGAAAGAGAAATCTCACCACCAATGAAAGCTTATGTTCGTGATTCTATGAATGGTGGAACACCTCTTTCAATTCAAGAGTAGTCTCAAGAGTTCTGACAGGAAATACAAGAAGAGAAATGGGCCAAGGAGAAGGCTAACCCCCCTCCTATTCGTGAGATTGATGATCTACATGATCAATTTCCCCAAGACATTCCATCTATATATGGAGACCAAGTAGAGCAATAAGAAGACAAAAGATTAGATTTTCAATCTAATACTTTACAAGAGTTGCCACAATTCACAGGCCCATGAGAATCTGAATCTCTTGAGATCAGAGCTCCCGCAATATTGGTAAGACATGAAGACTCAATGGTTCCAAGGAACACTGATGTCATGAAAACACTAAGGTTTAGTGTCATCTCAACGTAGAAGAGCTGCTCAAAGTAAAACCTGAGCTATGGAAACATGTGGTGAATCAAGTTCCAGAACTTGATCCAATATGCCAAAAGCTAGCTCTAAGCAAAAAGTACCAGAGATACCTCTAGAAAAAATAGGAGATATGAGTGAAGGTGAAGAAGTTAATACTTATCTTCCAATCACATACCAAGGTTACACAACCAAAGCTATCTTAGACTCAGGTGTCGGTATTGCGATTGTGATCACCTCTTTGTGGCAGTAATGGGGAAAAACCGCATTAAAACCAACTAGAATGAAGCTTCAAATGGCTGATGGACATATTGAAAGACCTCTAGGATTGCTAGAAGGGATAACTCTAACCACTTGTGGTGTAGAGTTTGAGCAATTGTAGATGGTACAGGATTGGGGAACCAACTCCTTATACTTGGAGCACTTAGAGGTCACCACCAAGGTGAATTTGAAGGATTATACATTTAGAGATGTACCACCTCTACAGTGGAATCCTATCCACAAGGCGTAGGAAGATTCAATCTCTGTGCATTCTAAGAGTTCTTCTAGTCCATCCTAGATGCATAAAGATACTCATTTGTGGATGTGCAAGGTCGTGGAGGAAGAGGAAAAATGCCTAAAGGTGAAAGAAGAAGGAAATTCGCCAGGAGATAAAATAGTGAGAGACCGAGCCTACACACCGATGATCTTTTGAGATGAGGAATTTGAGCCTCATGGGTGGCCAGAAATCTTAGACAACATGGAGATTTTTGTCAATGAGCAACAGTGGACACCTTATTATGATGAGTAGAGTCATGATATTTTAGTGTTCATGTGTCAGCCCATGCTAGAAGAGTGTGACCCTAGTGAAGTCATAGAAGAACAAGAGAATGGTGAAGATCTAGACTCCATTGTGATGGATACTTGCTTTAACTCAGAAAAACACTATTCAGAAGATGTAGGAGTGGTTAACCAAAAAGAAGAAGAACCTCTCACAAGCATTAAAATAGTAAATTCAAAGGATGGAAGTGAGGGTAGTCAAAAGAAAAAGAAAAGAAAAGCAGTGAAACATGGAGAGGAGGAATCGTTGTTTGAAGTACCATAGAATTTCAAGAAATATGAAGTGGAAGATAGGAAAATTTTCCTACGAATGCCTAAGAGAGAGGCCATCACAAGAGAAGCATATGATAATAAAGAAAAGACCAAAAACATTGTAGTCACCATTGAAGAGAACGAAGAGAGATGTACATGCATAGGAGATGACCTAAGTAAAGAAGAAGAAGCAGAGTTGGTAGCTTTATTAAGGGAATATAGGGACTTGTTTGCGTGGCACTATAGAGACTTGAAGGGAGTAGATCCGAGAATATGCTCTCATACAAGCTAAAATAAAAGAAGAAATTGATAGGCTGATTGAAGCTAGATTCATCTATGAGATTGAGCATACTGAATGGGTGTCCCCCATTGTAGTGGTGCCCAAGAAGAACGGGAAATTACGAGTGTGTATTAACCTTAAAGAAGTTAATGCAGCTATGATAAGAGATAGCTATCCACTTCCAATCATCGAACATTTAATGGAACCTGTTGGGGGCAAGGAGGTTTATAGCTTCGTTGATGGATTTTCACGTTACAATCAAGTAGCTATAGCCCCAAAAGATCAACAATAAACGGCCTTTGCCATAGAATGGGAAATCTTTGCATTTTGTGTGATGCCGTTTGGTCTCACCAATGCACCTGCAACATTCCAAAGAATCATGTGTCATGTCTTCTAAGAATTCTTGCGAAAGAGCCTAGAAGTATATGTGGATGATTTATGTGCTCATTCCCAAAAAAGAAGATACCATATCCCTGAGCTCAGACAAAACTTCAACAAAAGTAGAGAATATTGAGTTTGTCTGAACCCAAAAATGTGTGTGTTCATGGTACGACAAGGTAAGATCTTAGTTTATATTGTTTCTAAGTACGGAATATCAACAGATGAGGACAAAGTAAGAGCCATCGCGGAGTTGCCAAGGCCAAGGAATGTTAAAGAGGTACAAGCATTTATGGGCCATTGTGGTTATTTCCGTAGGTTTATCCACATGTATGCAATCATAGCCAAACCTATTTATGCCTTGCTGACAAATTTTGAGTGGAACAACGAATGTGAAAATTCGTTCAAGGAGTTGAAGAAACGTTTGTGCACAACACCAAGATTGACCACTCCTGATTGGAATAAACCATTCCATGACCATGTAGATGCATCGAATCATGCAATAGGATGTGTGCTAGCACAATCCACAGGTGACGCAAATCTAGATTTTCCTATAGCTTATGTGAGTAGACAACTAAACACAGCAAAACAAAACTATACCACAATCGAGCGAGAAGGCTTAGGCATGGTGTATGCTGTGAAGAGGTTTAGACACTATCTATTGGCTAACAAGTTCAAATTTCTCACTGATCATCAAGCTTTATTATATTTGGTCAATAAACCTTGCAATATAGGACGCTTAGTAAGATGGTTCCTGTTACTAATGGAATACAACTTTGAAGTTGTTGTTAGAAAAGATAGAACCCATCTTAGGGCATATCAGCGTTCTCGCATCACTTCAGGAGAGCCACCCCAAGGAGTGTCTAATGAACTACCTGATGCTTATCTATTCAATTTAGAAGTTGATCCTAAATGGGAAAATAAGTTGGTGTCTGTCCTAACCTTCGGACCCACAAATAAGAATGTGAGAATGAACAAAGAAAAAATTATAAAATCACAAAAATATCATATATTAGCAGGAAGCATCTACAAACAAGATAAATAGGGTGTATGAGCTTGTTGTGTCGAGGACCATGAACATTGCAGTTGGTTGCAACAAGCCCATGGAGTG
The DNA here is from genome assembly GCA_020310875.1 of Ceratopteris richardii. Lineage (NCBI taxonomy): Eukaryota > Viridiplantae > Streptophyta > Polypodiopsida > Polypodiales > Pteridaceae > Ceratopteris > Ceratopteris richardii. The sequence continues at coordinate 71,117,696 of CM035441.1, read as the reverse complement.
CTAGGAAATCACTATTCTAAACAAAGAACATTGCAGAATCTAAAACGTTTTGGAGTCTATTGCTACTCTTTATCATGTTTAATTCATTCCAGATTGGTGTGCTTCATTGGTAGAATTTATGGGATTAGGAACACTACCCAGCGAAGCTAGTCTAGCAAGAAAACGAAGCATGGAGCAAGGGGCTCAGGACTATGCCTTAGTTGGAGAAAACCTATACCGAAGAGGCAAAGATGGTTACCTAATATTATGCGTTCATGAATCAGACTATTTGAAAGTCTTAATGGAGGAGGTGAGTACTTCTCAAATGATTTTGATGCATTCTTGCAGGACAGAGGAATCAAGAGAGAAATTACAACAAGATATATCCCAGAGCAAAACGGGGTGGCAGAGAGGAGAAATAGATTAATTGTTGAAGCAGCTAGGTCAATGTTAAATGAGAAAAAATTACCTAATTACTTGTGGGTAGAGAGTGTATCTACTGCCACTTATCTTGTAAACAGGTTGCCATCCAAATCTCTTGATGGGATGACCCCATATGAAGCATGGCATGGTAGAAAACCTTCACTTGATCATTGTAGGATCTTTGGATGTGTTGTTTATGTGCATATCCCTTCTCAAATAAGAGGTAAACTAGACCCTAAGGCAGAGAAGTGCATCTTCATAGGGTATGACTTAAATCAGAAAGGATACATGTTCTACAATCCTTGAAACAAAGGATTTATGGTCAGTAGAGATGTTGTCTTTGATGAGAATGACTCTTGGTTTGAAAGTGAATGCAGGAAAGTAAAGCTACCTTATGACTTGGAAGAAGAGTTTCCAAGCCTCACTAAGGAGGAACCCAAACAAATTGAAGACATCAACTCAGATGATCAGGAAATCATCAACTTAGAAGAGTTCAAGGCATGGAAGTCTAAAGGAAAAGTCAAAATGAAGAAGTTGGAGGATATACATGAATCATCCAACCAAGCAATCAGAAGATCACAAAGGAAGAGCAAGAAGCCAATCAGATATGGGTATGAAACTTCCTTAGTTATTAAGCACTTTCTTTATCTTGGAAAAGACTTGTCAATTGAAGAGCCATCATCATAAGAAAGGCAAAGACAAAGGCAAAATGGAAGGAATCTATGGATGAGGAAATTGAAGCACTCAAGGAGAGTGATCCTTGGGAACTAGTACCAAAGAAGGAGTCTATGAAGGTAATTTTTTCTAGATGGATCTATAAGATCAAAAGAAATTCTGATGGATCAATAAGAAGGTACTAATCTAGACTTGTGGCTAAGGGTTTTGCACAAACCCAAGGGGTTGAGTATGAAGAAACCTTCTCACCCGTGGCCAAAATGCCAACCATCAGGGTATTGGTAAGTGTGGTTGCATCAAAGAATTGGAACATGTATCAATTGGATATAAAAAATGCATTTCTAAATGGTTGGATTTCAGAGGAGGTGTACATGTCTCAACCTTCTAGCTATGAGGACCCAAGCAAGGTAATATATGTATGTAGATTGAACAAAGATCTTTATGGATTGAAGCAGGCACCTAAGGCATGGAACCATAGGTTGACTACATACCTTCAGGACAAAGGATTCATCATGAGTAAAGCAAATACTTCTCTGTCTATTAAGAGGAGAAATTCAGAGGTAATATATCTATGTGTATATGTTGATGATATCATACTCACAAGTAATGATGCCAATGGCATCAAGCAGATTAAGAATCAAATGATGCAAGAGTTCAAAATTAGTGACCTTGGATCACTAAAATATTTTCTTGGACTTGAGTTAGTCCATACTAACTCTGGAATTTATATTACTCAGAGAAAGTATATACAGGATATGTTAAAGAAGTTTCATTTGTAGGATGCCAAAGTAGTAAGTAAGTACTCCAATGGAGGTTAATCAGAAGTTAAGTGCTCATGAAGGTGATGTGCTTGAGAACATTGCAGGTTACCAAAGCATAGTGGGAAGCTTGAATTATGCTACATTAACAAGGATTGATATGGCTTATGGAGTAAGTGTTTTAAGTCAGTTTATGCACAAACCTAGGGCACCTCATTTGGAAGATGCCAAAAGGATTTTGAAGTACCTTAAGGGCACTCAAAATCAAGGGTTATATTTTTCTTATAGTTCATACTTGGACATTAAGATATATTCAGATGCAGATTGGGCAGGTTGCAAAGATGATAGAAGAAGTACCTCAAGATACCTATCCTTTGCAGGTCATAAACCTATATCATGGTCTTCAAAGAAGCAACCTACTATTGCTTTATCTTCTACACAGGCAGAGTATAGAGGATTGGCTAATGCTACTCAAGAGGCCATATGGATCAGACTGTTATATACAGATTTGGGTTTGCATACTATATCTCCAATTCTTTTTGGAGATAATACAAGCTCACTACATCTTGCAACAAATCCTATTTATCATGTTAGGACCAAGCATATAGAGGTCCACTATCATTATATGAGAAAGAAGCTATTGAGCAAGGAAATTCAGATGGCTTATGTATCAACTAATATGCAATGTGTAGATTTATTGGCTAAAGCATTAAATGGTACAAAAATTTGCAGGTTTAAGTCTATGATTGGATTGCAAGACATTCAAGAAGATTGAAGAAGAAGACCAAGCCAAAATATTTGGCTTGAGGGTGAGCTATTGGTGCAAATAACAAGCCTACACATTTGGCTAAAGTTTATGTACAATTGAAGCTCCATGGAAACCATTGTTAGGAAGCTTTTCTCTTTTTACTATTCGTAAAAGTCATTATGACTTGAAAAGAATATTTGTAATCATCACTAAACTCGTGGATTTATTAGTTGGAAAAGTCACGAATCCACTTAGAGAATATCTCCTTGATTGGAGGACTACTTTTTAGTAAGAGCCAATGGAGGATTCAAATTCAAATTCAAATCTCACATCTATAAAAGATGTCTAAAAAACTCGCGGGTTAGACTTGACTCCACACCCGAGTTCTCCTTGAGCACATTGAAAGAGAGTAAGGCATACATCATAGCCTATACTACTCACAATCATTAGGCATCATTTATCATGCTAATGATCTTGTACAACATTGTGTTCTAATACAATATATCAATACTTCTCATCTATGGTCTCTCTGTCATAGTCACTCATAACAGTCAACTTGTACTGCTCATATCTTAGTCATTTCTTCCCCATTTTTGATGTTCTATAGCTTCCTGAAATCAGTGCCATTGTTCTCTACATGCTCACAAATTTTGAAGATAATCTATTCAGCCAATTTGGAGAAAAGCGCGTCGAAGTACTCACTAGTCAAACTCTACAGAGGTCCTAAAAAATCGGGGGTAATGATTCAATTGCTAAATTGATTGCTCTATATATAGTGTATCATTTTAAGTGATTCCACTTGGAATCATTAGCTCATTAAGATAATTTGATACCTCTAAGAGGAATTTTTCTAATTTCTACTATACTAGAAGCATTGAGCATAACAAGCAGTAGGTGTGTGAACAAAATAGAAGGTTTTCATTAATCCTTCAACTTGGAAGTAGTCTATTTTGGTTCAATCATTTCTCACATCATTTCCCAAGTACATAGGCACGTATTTAGTGTCATTGGAAAGCTAAGAGGGCCTACAACTCAACTCTGAAGCAACAAGCGGCTAGTACAAAGAAGGATTTCGCACTACCTACTCATTTCTTAGAGTGTCCATCCATCTTTCCCAACATATTTTTCATGATAGCATCATATTCTGATTGCATAACATCCATCCAATTCTCAAAATTTTGTGGTTCATCAAACGAAACATGCTTATTCTCATCTTAGAGACTAGAGGCAACAATAACATAGCAATCTAATGCAAAAGAGGCACTATAAGATCTTGAATGAGTACGATATGATAGGGTGCATCTAATTTGTTATCACGCAAAGTTTGCACCAATCATTTTGGCATAGTTTTTGCCTCCCCAATATCAGCTCTCCCATCAATAAGTACATCATGTAAATCTGCATCAGAAATGGAATGATCTACATCATCACATCAAACCTATAAAGGCTAAGAAGTTGCCTCATTAGGACCAGAACTAGACTATCCACCTATAAAAAGAGGAAGCAAAGTATTATACATGTCTTTGCAGCTAACAGATGTCTCCTTAGTACATGAAAGTAATGGTTGAATAGTATCCTCCACAAAACATCATCACGGCTAACCAAAATGCATTTAGTCTGTGGATGATACAGATGAGAGCCTTTGCTTTTACAACTATACCCAAAAAAAATACATTTCACTGCTTTATCATCTAATTTTCTACATTGTTGTTCAGACCCTAATGCATATGCCAAACAACCAAAAACACGCCAGTGAGCAATAGATTGTTTACAATCATGCCAAGCCTCATATGGAGTGACAAACTGCAATGCTTTAGTGGAGCACTTGTTAAGTACATATGCTACACACATGATAGCCTCGAGCCAGAAACTATGTGGTAAAGCCTGACTCTTGACCATAACCCTGGCCATCTCCATAACTGATATGTTCGTTTTTTTAGTAACTTCATTCTTTTGAGATGTATATGGCACTGTACATTGATGTTTTATCTCGCGTTCAGCCAAAAGTGCATTAAATTGAAAAGACATATATTTCCTCCCTTGATCAGAATGGAGGGTGCCCATTTTACATATCGATAGATTTTCCGCCAAAACTAGAAAGTGTTTGAAGCACATAAAAACTTTGGATTTTGCTTTCAATGGATAGGCCCATGCATGCATGGAAAGATCATTGACGAAATTCAAGAAGTAAAGATAGTTTTCAAAAGAGGACTTCTACATAGGACCACAGACATTACTATGAACAAACTGCAATTTGTGAGTAGCTCAATTTGAACCATCTTTTGGGAATGAGGAACGCTGCATTTTTCCCAAAATACAACTTTCACAAACATGTTTAGGAGGTGCCTGAAGTTGGGGTAGAGAGAACATCATTTCAAAGTTCTACAGGAATAACAAAGTAGCAAAATTCAAATGACCAAATCATGCATGCTAAAGCTTTGCATCTAACGAGGCCTGAGAATCATGTACTACACATGCTGAATCATTCACATATTTTTTCATAGTCTATGAGCTTATACAAGACACAATATTTGTGTTTGTAGGTGAAATAGGACGTTTTTCAATACCTTGTGTAATATTCGAGAGTCCTTTTGCAACCAATATAAGACACATAATATAAGCCCACAATGGATAATTGGTACCGTCCAACTTATATACAATAGCCAACATATGGAATACATCACTACTTTCAGCCATGGCCACTAACTAAAATACCCTGATGTAGAAAAATGATTGTATCTAAAAAACTTGAACAAAATTATCTTGATGAGTTTCACTAAACCTATAGCAGACTTCGAGTTGCTTATACTAGTGAACCAAAACCTGTATATATCTTTGGCACAAAAAGACAAAATTGCCTACATAAGTACTCTGATAGTGCATTCGGAGGTCAAAACGGGCAAATTTCCTGCGATTCTAAGACTGTGACCAAAGGATTATCGACGATGCGCTAGATGAAGTGTCGACTTGCTCTGATACCAATTGTTGGAGTTCAAGGTCTACAGAAGCATGTGAACAACACAAAGAAGAAGAAGAAGCTTGGAATACAACACACAATACTAAATGTTTCACCACTAGAATGTACAAAGATAAGTGATCCATTAGGGCAATAGGTGTATATACAAGCCGGGAAGAAAAAAAACTCCTAAAGAGGGAAAAAAGTACCCCGAAGGTCTTAGTATGTTCACACACATCACTACCTAAATATATCACCATATGTGACTAGCCATCCATCTCTATTTTACTCTTATCAATTGAGAACAATTGCTTGTCAACTTGGAGGCATTATGGAATATGGATTATTAAATGGATTTTAATGTGTTGAGGTTTTTTAATATGATCGTGTTTTGATTTGTTAGGTGAAGAATCACGAGGGCATGAATATGCATGAATTTATTCAAATATTTTTAAGATATTTAAAAGCTAGTATTTTATATATTTTTTATAAAAATAGTAGATCGCTTAGAAAAAGACGTTTTTGTTTAAATGTGCTTTTCTTATTACAAATGAAAGTTCGCATAGATTACTCTATAGTTGTATAAGTGACTATAATTTTCATTAATTATTGACTTTGTATAAGTGATGCTTTAAGTATTGCTTAAGTTACACTTCCCTAGTGTCGCATATGCAATGGTATCGCATAGGCGATGCTATGTAAACATCGATGACGCTCTTGCAATGAACCTTGATAGTAGGCTCATGTAAGCATTAGTATGCACCCGATACTATATACATTGGAACACTCAATCATGAAGGGTGAAATCGTGTCACCTCTACCATCACTATAGAGGGTCCCTTCTTGTAGTGATCATGATCTTTTGAGAAGACTTTACAATACAAAAATTCTAACAAATCAAAGACTAATAGAAATGAGTGTGATTTAATAAGGAGAACTTTATTAACACTCAAAAGCTTTCAAACTCATATACATAAAAATCTCTGAGCTAGATATGGCTATATTGAAATCACTCCAGGAAGGAGGGGGCTTGCTAAGCAAGGGATCTGCTAGCTCATTCAAACTATCAAAGAGCTTATACATACACAAAGTATTCAAAGTACAATGTGTCTAGATATAGTTCTGAAAAGACCTATATGTTCGAAGTCACTTTTCTTAGATTATAGGCTTTATTACACCTAAGAACATCATGAGTGCCCCACCGTTCAAGCAATCCTTTATATTCATAGTCAAAGAAGATAAGGCGAGAAAAAGTGCATCCCCATTGAGGGGGAGTATAGGTTCATCAACCTATTTTGCACCTCCTCCTAGTCTACTTGTAATTTCTTTTCTCTTTTTAATATTTTTCTAGCTATTTCAAACTAGGGAACTAAGTGATTTTTTCAACAACTCTAAATATAAAAAATAAAAAACATTAATGAAATCTGACACTTGTATATTGGGAAAATTATTACGGGTGAGCCCATTGGATGGATTAGTGGACCGGTTCTCTTGTAGTATGTCCTATGTGTTGTATTAATCATATGGTTGAAGGCTCTTCTCGAGTCCGTGTAGAGCTCAAAACATGTGGCCCGCAAAAGCATAGAAGAGCCACACCATAATCTTAGTATGTGATTTCTTGTACAAATGTGCTCTTACTATGTGAGTTCTTGTTTTGAGTCAACCGTAGATCTGAAACCGATATCCATTTAGGAAGCACGTTCTTTTTTTTTTCTTTTATATAAAAGGAAGTTCGGCCTTAGCCTAATCTCCCGGACTTTAATTAAAATAAAGAAAAGAAGTTACAAGTGAAAGGGACTAGTGCCTATGGGACCCCCCAAATCCCACAATGCAGAGGAGGAGTATGGCAAACTAGAGGGCATTACAAATGAGGCGGATAAATTTATCATCACCCTCATGTGGGACCCATTTGGGTTTCAACTTGTTGTTTTCAAGGAGATAAATACAGTGATGTCTAAAGGGTGGAGATCTCTTATCTTGGGAGATCCTTTTACCTAGGAGAAACAAGGATTTCTCGATCGACCATTCCTTAGGAGTTTGGCCAAAATTGACAACACATCGCTCCCTCCAAATCTTCTAGAGTCTCACCTCTGATGGAATTCCATAGCCTCGATGAGCAGCCGACCGCCTCACCCAACATCACCTGTTGCCAGTTGATTTGGTTCGTGAGTCTCAATACTCGGGTCACGTGACGCCAAATAACACGGGACTTGGGGCAGTCGAAGAACAGGTGAGCCAAATCTTCGATGCACCAATGGCAACGCTTGCATCATGGTGGCACACCACAGATTTTGTTAGCCCTTGCATTGGACCAGATACCTTTATCCAAGATCTGCCACATGAGAACGAACTTTTTGATCTCAATTAGGGGGTGCCAAATAGACATGAATTTTAGTTCCCACCGAAGTTTGATCCAAGGAAGGCACTCTTGTTAAGAGTGTGATGAACATCTAAATCCTCTTTGAAGTTGGGGGTTGTAATAAAGTAAGTTTGTGATCTAGGGATCCGATTGGTTCAGACAGATGTGAAATCGGACTTCGTTTGGTCATTCGTTTGTGTGGCCAAAGATCTCGAATCTAGACTTAGTGGTAGGTCATTTACTCTTGCAACCAAGTAATCCACTTAGCCTAATGGTTAAGACTCAAGGGTGTGAAGGAAGAGGTCTTGGGTTCAATCCCCATGGAGTACATGGGAAGAGTGTTTTGCCCAAAGAGCTCTAGAACCTTCTAGAAGCATCCACTAGAGTTAACTCTAGCTAACTGGGACACTTGGCACACATGTAGTTACATGGCTAACAATTGGATGGTTAGTATCCACCTGCCCAAGAAGGCATGCCCAAGAAGGCAGTCCCCTGGAGAGAGCTATATATAGAGGCATTTAGTTGGGAGGAGAGTCATTCATTCAAGAGCAATTCCAGTCGTTGCGTTGTTGCAGGGGTTCTGGATAGCTTCTTACCATTGCTCCATTTGAGGCCCTCCAAGCAAGGAAGATCCTGACCACAGAGAAGGCAGGTAGTTGAGCGGTCCCATGCTAAACACCTGTTTTGAAGAAGAGTCCATTCCTCAAAGGTAACTCTAAGTCTCGGATCCAATTCTTCGAACCTAATCCACTGACTGGTCTCTTGTTTCGATAGTTGTTTCCACTGTTTGAACCCCTTGTTCCATAACCGCTTTGCAGTTTGGAGGTTCCAAGACTCCACCCCCCTAATGCCGCATCGTCAAAATGGGTCACTTTCCTTACCTGCATCGTCAAAATGGGTCACAAATGAAACTCACGCCCAAAAATACCTTGAACGCTCAATATTCACTGCAATTTGCAAACCCGTGTGGCACTCTGGAGACGGGAGTCACGGAACAAAATGGGTCTCCGGCTGCAGACCATGTCAGCCCTTCCCTTAGTTGCGCAATGGATAAAATCATGTGGAACTTCTCCAACAGGACGGATTGAGTTTGACCTTGAACATTTCTCGCCATCCCAGCCACCATTGACTGATCAATGCCTCCATAGCCACCATTGACTGATCAATGCCTCCATATCCAATTGACTGATCAATGCTTCCATATCCAATCTGTATAAAGCTTCGAGCTTCATCCCGTTCAGGACATGATTAAACCATTTGATTCCTGAAACCCTCTCCGCACCCCCTCCTGCCAACACTATCCTGACAAGACTTGATCACACACATCTCCTGTCTGCGTGCTCCTCTAACCACCTTATGGTGCCCGAGAAAGAGGTTGTGGAACACCGCCCAGGCCTACTGATTTTATACAGTGACGGCAGCTTTGAGCGCCCATCCGACCTGGATGTCCCCGCCTGCGCTGATTTCGACACCTCACCCAACGGCGTTGCCACGCGCGATGTCATCATTGATGGTGCCGAGGCAGGCATCTGGGCGCGCATCTTCCTTCCAAGGGCAGCCCTCACTCTGGGCCGGAGGTCTCTTCCTGTCGTTCTTCACTTTCACGGAGGGGGTTTCTGTATCGGCAGTCCTTCAAGCGCGCATATCCACCGAACATGCTCGCGCATGGCAAATAAATCGTCCTGCATCTGGATCTCCCTGTACTATCGCCTCGCCCCCGAGCATCCCTTGCCAGCTGCCTACGATGACGCGTTCTCGGCCCTCCTGTGGTTGCGCACACAGGCATCACTCGTTATGGTGGAGGAGAGAGAGCCGACTGTTAACTGCTTGAACGATGATGGCGCCAGCAAAATGAAGGCGGATCCATGGCTCTCTGAATATGCAGACTTCTCCTCATGCTTCTTGTCTGGCGACAGCGCGGGGGGCACCATTGTCCACTTCCTTGCAGCTAGGGCATCCGGGGAAAATCTCAGCCCTTTGCACATGAAGGGCATGCTTTTGGTGCACCCGGCCTTTCCGCAGGAGGCGCCACGTTCCTCTATGGAACTCAGCAATGTGAAGGTTAGCTTTTTCCACACATCTGCGCTGCCTCCTGGGGCACCCTTCGGCCACCCCTTAATGAATCCCCTCCATCCTGAGTCGCCCATCGATCTTGCCCAACTGACACTTCCTCCAGCCCTTGTCGCCGCTGCTTCTAATGATCCGCTCCTTCCTGGTGACGTCGCCTACTTCCAAGCGCTGAGACGGGCTGGTCACGAAGCGCAGTTCTTCGAGTCTCAAGGAATGGGCCACTGTTTCCACACGTGTTACGATGAGTCTTCTCCTGCGTTCGCTGGATCCATAAACGCGTTAGAAAGAGTGATGGTGTCATTCATCGAGCGCAATCGCATCATGCAAGGCGACACTCCTGGGAGGCCTAGAGCTGAAGCGAGAAGAAGCACAGAATTAAGGACGGAGATCCTCAAGCAGGGAGTTATCAGGAATCCGATCCAGGTGCAACCCTGCGAACAAGTTTCCTGATAAAGCAAAGCGTGCCCCGATTTTATACAGAGTGCTACCGAAAGCCATACTGAGCTTCACTTTCCATCTGCAAATCCCTTCACATTTACGACCATCGCCAAAGTCTGGGCAGCATGCTGACATCTCTCCGTGTTCTGTTCAGGCATTCTTACCTTTACCATCCGGTCAGCAAAAGTCTCAGGCTTTCAATTAGTGTCTTAATTTATCGGATGTTCATTCATCGATCATTCACTCAGTTAGCCATTAAATTCATGCCCCCTGAAAAGTAATTTTAGACAGATGTTCTGGACCCTATTCTCTGCGATTTTCTACTCGAAATTAATGAAAAAAACATATTCCCCGTATGAGGGGATGGGAGGTTGTTAACCTCTTTTGTAACACTCTAGACTCACATGTTCTGCACCCTTTGTGGATTCGGGGGTTCCAAGGGCACTAGTCCCATTCATTTGTAATTTTCTCTTTCTTTAATTATAGTAAAGGAGAGAAGGCCATGGCCGAACTTCCTTTTTTCTAAACAAAAAGATAAACCTCTCATGATGACCAAGAACTCCTAAATTTTCATATGCGTTCCAAGAAAATAACTGTAGTCAAGTCCTATTTCAAAAATATCTCAAACAGTTTAATCGTCACACTCTACATGTGTCCAAGCAAAGAGGAGATAGAAAGTAGACAAGGGCGAAACTCAAATTCTGTCGGTCGATTAGCCAAACCCTTTCTTTCCCTTTCCATTGGCAATATCAACACTCTTTGAGCATGTGTTTCTTTTATTTTTGGTGATGCATTGTGCTAACCTATCCTTCTTTTCTTTTCCTTCTTCTTCTTCTTCTTCTTCTTCTTCTTCTAATTTGGGTGTTGGTCAGTCTTCTGCTACCACCATCTTCAGTGATAGGCAGAGCGCATTGGCACTAAGCACATTGAGGTGCATTATCATTATGTTAGGGAGAGGTGCTTTGCTAGAGAGATCAGCTTGGCATATGTGATCACTCAGGAGAACATTGTATACCTTTTCACGAAGGCTCTGCCTTGGGAGAAGTTTGAAGCTTTAGCTAAGCTTTGGGTTTACTTCCTTTTGTGGATTGATTTCACATAGCTTGGCACTTCCTTATACATGATTGCCAACTCCTGGTTCACTGCATCACTCCCAAGGGGGCTCTGTTGATATATTTAGATAGTGATATGTGTGAACATACTAAGACTGTGGGGACACTTTCTTCCCTCTTTAGGAGATTTTTTCTCCCCGGCTTGTATATCCGCCTATTGACCTAACGGGTTATTTATCTTTCTACATTTTCGTGGTAATACATATAGTATTGTGTGTTATGCTCCAAGCTTCTTCTTCTTCCTTGTGTTGTTCCCGTGCTTCTGCTAACCTCAAAATCCAATAAGTTTGTGGCTGGGTATGCCAAATTAGCAGTACCTTTGACACATCAACTCAAAGGGAAGCATCAAAAGATTAATTGGAAAGAGCAACAAGCAAGGAGTTTTCAAGTCCTTAAATCTGCTTTAGCTTCGACCTCGGTTTTAGAAATAGTAAATCCAAACATACCTTTCCAATTAGAAGTAGATGCAAGTTAATCTGTGATAGGAGTAGTACTAAGCCAAGAAGGTTGAAGAATAGCTTTGGAAAGTACAAATCTAAGTTCTGTTCAACAAAGCTAGTCTATCTATAAGCAAGAGATATATTCACTATTATAAATGATCTGAAAAAATAGTACCATTACTTGTATGAATCAAAGTTAACTATAGTCTTTAAGCAAGGCAACATGAAGTGGTTCGCAAGCGAGTCAAATTTGAGAGGTAGAAAAGCTAGATGGGACAAACATTTATAACAGTCTGATTATGAACTTAGGTATAGGAAAGGAAATTTCAATGCAGTGGTAGATGCCTTAAGTCAAATGCCTATGCTGAACAATCTAAGTTTTGTACAAATTCAAAGTGAATTTATTTCAACTTTGAAAGGAAACTGCAAAGTAGATTCAAACTATAGTCAAGTGTGGAAAGCAGTTGAACAAGCCCAAATGAATGAAGCAAGTACTTTTGAGAGAAATTTTGAACACTACTCCCTCCAAGATGAATATTTTCATTATAAAGGTAAGGTTTGTGTCCAAGTCTGTTAGACATAAAAAATCAAGTACTTTTTGAATGCCAAGATCCTCCAAGCGCTAGACATCCTGGTTTTAACCAAACCTATGAGTTAGCTAAATGACATTTTTACTCACCTAGTTTACATTGTGATGTGTCGAAAGATGTGTCCAAGTGCCATAAGAATCAAGTCAATAAGTTTGAATGAATTAAAGTCGAAGGATTGTTGCATCCTTTGGAGATTCCCAAAGGTAAATGGGAAAGTATTTCCATGGATTTAATTTTTGGTTTATCCTCCTCTCAGAAAGGCTTTGATTCAGTCTGGGTTTTTGTTGATAGATTGACTAAATTTGCTCAATTTATTCCAGTCAAGACTACTTATAAGACTCTAGAACTTTTGAAAATATTTATAAATCGACTTTACATACTCTATTGTCTTCAAGTAGACATAGTTTCTGATCGAGATGCTTGATTTATAAGTCATTTATTGCATAATGATCTTTAGTAGAATTAAAACTAAAGAAATTTTAAGTATAGCTAAACATCCCCAAACGGATGGATAGACAAAGGTGAATGAGATCTTGGAAGACATACTCAGAGCTTATGTCACTTCCAAACAAACTGATTGGGAAGACTACCTTCCGTTGGTTGAGTTTTTCCTATAACAATGACAATAATTCATCAACTCAATTTAGTCCATTCATGTTGATGCATGGGTTCTAGCCTAGGTCTTCGTATGTGGTAGGACTTCAAAATGAAGGAGTACAAGCAGTCAAGAATTCGTTCAAGACATGAACTTTAAACTTAGGATAGCTAAAGAAAACTTAAAGAAAGCTCAAGATCAAGCAAAAGCTAAATTTGGCTCTTATTGGCTTATGAATTAAAAATTCTAGAATGTAGTTGGATTCATCTAGTGTTCCATGTTGGCCAACTTTGAAAGAATTTGACAGATTTAGATAATCTAGTTAGACATAAGGTTATACTTCTACTTCTAGTAAGTGAAAGATTTCCTCATGAACCTGAAAGGATACTTTGCACATGAGATAAATGTACAAGAATTCATTTGTACAAAGAGTGCTTAGTAAAATGGAAGAATGGAACTCAAGAAAACTCTATTTGGGAAATAGTTTCCACAATCTAGCGATGTTTTCCAACTTTCTAGTTTTAATTTGATCAACGATAGATAAGGTTTTCTACTTTCAATTTCTAAGTCGATAAACTGATAGGATGAATGCATGTTCTTCAAGTTTTAGAACATGAGGCTTGGGGGTTGCCTAGAGTATATGTAGCTTTATTTTCGAGGAAAAAAATACTTTCCAAGGGCGAAAGAATGTTATAAAGTAAGCTTATGATTTGTGTGTCTGCCTAGTTCAGACAGATATGAAATTGGACACCGTTTGGTCACTCATGGATATGAACAAAGATATCGAGACAAGACTTAAATATAAATTTGTATACTTTTGTAACCAAGTGATCTGCTTATCATAGTGGTCAAGACTCAAGGGTGTGAAGGAGGAGGTCTTGGGTTCAATCCCCATGGGGTACATGGGGGAAGTATTTTGCCCAAAGATCTCTAGAACCTTCTAGAAAATCCACTTGAGTCAACTTTGGTGAACAAGGATACTTGGGGCACATGCAGTTACATGTTCAGCACATGGATGGTTAGAATCCATGTGCCCAAGAAGGAAGTCCCTTGAGGGGAGCTATATATAAAAGCACATGGTTGGGAGGAGAGTCATTCATTCGTGAGGTAATCTTGTGGTTACACTGTTGCATTAGAGTTATAGGCATATGTACAAGGTGGGGGAAATAACCTCCTAGAGAGGGAAAAAAGAGCCTAGGTGGTCCTAAGTGTGTTCACACACATCACTACTAAAATATATCAACAGATTCTCTCTTCAATCTTTAGATTCTCTATCTAAATAAGGTACAAGATTTTCATATTGAGTTTGTGTATTCGTCCTATCAAAAAGGATCAAGAAAACTAGCAACACACCAACTAAAGTATTATAGCTTCTAAAATTCAAAGGCCTATTCTCCATTGTTTATAATTGCGACCTTTTCCATGACTCGTTATTGGCACAGAAACGTGATTAGAAGAAGCTATATTATGTTCATTAGTCTCTTTTTGTTCCGAAATTTCACATTAGTATCTTCATGCCGCCTACTTCAAAATATTTGAAACAAGTATCAACGGGATTTCTATGTAGAACTTTTTGTCCATTATCTCTTGAGTGCTGTTATCGACGCTTAAGAGCTAGGGTTCGCATTTGCCACGTATTTTTTGGCCAAGTATTTTTTTACACTTATAAGCCACCAATCTCTCTAGACTTACAAGTATTTTTATCTCTCTTGACTTTTGGCCAAGTTTTTATTTTTGCACTTATAAGCCACCAACCTGCCCAGTCTAAAGGAGATACTCAACATGACATTCAAGTCCTTATAACATAGGTCCAAAGAGTGATTGTCAATGAAGTGTTTTCTTCTGTGGTCATTCAAGAACCATTTTCGATTTTCTATGGTTATTCAAGGACCTTTATTATGCATGAAAATATGTTGATCAAGTTTCATTTGACATTCTAGCAATGTATCGAGTTGCATCTCACCCATACTATTTTACTCGAAAGAAAATGGAGCCGAAGAATATTTTGCACGTGTTACCGATAGCAGTTTCAGCATATGACGTACCAAGCATGAGATTTCACAGCACACGTTGAGGTTCCAGCAAGAAACAAAGAGCGTTAGAAAACCTTCCTTTTAGTAATAGGATTGGACCAATGGTTTACTAAAGCGCCGAGGGGAATCAAATTTATGAGATAGATAAAGAAGACAAAGTCTGTTGAGTGCTTATCCCTCTCAAGGTCTCAACAAGAACACTAAACAGTCGCTATGATAACTACCCTATATTCAGCTTCACAACTGGAAGTGGCCACAATAGGTTGCTTGTTGCTCAACCACATTAGTGGACACATGAGTGTCATAGCAACCAACCCTATCAGAGTCAGAAAAAGCATGTAAATCTGGTGGTAGTGATCCCCCCTTGAGATAAAACAATTTAAGTAGCCGGGTACCACTCAAGTACCGAAAGATGTGCTTAATTGCCTAGCCATGCTTGACACGTGGATAATGCATAAACTTGCTCATTTGTGAGACATCAAACTTAATATCTCGACGAGTAATGCATAATTTTAAATCAAGCATCCAATAGCCTGTTGATAGAGAACATCATCAAATGCATCACCAACATCATGAAGACTCAATCAGAAACCTCTGTCCATAGGAGTGGCAATAGGTTTGTAGTCTTCAAGGCCAAAACATTGCAATAATGCGTCAATATATTTTGTTTGACACAGAGCTATTTTTCCATCAACTTTCATGAACTAAATGCCCAAATAATGATGCAAATGCCCTAGATCTCACATCTCAAATGAGGCATGTAGATCAACCTTAAAATCAACAATATGCTTCTCTTGAGGACTAGTGAGCAGCATGTCATCAATATATACAACAATGATCAAAAGCACATCATGTGCACGCTTAACATATAAGTTGCTCTCAGTTGGACTGTTCTCAAAACCATATGCAATTAGGTAGGCATGTATTTTTTCATACCAACCACATGGTCTTTGCTTCAAACTATATAATGCCTTTTTCAACTTGCACACTTGGTTCTCATGCCCTTTCTGCACAAAGCCATGGGGCTAAAAGGTTATGCTTGTTCTACTATTTGATTGAGTTTTTGGCGCTTCCCTCTGAGTTGATGAGTCAAAGTTACTGTTATTTTGGCATATCCAAGTACAAAATTCTAATAGTAACTAGCCAATCTAAGAAAACTTTGTAGTTCAAACATAGTCTTGGGCTCTTGCCATTTTAGATTCACTTGGACCATCTCAGGGTCAAAATGGATTCCATCTACGAAAATAATATGACCTAAACACATTAGTTCTTGGGCAAACAAATCATATTTAGATTGTGTACAACAAAGTTAACAGTCTTAGGGATGTTCAAAGACTCTTTTCATGTGCTCCATATCACTCCCATAATCATGGCTAAAGATTAAAATATCATCCAAGAAGCATACACTTCTTCATGCAAGTCACCATTCAGAAATGAAGTTTTAATATCCAACTGATGTACATTCCAACCACGATGAGCTACAAGTGCACAAATGCTATAAGCAGTAGTCGTCTCACAAGCAGGAGCAAAGGTCTCATCAAAATCAACGCCTCTTTCCTGAGCATAACCCTCTGCAACAAGCCTAACCTTATACCTATCAACTCTTCCATCAAGCTTGCACTTCAGCTTGTATACCCACTTAGTGTGAATGTCCTTCTTAGGCAAGTCACATAAAGTCCAAGTACCATTTTTCATTATAGCATCATATTCAGATTGCATAGTAGCCATCCAATTTTCTGAATTTTATGCTTTGTCAAACAAAATAGGCCTATTCTCATCATAAAGACTAGAGGCAACCATAACATAGTAATCTAATGCAAAAGAAGTACTATGAGAGCCAAAACAAGTATGATATGACAGGGGTGCATCTAATTTGTTGTCACATAAAGTTTGGGCCAACCATTTCGGCATAGTTTTTGGCTTCTCAATATCCGCTCTCTCTTCAACAAGTGCATCATCTAAATTTGCATAAAAAATGGAATGATTTGTATCATCACATGATACTTGTAAAGGCTAAGAAGTTGCCTCATTAGTACCAACACTAGACTGTCCACCTGTAAAAAGAGGCAGCAAAGTGTCATAGATGTCTTTGGAGCTAACTGATGTCTCCTTAGCATATGAAAGTAATGGCTGAATAACATCTTCC
The DNA here is from genome assembly GCA_020310875.1 of Ceratopteris richardii. Taxonomy (NCBI): domain Eukaryota; kingdom Viridiplantae; phylum Streptophyta; class Polypodiopsida; order Polypodiales; family Pteridaceae; genus Ceratopteris; species Ceratopteris richardii. The sequence continues at coordinate 71,100,374 of CM035441.1, read as the reverse complement.
ACAAAAACATAACGGCTAACTAAAATGCGTTTAGTCTGTAGATGATACAAATGATGGCCTTTGCTTTCATAACTGTAACCAACAAAAATACATTTCACTATTTTATCATCCAATTTCCTGCATTGTTGCTTAGGAACTAATGCATATGCCAGACAACCAAAAACATGAGGTGGGCAATAGATGGCTTACAACCATGCCAAGCACCATATGGAGTGATAGACTACAATGCTTTAGTGGGAAACCTATTAAGTACATATGTTGCACACATAACAGCCTCAAGCCAAAAACTATGTGGGAAACCCTAACTCTTGACCACACACCTCTGCCGTCTCCATGAGTGACCTATTCTTCCTTTCAAAAAATCCATTTTATTGAGGTGTATAAGGCATTGTAAATTGATGTTTTATGCCATGTTTAGCCAAAAATGCGTTAAAGTCAAAAGACATATATCCTCCCCCCTCGATCAGAATGGAGGGTGCCCATTTTACATGCTGAAAGATTATCGGCAAAAATAAAAAATTGTTTGAAGCACATAAACACTTTGGACTTTTATTTCAATGGATATACCCATGCATGCATGGAAAAATTATCAATCAAATTCATGAAGTAAATATAGTTTCCAAAAGAGGGTGTTTGTATAGGGCCATAGAAATAACAATGAACAAGCTACAATTTCTGAGTAGCTCAAACTAAACCATCCTTTGGGAATGAGGAATGCTACATTGTTCCTGAAATACAACCTCCATATCTTTACTAGGTGCCTTAAGTTTTGGGAAGAGAGGATACCATTTCAGAGTTCTACAGGCCTAGCAAACTAGCAAAATTCAGATGACCAAAGCACGCATGCCAAAGCTTTGCATCTGACATAGTCTGAGAATCATTTACTGCATATGTTGAGTCATTCAAAGATTTTTCATAGTCTATGAGCTCGTGCAACCCACAACATAAAATGCCAAAAGAACTAATGATATCCCCATTTGATGGATTATGAACTATATATCTATCATCAAAAAATTTGACAATGAAGAAAATCTTGGCTAAAGCTAAAATTGATAACATATTGTTCTTGATCCCTGGCACAAATAAAGCATCCAAGAATGTAAAAGAACTACCATCAGCAATAGTTATAATGATCTTACCAACTCCCATGATAGGATAAGAGGATTTGTTGGTGCATGTGACAGTATTCCCTATAGGAACAAGCTCGAGTGAAGTGAAGAAACTCTGATGTTGGGAAGTATTGGTTGCTCGGATGATGGATCAGGTCATCCGCCAATTCAGGCAGCACACACTGGGTGTTTGGAACAAACTCAGGTAAATTAAGTATACTTGAAAACTAGGGTGAATGAAGTTTCAAATAACTCTTAATACTTAGATTACAAAAGTTAGGAAAACTAGAGCTCAACACACATATTTATACATACACAACACATTTGTAAACCACGCCGTTGATTTTTACTTTAATTATCATTCGGATAGGCATGTATCCTCTCATACCAAGCACGTGGTGCTTTCTTTAAACCATATAATGCCTTCTTTAACCTGCACACCTAGTTTTCATGCCCTTTTTGCACAAAGCCACGGGGCTAAAAAACATACACTTCTTCATGCAAGTCACCATTCAGAAATGCAGTTTTAATGTCCAACTGATGTACATTCCAACCATGATGAGCTGCAAGTGCACAGATGCTCTGAACAGTGGTCATATGGCATGTAGGTGCAAAGGTATCGTCAAAATCAATGCCTCTTTCATGTGCATAACCCTTTGCAATAAGCCTAGCCTTATACATGTCAACTGTACCATTAGATTTACACTTCAGCTTGTATACCCACTTAATGCCAATGGCCTCCTTGCTAGGAGGCAAGTCACATAAAGACCAAGTACCACTCTTCATTATAGCATCATATTCAGATTGCATAGGAGCCATCCAATTTTTTGAATTTTGTGCTTCATCAAACGAAACAGGTTCAGTCTAATCATAGAGACTAGATGCAGCCATAGCATAGCAATCTGATGCAAAAGAGGCACTATGAGAGCCTGATTGAGTACAATATGACAGAGATGCATCTAATTTGTTGTCACACAAGGTTTGGACCAGCCATTTTAGCATAGTTCTTGCCTGCTCAATATCTGCTCTCTCATCAATAAGTGCATCCTATAAATTTGCATCAGAAATGGAATGATCTGCATCATCACATGAAACCTGCAAAGGCTGAGAAGTTGCCTCATTAGGACCAGCACTAGACTATCCACCTCTAAAAAGAGGCAGCAAAGTATCATACATGTCTTTGGAGCTAACAGATGCCTCCTTAGTACATGAAAGCAATGGCTGAATAGCATCTTCCACAAAAAGAACATCACGGCTAACCAGAATGCGTTTAGTCTGTGGACGATATAGATGATATCCTTTACTTTCAGAATTGTACCCAACAAAAATACATTTTACTACTTTATCATCCAATTTTTTGCGATGTTGTTCAGGCACTAATGCATATGCCAAACAAGCAAAAACACACAGATGAGCAAGAGATGGCTTGCGGTCATGCCAAGCCTCATATGGAGTGACAAACTGCAGCACTTTGGTGGGACACCTATTAAGTACATATGCTGCACACATGATAGCCTCAAGCTAGAAACTATGTGGTAAAGCCTGGCTTTTGACCATACACCTCGCCATCTCCATGAGTGACCTCTTCTTTCATTCAGCAACTCCATTCTGTTGAGGTGTATACGACACTTTACACTAGTGTTTTATCCCAAGTTCAACCAGAAATGCATTAAAATCAGAAGACATATATTCCCCTCCTCGATGAGAATGGAGGGTGCCCATTTTACATGCTGACAGATTTTCAACCAAAACCAAAAAACTGTTTAAAGCACATGAACACTTCGGACTTTGCCTACAATGGATATACCCATGCATGCCTGGAAAAATCATTGATGAAAGTCACGAAGTAAAGGTAATTTCCAAAAGAAGGTGTATGCATAGGACCACAGACATCACTATGTACAAGCTGCAATTTCTGAGTAGTCCGAATTGAACCATCTTTTGGAAAGGATGAATGCTGCATTTTGCCCAAAATACAGCCTTCACAAACATGTTTTCCCAAGTTTGGGCAAAGAGGAAACCAATTCAGATTTCTGCAAGCATAGCAAACTAGCAAAATTCAGATGACCAAAGCATGCATGCCAAAGCTTTGCATATGACATAGCCTGAGAATCATGTACTGCACATGCCGAATCATTTACAGATTTTTCATAGTCTATGACCTTATACAGCCCACGACATAAAATTCTAGAAGCAATAATCACATCGCTATTTGATGAATCATGAACTGTATATCTGTCATCAACAAATTTCACAACCAAGCCAATCTTGAGTAATGCAGAAACTAATAATAGATTTTTCTTGATCCCTGGCACAAACAAGGCATTTGACAAAGTGAAAGAACTACCATCAGCAGTAGTCAAAATGATCTTACGAACTCCCATAACAGGATAAGAGGAGTTGTTGGCACATGTAACGATATTCCTTGTAGGCGCAGGGGCTCGAGTGAAGAGAAGAAATTGCATTGTGAGGTAATATGTTTGGTCGCCCCACTCTCAAAGTACCAAACATTTGAGTCTACTGCAGACATGCACTGTTCATGAGAAGATGGGTCAAAACTGCAAACAGTAGTAAATGCCCATTCATCTTCCTGCACAAGATTAGCAGACTCCATTTTGGGTGTAGAGGCTTCAACAACAACCATTCCAGCCTCTTTCTTCTTTGCCTCTTTGGCAGCCAGTTTTGGATAGTTCTTTATGATATGATCATTCCCTTTACAGTACTTGCAAAACAATTTCTACTTTTCTGATTTTTTCTCATCTTTATCTTGGTTCTTCGAATGTGCAACATTTGCAGATTTCTGCTTACTAGTAGAAGAGCTCCATTTTCCTTTGCCCTTCTGACTAGCAAGGAAAGCTTGATCTGCAACACGCATAATGGAACTATTTTGCCTGGATTGATCCTCTTGCAACAGAACAGAGACTAACTCCTCAAATGACAAGGCATTCGGATTGCCTTTCATCATCAATCGAAGAGTAGAAGCAAAACTCTGATATGAATAAGGAAGACCATTCAGAACTGTCTGCACAAGTGAGCTATCTGGTATAATCACATCAATAGAAATCAATTGTTCTTTCAAGTCTTTGATCTTTGTTAGAAAACTGTACATGGAATCACCTTCATTCATGTGCTCACTCTCCAACTGTTTTTGGAGGTAAGCAACATGAGCCTGATTCCTAGCTTGGTACAATGTAGTACGTGTATTCCAAGCATCCTTAGCTGTTCTGCAAGAGCGTATGTGAGGAATAATGACACGTTTAACAGACAAAGTTATCAATGCATGTGCGTGGGCATCTCTACCATCCTAATGAATCTGCTCTATAGTAGGTGCAACAGAAACCGTAGTACGAGTAGGAATGTGCAGAATATCATCATCTTCAACACGTTCTACATCAGCTTTAGTACCTGCAATTGTAACACTTGCAAGTGTGATCGGACATTTTTCAACACCCTGAACAATGTTCCACAATCCTTTTGCAACCAATACATGTCGCATCATATAAGCCCATAATGAGTAGTTGGTACCATCCAACTTATCCTCAACAACCAACATATGGAATACATCACTGCTTTTAGCCATGGCCGGTGACTAAAATACCTTGATGCAGAAAATTGACTGTTTGTCAAAAAGTTGAACAGAACTCCACAGACGAGTTCTGCTAGACCTGTAGCAGACTTCGAGACACTTATACTGGCGAATGGAAACTGGTATATACCTTTGGTAGAAAAAGATGAAATAGCCTGCACAAGCACTGCGATAGTGTGTTCGAAGGCCGAAACGAGCTCAAATCGCGATTTCGATACATACAGTGAAACTATTTTGATCTCAGAAACACGCTGAGTATGCTCACCGAAATTCATGCGATTCTGAGACTGCAACAGGAGAGGTGTTGACAATGCCCTAGATGAAGCGATGACCTGCTCTGATACCAATTGTTGGAGTTAGATGTCTGCGGAAGCACGCGAACAGCACAAAGAAGAAGAAGAAGTTTGGAGCACAACACACAATACTAAATGTATTACTAGAGAATGTACAAAGATAAGTAGCCCATTAGGGCAATAGGCGTATATACAAGCCGGGGGAAAAAAACCTCCTAAAGAGGGAAAAAAGTGCCCCGGCGGTCCTAGTGTGTTCACACACATCACTACCTAAATATATCAACATTCTCTTCATTAATGCACTCACTCACCAACTATTTTCAAAGGTAGACAACACGATCCTCATTCTTTGCTTGATATAAGGTGTTAGCTATATCTCAAGCATCTTTTTGTCTTAGAAAAGCAAATGTGAGGGATAATGACATGTTTCATGGAAAAAGCTATCATCTCTACTATCCCAACAAACCATAGATGCAATAGGAACCCTAGCAGGAACATGAATCTAAAGATCATAATTTTCAATGCTGATGGGGGAAGTATCTCAACCCCTATGCAATGATGAAGTGTGAATGACCTCCACAACTATCCTTCTTTGACCTCTGCACACCAAAAATACTCTTTCTCAGAGCTTATGCAGGGAACTCTAGTGAGCTTTTGCAGAACTATATTAGACAACAAGGGCTTCCCAACAAAACAAATTTCACTTAAAATCAATGCTTACACAAAGAAAAACAATGTCTACAACATGAGCTAGTTGAATGCTGACAACTGCTAGTCAAACAAAGACCTTACTTCACTCTAGCAAGCTTTTCTCAAAGAGTATACACAAAAATTGGGTCAACTTTATAGCACTTTAATAGGTACCCAATGACACAAAAATCATAGCAAATGCATAAATAGAGAAGGAGAACCTGCCCTTGCAATAGAGAACAAAATATTTTCAATAGAGCCTGCACACATAGAGAGATATCAATCACACAACTTCACTAAAATGAATGTTGCTCTTAGACTACTTAGATAATGCTCGAGACAATTGGTGAACATAAAAAAGAATCTAATAGCTATCCAATGAGATATGAATTACATCAAATGGATACAATATGAGGGAGAACCAATGCTAACAACGCAGGGGTAGAGAGTTGAAGCATTGCCTGCGCACACACATAGATATGCCTACTAAAAGAAAAGAAACAAGAAAGCAAGGGGCTAGCTAAAGCAAGGGGATTGTTTATCACAACTCCAACACTTAGTGCTCACTTCACATGAGCTAAAACTCCAAGAAGATGGCCCAAAAGAAGTCGGGATACATGCTCCTTTCATACTGAGAAGTGTGCCACTAAAATCTAGGAACTACCTTTCCAAATCAGCCTCCTAACTTGGAGGACTTAGTTGAGATGACTTGGGGAGTGGTTGAGTGATTTTTCTTGATGGAATCTTGTGGCTTTTGGCTTCCTTTGATTGATCCACATGTCCATAAAAGCTTCCCCATGAATTTGTAGCTTGAAGCTTGACTTTTAACACTCCACCTCAAGCTTCAAGTCTCCATCCTCTTCCAAGCTCCTTCATGTTGATGCATTGCTTGAATTTTGAAATCTTTATCCCGTCCAAACCCTTTGTAAACATGTCCGCAACTTGGTCCTTAGTACCAATATGATGTATTGAAACTTCCTTGGATATCACCTTTTCCCTTATGAAGTGATAGTGCACTTCAATATGCTTGGTTCTAGCATGATAGACAGGATTCGATGCTAGATGAATGCTACTCATATTGTCACAAAAGTTTGGATATGTGTCAACCTACAAATCAAGCTCCATAAATAACTTCTTAATCCACATTAGCTCACATGTGACTTGTGGCAAAGCTCTATACTCAGCCTCCATGGAAGATAATGCCACTGTGGGTTGCTTCTTTGAAATCCATGAGATAATCTTGCTACCTAGCATGACTAGGTAACCACTTGTACTCCTTCTATCCTCCTTCAAAACGGCCCAATTGGCATCGGAATAAGCTTTGACCTGCATATCATTATCAAATGAATAGAAAAATCCTTCATTTATAGTGGCCTTGAGATATCGTAACATTCTTCTTGCAGCTTGCAAGTGTGTAGTCCTTGGACTATGCATAAATTGTGATAACACTCCAACTCCATATGCTATGTCGGGCCTAGTTATTGTGGCATAATTGAAAGAGCCTACAATAGATCGATACAAAGTTACATCCTTTAATGGCTTTCCATCAATTGAGCTTAGCTTTACATTAACTTCCATGGGATTTGAAATAGGATTGCAATGTAGCATCCCAAACCTCTCAAGTAGGTCTAGAATATACTTCCTTTGTATGAGCATAATACCTTCTTCTTTGTATACAACTTCACTGCCAAGAAAGTACCTAAGATCTCCAAGATCAGAGATCCAAAACTCCTTTCCAAGCTTTGCCGTCATCTCCTCAATGCCATTTGTATCATTACCTGTAATGATAAGATCATCTACATACACACACATGTAGACTACAAGTTCTCCTCTTTGTTTGATGAAGAGAGATGGATTCGCCTTGCATTGATTGTAACCACATTTGATCAAATAGTCCACCAATCTTTGGTTCCAAGCCCTTGGAACTTGCTTTAGGCCATAAAGTCCCTTCTTCAACCTACAAACATGATGTAGAAACTCTTTATGAACAAAAACTTGTGGTTGCTCCATGTATACCTCTTCTTCCAAGTCTCCATTGAGAAAGGCATTCTTGATATCCAAATGGAAAACCTTCCATCCCTTGCTAGAAGCCATTGCAATGAGTGTCCTAATGGTGCTCATCTTTGCCACGGGGCTGAATGTCTCTTCAAAGTCCACTCCATAGGTTTGTGCAAAACCCTTGGCCACCAATTTTGCTTTGAACCTAGAAATAGATCCATCTGAATTCGTCTTTACTTTATAAACCCAATTATTACCTATTACCTTCATGTTCTCCTTCTTGGGCACTAGAGTCCATGTTTGATTCTCCTCAAGTGCGTTGATCTCTTCTTGCATTGCCTTTTTCCATTCAGTGTACCTAGTTGCATCTTCATAGCAATCGGGCTCGTGATCTTCTACTACTTTGTTCATATATGCATAATGAGTTGCCATGTATGAATCATAAGTAAGCTGTTGAGTTGGATACTTAACTCTAGAAGACTTCCTTTCTTCAAATTTTGGAGGAATAAACCTCCTTTGCCTTGGGAACTTGATCTCTTTCTTTGACGTGGCTTCTTTCTCCATCATGTGTCCTTCATCATCTTCAACTTCATTACCTTCTTCATCCAACTCCACTAATGTTGCTTTGCCTTTGTTGATTAGTTGTGCTTCATAGCTTGATGACGATCTCCCCCTCCATGGTGAGGTCATGCTTGAACTATCTTCATTGATGGAACAGCTTGGACCGCTTAGCTCTAGGTCAATTTGTTCTTCATCATGTGCATGCTTTTCTCCTTCATAGTCCTGCATACAATCATACTTCTTATACCAAGGGAGTAGCTCATCAGATGCTACATCCCTTGATATCCTCAAGTCCTTTGTGTTTGGGTTGAAGCACATGTATCCTTTATGATCATTTGAATATCCTAGAAACACACATTTTTCTGCCTTTGGTTGTGGCTTGTGCCTCAATTCACTTGGCACATGTACATAACAAGTACATCCAAATATCTTCAAGTGGGAAAGATCAGGTTTCTTACCATATAGGCTTGATATGGTGTCAAGCCATGGATCCCTGAGGTAGGAGCCCTATTCATAAGATACACAGTGGTATTTGTTGCATCACGCCAAAACATGTTAGGTACATTCATCTTATTAAGCATTGCTCTGGCGATCTCGGCAATGTATCTATTCTTTCTCTCTGCTACTCCATTTTGTTGGGGTGTGTACTTGCATGCTACTTGCCTCTTGATGCCTTGATCCATTAAAAAATCAGAAAATTCATTGGAGAAATGTTCTCCCCCTCTATCGGACCTTAGCTTCTTGATATATGTACCTATTTCCTTCTCTACCATTGCCTTGAATGCTTTGAAACATGTAAACACATCTGATTTGTTTTTGATGAAATAAACCCAAACCATCCTTGTGCAATCATCTATAAAAGTGACAAGGTACTATTTACCTCCAATGGATTGCTCTTTGGTTGGCCCCCACACATCTGTATGTATCAACTCCAATGGATGTTGGTTTATGTAGCCACTCTTCTTGAATGGAAGTCTCGCTTGCTTCCCTAGTTGACAAGATTCACATAAATGCTCCATACCTTGTCCTTGGAAGTTGGGAAAGCCTTCAACTAGCCTCTTGAATTGCAGTTCCTTCATTCTTTGTATGTTGATGTGACCTATCCTCTTGTGCCACAAGTCAAACTCCGAAATCCTCTTGTTTCCATATGTGAAGTAGACATGTTGAGTGGAATGAGAATTTATCTCCAAAGTGAAGAGTCTCCCTTGCTTCTTTCCTCTTGTGATCACCTTGTAACCTTGCTTAGGGTTCTCCACAAAGCATCCACCTTTGTTGAACCTTACTTGATAGCCTCTTTCAACCATTTTCCCAATGGACACCAAGTTCTTTGTGGTGGTAGGTACATGCAAGACATCCTTGAGACATCTTCCTTCCTCCTTGCCACAAGATCGTCATCGTCTACATGGCTTCCAATGGATCCCAATGCATCTGACAAATCCTTGACCTTAAGTATGTAGTCATTTATGCTACTCCTTGAGCTCTTCCTAAGGTTGTTGATCTCATTCTTGAGTTGGATCTTCCTTGCTTTGGTGCTTGTTGAATAAAGCCTCTCAAGTGTCTCCCATACCTTCATGCTTGAATCCAAGTCTTGGATATGGCCGATCATGCTATTGCTAATGTGTTGGGAAAGGATAAAGATAACCCTCTTGTCTCTTTCATTCCATTCCCTAAAGGCCCTTCTCAGGTTATTGGTTGGATTTTCATCCAACCTAGGTCTTGAATCACTTCCACTAATCAATCCCTAAAGGCCCTTGCCCATAAGGTAGTTGGAGACTCTAAATCTCCATGGTTGATAGTTCCCCTTGTCTAGCTTTTCAATTTGAGTGTTGAAGTCTCCCATATCTAGTCTTTGCTACTTGATCTAGCCCTTGGCTAATGATCAAATGTGTATAAAATGCAAATGAGGCTCTGAAGTTACCTCAATCCAAAGCTTTTCTTAGATGGACACCTTGTGCTCTTGAAAATTTGAGTAGAATAGCTCCCCTTGATGTGAGCTAACTCCAAGAAGCTTTTGTTGATGCAAATCTTCAACCACCAACTCCAAGAGGTCTTCTTGCTTGTATTTGATGCCTCCAAGATGCCAAAATGATCTGATACCACTAATGGGGGAAGTATCTCAACCCCTATGCAATGACAAAGCGTGAATGACCTCCATAGCTATCCTTTTTTGACCTTTGCACACCAAAAATGCTCTTTCTCACATCTTATGCAGAGAACTCCAGTGAGCTTTGTAGACCTGTATTAGACACCAAGGGCTTTCCAACAAAACAAATTTCACTTCAAATGGATGCTTACACAAAGAGAAATAATGTCTACAACATGAGCTAGTTGAATGCTCACAACTGCTAGTCAAACAGAGACCTCACTTCACTCCAGCAAGCTTTTCTCAATGAGTATACAGAGAATGAGTCTCAAAATTAGGTCAACTTTAAAGCACTCTATTAGCTACTCAATGACACAAAAATCATAGCGTAGAGAAGGAGAACCAGCCCTTACAACAGAGAACAAAATATTTCCAACAGAGCCTACACACATAGAGAGATATCAATCACACAATTTCACTAAAATGAATGTTGCTCTTAGACTACTCAGAGAAAGCTCGAGAGAATTGGTGAGCATAAAAGAGACTCTAATAGCTATCCAATGAGAGAAGATTTACATCAAATGGATACAATATTAGGGAGAACCAATGCTAAGAACTCAGGGGTAGAGAGTTGGAGCATTGCCTGCGCACACACATAGCTATGCCTACTAAAAGAAAACAAACAAGAAAGCAAGGGGCTGCCCAAAAGAAGTCGGGATACATGCTTCTTTTATAGTGAGAAGTGTGACCCTAAAATCTAGGAACTACCTCTCCAAATCAGCCACCTAACTTGGAGGACTTAGTTGAGATGACTTGGGGAAGGTTGAGTGACTTTTCTTGATGGAATCTCATGGCTTTTGGCTTCCTTTGTTTGCTCCACATGTCCATAAAAGATTCCCCACGAATTTGTAGCTTGAAGATTGACTTTTAACAAATGCCACCTACACCACCTTCAATAAAGGTATTCATAGATGTAGTAGGGCATTTTTCACTACGCTATGCAATATTGTAGAGCACTTGTGCTACTAAAACATGAAACATCATATATGGCCATAATGGGTAATTACTACCATCCATCTTGTCCTTAGTAGCCAACAGGAAAAATATTTCATTGCTTTCAGCCATGTCCACTTACTAAATATCTTGATGCAAAAAAATGGTTGTGCCTCAAAAGGTTGAACAAAACCACCTTGTTGAGATGTACTAAACTTGTGGTAGACTTTGAGGCACTTGTACTAGAGAACGGAAAAAAGTATATATGTTTTCCATAAAAGTACAAAATTTTCTACAAAGGCTCTCCAATAGTGCGTCTAGAGATAAAAAAAAGATCATACAACAAATGTCTTTTGAATTCCTAATTGCCTTGCATATGATCACCAATTTTCATGTGATTCTTAGAGTGTGCTAAAGGGGTGTTAACAATGCCCTAGATGAAACAGTGACCTACTCTAACACCAAATGTTGGAGTTTGAGGTCTATGGAAGCACACAAAAAACACAAGGAAGAAGAAGAACCTTGGAGCACAATAAAACATCGAATGAATTATCAAGCAAATGTACAAAGATAAGTAAAGTGTTAGCTTTATAGGTGTATATAGAGGCCACAAGAAAAAAACCTCCTAAAGTGGGAAAAAGGTCTCGATGTTCCCAAGTATTTTGATACAAATGAGTATCAAAATATGTGAATAAAATATAGGTGGACATCTCTGTATTGGGTAAAACAAAGTCATAAGTGCTACAAATAGTCCACCCATTTTTGGAAATTGTAAAGTAATGCAAAAAGACCAGTCAAATACAGAGCGAATATTTGATGCATGCACTACTAAAAAGTATTGGGAGCATTCCAATGTGCAAACCATGTGACGATACAAGGAGATACATCCTACTTGGCAATAAATGCAATTATTTGGCAAATCTACATCTTCCATATGAACCTAACTATACATATTGAATCGATCAAGGAAGGAATACATTTTCCATCCAATCACTTCATAGTGTGTAAAAATGGCGAATGGAAGGGATGATGAATAATAGTTGTCATTAGGTTTTGACACTCCACAAAAATCTAATGCTATTTGTTTTTCTTAGGAATAATAACTATAGGAGATACCCACTCTCATTATTCTATTGGTACAATAATTCCTACCCAAGGGAAGAGATCTAGATCTTCTATTTCTTGCCTAATCAAACTAGCATTCATTCGGCATCACTATTGAATCACTAGAGATGCATCCCAATTCAAAATGGATTTTTACGTTGATACAAACGAGAATTAAGGTCTTGCATAATTGAATAGTCCCAAGAAAACATCTCGTTAAACTTCTTTAACATAACAATGAAATTGCTTCAAAAGGTGCACCAAAATCTACACAATTTTTTACCAATTAAGGCTTATAATTGTAACCCAAATTCATGGTCTCCACCTAATCCTCCTCCACCTGAATGCTCCTCTCCTCCAAAAAATATTTAACTGGTGGAAAAACATTATTTTGAACAAAAAATTCATCCTATCCTATTTTTGGTCGGATCGTAGTTGTGATAGGCTCAATGGTCCTCCACTTTGTCCTCTAGGCCCTCTAGAATATGTGGATTTTGTGAAACAGTTAGTAGTTGAGCCTTTCACTAAGCTTGTTTCTCATACAGTGGTATAGAACATGTTTGTTGACCCTTATAGAAATCACATGTGGACTTTAGCATGCGTAAGCCAAGGGTGACCAAAAACTTTGTTGTAACCACTCTTTTTTAGTAAACAATTAGTAATTACAAATGTAATATGAAATGTGACTTCTTATATCTAGATGGGAATATCGTTGATCAACCTGAATATTTTTCCATTGCATCAATCAAGAGATTGGTAAATTAACAACGCTAACTCTAGAGCTTCAGCCGATCAAAAATTTGGAAAATAGTGCGGGATTTGCGCGAAGTGGTAATCAAAGGAACAACATAATCCACCAATTTTTTCCTTCATCATTTCCACTTAGTTAACTAGAACTCACTCTATACTGCTGTAGAATTTAGAACAAGAGTTAAAAATTTGGCTAAAATAGATTATTTAAAAGCAGGAACTACGGCTAAAAAAGCACCTCAAGGTGATTGAATTGTAGATTTACACAATACTTTCCAAAGTACTGAATACACAATTTGTTTTTGTAAAGTCCCTTTTTCGCATAGTATTCGGTTCTTGTGCTATTGTGATTTCCTTCAGAACTGGTCCATGCCAACTATTACTAAAGCAAAATAGGTTGTATTTGTGACCAGAACCTGCATCTAGTTGAAAGGGTTTATACTTGATAATGTAACTTGTTGTGACAAGGAAAAAGAAGGCAATACTTGAAAACACCAACGAGATCTTTGTTGTATAGATTGCGTTCCTTCCAGATAATAGGTTCTAGACCCCAAGCAAGTGTGTATTATCATGAACTCCTCTATTATATCCTCTATCCATAGGATGTATGGTATTTACGTATAGTTGTTGGTATCACAATCCGATTTTCCATGTTGTACCTAATTGGTTGAAATTGGTTTATTCCATTTGTTATGTATACATTGTTCTGTACTATAATTCATTATTATTTTTTTAATGTAAAGGAAGTTTGGCATTAGCCTACTCTCCCGGACTTGAATTAAATAAAGAAAAGTCCAAGAGAAGGGGACTAGTGCCCAAGGGACCCCCCAAATCCCACAAAGCAAGGGAAGCTTTTACAGAGCTTAGATGTCATTACAAAGAAGGTTAATCACGCTCTCATCACCCTCATGTGGGGCCCACTTGGGTTATAGCACCATAAACTTGAATTAATGCACATCTTGCTATGTGCCTTTCATTCCTACATTTTGTAAAGTACATTTGATGCACATCATTTACCCCCATAGTGGTGTCGGTATCAAAGATGCAACCTCCAAAGTTGATTGCAAGAAAGGGTTAGCTACCTTTACATTCAGCTCTAGTTATTTGATAGCGTCAATAATTTGATCCAATCTCCTCATACCATCGATGGCATAAGAACAACCTTTCTCCTTCAACATGGAGTTAAGACCTTCAATGGAACGCTCATACACTACATCATTCGTAGGGTGCTCGCGATGTGGAATCTACCATAATGTGCTTCAAATCAAAGAAGCATAGTTTACAATCGTGTGAGTATCCTATTGAAACATGAACTGCAACATCATAAATCATTGTCTATTTTTTTTGGCTTTGCAAAATCCTTATGGAAAACTTGTATCCAAAGCATCATAAGTCCCAAAATGTTAGGGGCGAACTTGGTCATGTATCTAGGTCATCTTCCACTTTCCCATAAAAGTGGTCAAACTACATTCGAGTAACTCTTAGGCTTAGGACTACCATAATAATTTTCATTTGATGCCATTCTGTGTTTGCTTGTATTAAGGGGAAACATCATACCTCTTCCTTCACTCATTGATGATTCAATGATATAAAAACACTATTGTAGACTCCCCTCTTGGTGTTGTAGGCTTCCCATGCAACTGCTCTGCCTAGTTGAAATGGAGAAAGCAAAATGCCACTATTGAATCCTAGGGTTTGTTGTCCTTCAACATCTCTAATTCTCCACTCACTTCCCTAGATTCTACACTATCTTTGTGCAGCGTTGCAACCTCAAATGCATCTTGCACCTCTAAAAGTTGCATAATTAGTGGATAGAAAACCACTTTCTTTGTATGAGTGAGAGATATTTGTTGCATCTGCCAAATTGCAACTGGGTACATTCATCTCATTGAGCATCGATCTTTCCACTTTGGCTATATGCGTTGAGAGTGGAAATTTGGAAGACCACTTACTACACCTCTCCTTTGCATGTCCTTCAACTTTTGAAGGTTTATGTCCTTGATCCTCTTGTGCCACAAATCCACCTCAACTATTTTCTTGCTCCCAAATGTCCAATAGATCGTATCTGATGAGGGTGGTCTCACTTCCATGGTGAATAGCCTTTCTTCCTTCTTTCCTTTAGCTATCATCTTTTATCCTTGCTTTGGATCTTCCACAAAGCATCATGTGTTGTTGAACTTGACTACATAACCTCTTTCAACCATCTATCTAACTAATACAAGATTCTTTGTGATTATGGAAACATGTAACACACGTTTAAGACACTTTGCATTCTAATTTTCATCCAAAGGAACATTACCTATTTGTGTGATCCTATGCTCAATGTCATCCCTGAATTATGTTGCCCTCGTACTTGGTTCAAGAAAACTACAAAACATTTCTGTATTGCATCTCATGTGCTTTGAACATCTGCTATCGATGTAGGATGTGGTGAATATGCCTTTTTTCCTACCACTTCTTTGAATCATGGCTAAGATAATAACATTCTTTGATCTGCTTGAAGTAGTTTTGAGGTCACATTTATTCTTCTTCTAGCCTTTTTAGATGTCCTTTGTGTCAAAGTCCCTTGCAAAGTGGCCCAGCTTGCCACAGTTGTAGCATTCCGTTTCGTAGTCCCTTCCTTGAAATTAACCTCCTCTTCCTCTAGTTCTTCCTCTACCCCATGCCCCATATGACTCAAACCTTCTTGATCAGTTCTCAATCTTCCTCTACCTTTGCCTTCTCCATTTTTTCTACCTCTCTTTCCTTTGCCTTTAGTTCCATAAAATAATTTTGGGCTTCATTGCCCTTGTAATGACCTCCATCAACGTTCATCTCCTTAGTCATTATGATTGTGACTTATTGCTCAAAATCTATTAATGAGAACCTCACATATATTGAAGTGGCAAATGAGCTCCATTTGGCATCATCTCTCATCCCATTTAGTGTATGGGCCACCAAATCATCATCGTCCATGGAGTTTCCAATTGATCCTAAGGCATCTGCAATCTCTTTTATCTTGAGGATATAATAATTGATGCTTCTATTTGAAGCCTTCCTTAATTTGCTCAATGTTTTCTTGATTTTAATCTTTTCATCCTTCTTAGAGGTGGAATACAATCTCTCCGAAGCCTCCAACGCATTCTTGGATGAGTTTGAATCTTGGGGGTGATCGATCATGCTATTAGTAATATGCTGAAAAGGATGCATATGACTCTCCTATCTCTTTCAATCCACTCATTAACTTCAATTTATTGTTTTTGACTTAATGTTTCTTTATATTGAGGCCTAGGCTTAGCCCCACTAAGTAATCCCCCTAGTCCCTTGCCCATGAGGAAATTGCTAACTCAAAATCTCTAAGATTGGTAGTTTTCTTTCTCCTATTTCTCTATTTGTGTAGCATTATCAGCCATTGGTTAAGAATTTATGTGTACTAAGCTTCCCTTGATTCTGATGGAATAGGAAAAATTTAAAATTATTACCTCCTTATAGCTTGCTCCCTTGATATGCATTGAGTTGTTTGCTCTTAGCTTCAAAAGCCACTTCTGAAACTTGATGTAGCTTGTATGTCTACTTCAAGTACTTTCTTGAGAGCTTCAATAGCTTCAAATGGGTGCTTTTCCCTCCTTCAAAAATCCAAAATACTTTGAAACGCTATGATACCACTTTTGGGAGATGAATATACACCCCTATGCAGCTTTCGAAAGTTGTAGGTCCTCACATGCTGTTTCTCACAATGACCCAGAGTCACTATTTTAGCTCTAGCTCCAAATCATGATATTGAAAAATACTTAAACTGTTTAGAGCTACTGTCAACTATACACAACACTTTAAAACACATGTTTTGGATACTCCACCATAGAGAACCAACCTCTGCAAGTCAGAGTAGCTGTTGGTACTACTATCTTCCTATGTGCAAAGACCCACCTTCACTCTTTGCAACCTCACTCAAAGATCATTTGGAGGAAAGTAAAAAATTTTATAACACGTGGCATAAAAAATATCAGAAACCAAACACAAGTAAAATGACTTCAAATGGACACGAGAGGAAGGATTTACAACTAAAATAAAATCCTATTGGAAACTAGATCATTCCTGAGAGAGGTAGTGATCCATGACTAACTACAAAGAAGTATAAGGTAGCAAAAATGACTTAAAATCACTTAGGAAGATATTAGATGTCTTGGACATGTACTCACACATTGGATTCAAACATAAATAGGTTCTTAAAAGTGCTTCTATAACTTTGTAAGAATTATAGATAGAACAACAGAGAAACACCTGAACACCGGAATAGAACATTAGAACAACATCAAAACAACAGCTAAAGGTCAAAACACACTGAAAACATATTTGGTAGACTTTGAGCCTTTAGCTAAGGTTCACGGCTTGATTTTTGACACTTGAGGGGTTTCCCACCAAAGCGCTACAATCTATCACTCCATATGAGGCTTGGCATGCTTGCAAGCCAATTTTTGCTCATTCTGCGTGTTTTTTGTTGCTTGACATATGCATTAGTGCCTGAAGAACAACATAGGAAATTGGATGATAAATTAGTGATATATATTCTCTTTTGTTACATTTCTAAAAGGAAAGGCTAGCATCTATTGTTGGAGTTAGACTTCTGCGGAAGCACGCGAACAACACAAGGAAGAAGAAGAAGCTTGAAGCACAACACACAATAATGAATGTATTACTAGAGAATGTAAAAAGATAAGTAGACCATTAGGGCAATAGGCATATATACAGACCGAGGGAAAAAAACCTCCTAAAGAGGGAAAAAAGAGCCCCGGCGGTCCTAGTGTGTTCACACACATCACTACCTAAATATATCAACAAATCCCCCCTAGGAGTGATGCGGTGAACAAGGAGCTGACACTCATGTATAAGGAAGTGCCAAGCTATGTGGAAATCACTCCACAAAAGGAAGTAAGCCCAAAGCTTTGCGGAAAGCTTCAAACTTCTCCCTAGGTAGAGCCTTCGTGAAAAGGTCTGCTATGTTCTCCTGCGTGGGCACATATGCCAAGTTGATCCCCCCAACAAAGAACCTCTCCCTGACATAGTGATAATGCACCTCAATGTTCTTAGTGCGAGCATGGAACACAGGGTTCCTCATGTTGGAGCAAGTCTATGACAAGCCTAAGTATTGGCTTGAGTCTCACAAAGTCTTCGAAGAAGCTTCAAAATGAAGACTATTTAAAGTTCACTTGTGAACTACCTCTTGTAACTTTTGAAGAGTTTACTTAATGAGTGGTTGAGTCCACATGATCAAAAAGGGAAAGAGGAGCCACGAATTCGTGATTTGTGGTAGGTAGAGAATCAAATCAATCATTGATTGATTGGAGAGTGATTGAGGGAAGTTAGCCTCCCAAACTCAACTATAAATAGATGGCAGTTTTAGTCGTGGTTAGAGAGACCTATGTGACGACCTCCAAGAGCTGAGCTTTATGCCATATCAAGGTGTGATTACAAGGCACACATATGTATCATTAAGTCATTGTATTGTACAAGCAATATACTTTCATTTTCATGATTATTTGAGTTCATATGTCCATGTTCTTGTGAAGTGTACTACTCATTGCCATTACTCTTAGTTTTCTGAGTCAGATTGCAGAGATTGTTTCTCTATGCTTGGTGCATCACTTTCAGTAAATTAACTTGGTAAAGTTAGCTCTATAAGTCTACTATATGCTCACAAATTTTCATGTCATTTGAATGTTGCAATCTTCAGTTATGTTCATTTGAAGTCAATAGGGTCTGTTCATCTTCACTTCTCTATCAGGTACCCGATTTTTTCACTCACCTTGTCAGAGCCATTTCTCAGTGGTTACTTATCCACATTCACTGATTTAAAGCTTGTTGGATTTAGCTTACTGTCGAGTATAACCATACAAAGTTTCATAATCATTGGATTCCTACATTTTGAGTTATGTTCATTTTTCTGCTCACTGGTCTCAAACTGTAGCAGCCCGTGAAAATCGGGATGATGTCATCACTTGTTAAAACTCATTCTCAGTGTGTGATTTATTATTTTTTGATGAGATTACTCTTGAAAGTTAGCTCTTTAAGCTACCTAGACTTCTCGAAGAGGAATTAAGCTAATTGCTGCTGTGCTCAGAGAATTATGTAAAACACTGGACATGTGTATGAACCAAGAATAGCAAGTTTTCACCTCTGAGCTAACTCCAACGTATCTGTTTTGATCTATCTTTTTGAGAGTGATCTTCCAAGGTACATATGGTGTCTAATACATCCATTGGCAAGCTAAAAGGGCCCACCATATACTCCTGGAGTTCATTTGGCTGGTATAGATCAAGGATTTTGCAACACCTCTTCATCTTCAAGCACATACCTATCCATCTCTTCACAGTGGTATCTGAGCAAGGTTGGACAACATGGCAAATGGATTTCCTTCATCAATTGACAAATTGGACAGAGGTAACTACTCAGCTTGCTCATTAAGAATGGAAGCTTATATCCAAGGTAGAAGTTTATATGGTTATGTGGCTGGAGATGAAGTTATGCCAAGTTTCAGGAACAAAAGTCAACCAACACAAGAAGAGCAAGAAAGATTGAGCACATGGTGCTCCAAGGATGCACTTGCAAGGTCTTATCTCCTCAACTCTATCTCAGATTTTTTGTTGCCTCACATTAGAAGTTGTAAGACATCTCAGGAAGTGTGCGATGCACTTGAAGTTTTCTTTTCTTCAAGTACCAAAGCTAGGAAGCATCAACTATGGATGGATTTCACAACTCTCAAGAAGGCTCCCAAACAAAATGTGACTGATTTTGTCACAAAGCTCAAGGACATAGCAGATCAGTTGGGAAGCATTGGAGAGGTAATAGATGAAGAGAAAATTGTAAGGCATGTCATCAATGGCTTGAAGGCAGATGACAAGTGGGAAGCATTCACCACAGCTATGGATTTGTACATGAACATGCATGTACCTGATTTCAATAAACTCATTGGACAACTACTTACTCAAGAGGCAAAGCTTATAAAAAATGGAGAAAGCTCTAAAGGTAATCAATCTTCAGCTTTATACACTGATAAAAGCAAGTCCAAAGATAACAAAGGAAAGGCAAAGAAAGTGGATGATGAAGCAGGTACATATCAAGCTAACTATGCAGGTAGAGGAAGACATGGCAGAGGTAGAGGAAGAGGAGGTAGACAAGGCAGGGGAAGATCCCAAGACTCCAACTCATGTTCTATTTGTGGACTAACTAATCATACAACTGAAAATTGCTTTAGGAATTCCAGGAATCAAAGAGACAGAGGATAAAATAGAGGAAGTTATGGCTACTCAAGGGGAAGGTTCAACGATTATCATGGCAACTACAACAACTACAATCATTCAAACTATCAAGGAGGCTACAAAGGAAGGAGAGACTACAATAACTAGACAGAAGACTCAAACAAAGAGGATTCATTATTGATCATGAACATGGCTATGCCACAAGGTAAATCTGATGAGCATGTTTTCTACATAGATTCAGGTTGTTCAAATCATGTGGCAGGAAATGTGGCACTCCTATAAGATTTAGAAGATCCAAGGAATAAGCATGAGGTACAAATAGGAGATGACACAAGACATCCTGTGGAGAAAATAGGCAATGTCAAAGCACCTGATGGAAACATCAACCTACTCAGTAAGGTACTCTATGTCCCTACCATTACAAAGAATTTGATAAGTGTTGGGCAGATAGTAGAGAAAGGGTTGCAAGTCAGGTTCACAAAGGCAAGAGAATTTGTTGAAGATCCAAGTCAAGGATTCAGAAAAATTGCAACAGGTGAAAAGACAGGTAGATTGTTCACATTTGAATTACAGGACACTAGAAACATTGCTCTCTTTAATTATGGTAGTCAGACACTCACAGAATTGGAAGTATGGCACAAAAGGTTAGCACATATTGGTGAAAGGTCATTAAAGCAAATTTGCAGGGACCAAAGTGTACTTGGACTCCCTAACTTGTCAAAACAACATATGATTTATAAGTATAGTGCATGTCAATTTGGAAAGTCTCACAGGTTACCATTCATGAAGAAAGGTTATATGCATGAAGATCTCTTGGAGTTGGTTCATACAGATGTATGGGGACCTAGCAAGGAAGCTTCAATATCTGGATCAAGGTATTATGTCTCCTTTATTGATGATTGCAGCAGATGGACTATCCTATTCTTTATGAAACACAAAGATGAAGTTTTTTCATGTTTCAAAAGATATTTGGCTCTTGTGGAGAATCAAACAGGTAAATCACTAAAAAGGTTAAGGTCAGATGGAGGGGGAGAATACTTCTCCCATGAGTTTGATTCTTTTCTTCAAGAAAGAGGAATCAAAAGAGAGGTAACTACAAGGTACACTCCTGAGCAAAATGGAGTGGTAGAAAGGAGGAATAGGACAATTGTTGAAGCTGCAAGGTCTATGTTAAATGAAAATCATTTACCTAATTACTTATGGACTGAGGCTATATCTACAACCACTTACTTGATTAACAGGTTGCCTTCAAAATCCCTTGATGGGATGACTCCATATGAGGCTTGGAATGGAAGAAGACCAAGCTTAGATCATGTTAAAATTTTTGGATGTATTGCTTTTGCTCATGTTCCTTCACAGGTTAGAGGCAAGATGGATCCAAAGGCAGAAAGGTGTGTATTTATTGGATATGACAACAATCAAAAGGGCTACAGGTTATACAACCCTATCAACAAAGGATTCTTGGTAAGCAGAGATGTAGTTTTTGATGAGAACAGTTCATGGTATGAAGATTCATGCAAGAAGGTCAATTTACCATATGATCTTGAAGAAGATTTTCCAAAGCTTGGTAGAGAACAACCAAAGATTGAAGAACAAGACACCTCAGAAGATGATGAAGAATCTCAGATGGAAAAGATCAAAGCATGGAAGTCTAAAGGTAAAGCAAAATTGCAGGAACTTGGACATGAGGCACAATCATCACATCATGGCCTAAGAAGATCTATGAGAGAAAAGAAAAAACCAGAAAGGTATGGGTTTGACACCTCATTAGTAACTAAACATTCTATCTACATAGCACAGGACATAAACCAAGAGGAGCCATCATCATTTGAAGAGGCCAAAGCAAAAACAGAATGGAAGCATGCAATGAAGGAAGAGATTGAAGCACTTGAGGAAAACAACACTTGGGATTTGGTGCCCAAGACTTCATCCATGAAGGTAATAGGCTCAAGATGGGTCTATAAACTCAAGACGAATTCTGATGGTTCCATTAACAGGTATAAGGCAAGGCTTGTAGCAAAAGGCTTTGCACAAACTCAAGATATTGATTATGAGGAGACCTTCTCTCCTGTGGCAAAGATGCCTACTATTAGGGTTTTGCTTAGTATTGCCTCTTCCAAGAATTGGAAGATACTTCAACTAGATGTAAAGAATGCATTCTTGAATGGTTGGATAATAGAAGAGGTATATATGGCACAACCACCTGGTTTTGAGAATCAAGTTTATCCTGATTATGTGTGTAAACTTAACAAAGCATTGTATGGTCTCAAGCAAGCTCCAAGAGCTTGGAATTTCAGGCTTGTTTCATTCTTGCAGGACAAAGGCTTTCAACCAAGCAAGGCAGATCCTTCACTCTTTATCAAAAAGAGTAACTCTGAGGTCATCTACTTATGTGTATATGTAGATGATATTATATTGTCAGGATATGATGCAGATGGTATGAAGAAGATCAAAGATCAGATGAGAGAAGAGTTCAAGATAAGTGATTTGGGTTCACTTACCTACTTCCTAGGTTCGGAAGTTGTCTACAAAGATCATGGTTTGTTTCTCACTCAAAGAAAGTACATTAAGGACATGTTGGCAAAATTCAAGATGCAAGATTGTAAGATTGCAGGTACTCCAATGGAGTTCAATCACAAATTGAGCTCACATGAAGGTGAACTCATAGAGGACATCACATCATATCAAAGTCTACTGGGTAGTCTCAACTATGCCACATTGACAAGAGTAGATATATGTTACAGTGTGAGTGTGCTAAGCCAATTTATGCACACACCAAGGAAACCACATATGGATGCTGCCAAAAGGATTCTCAAGTATCTCAAAGGAACCATAAATGAAGGACTTTATTATCCTTATGTATCTGATTTAGGTTTGAAGCTATTTTCTGATGCAGATTGGGCTGGCTCCAAAGAAGATAGAAGGAGCACTTCAGGTTATCTTACCTTTGCAGGTTCAAAGCTTATTTCATGGTCATCCAAGAAGCAACCCACAGTTGCTCTCTCTTCTACTGAAGCTGAATATAGAGGTCTTGCCATAGCTACTCAGGAAGCTATGTGGATGAAGACATTATTCAAAGATCTTGGATTGGAGTTTGGAACTCCAACTATTTTTGGTGAAAATATGAGTTCTATTCACTTAGCTGCTAATCCTATTTTTCATGCAAGGACTAAACATATTGAAGTTCATTATCACTATGTACGCGAGAAGGTTCTAAGCAAAGAGATTCAAATATCATATGTGTCCACTCATCAACAATGTGCAGATATTCTAACCAAAGCATTGGATGGTATAAAGCTTTGCAAATTCAAGGCTATGATTGGTTTGCAGGTAATCTTGGAAGATTGAAGACCTCAAGCATACTTGGCTTGAGAGGGAGCTGTTGGAGCAAGTCTATGACAAGCCTAAGTATTGGCTTGAGTCTCACAAAGTCTTAGAAGAAGCTTCAAAATGAAGACTATTTAAAGTTCACTTGTGAACTACCTCTTGTAACTTTTGAAGAGTTTACTTAATGTAAAAGTGAAAGAATCTTAAGTGGTTGAGTCCACATGATCAAAAAGGGAAAGAGGAGCCAAGAATTTGGGATTTGTGGTAGGTAGAGAATCAAATCAATCATTGATTGATTGGAGAGTGATTGAGGGAAGTTAGCCTCCCAAACTCAACTATAAATAGATGGCAGTTTTAGTCGTGGTTAGAGAGACCTATGTGAAGACCTCCAAGAGCTGAGCTTTATGCCATATCAAGGTGTGATTACAAGGCACACAAATGTATCAATAAGTCATTGTATTGTACAAGCAATATACTTTCATTTTCATGATTATTTGAGTTCATATGTCCATGTTCTTGTGAAGTGTACTACTCACTGCCATTACTCTCAGTTCTCTCAGTCAGATTGCAGAGGTTGTTTCGCTGAGCTTGGTGCATCATTTTCAATAATTTAACTTGGTAAAGTTAGCTCTATAATTCTACTATATGCTCACAAATTTTCATGTCATTTGAATGTTGCAATCTTCAGTTATGTTCATTTGAAGGCAACAGGGTCTGTTCATCTTCACTTCTCTATCAGGTACCCGATTTTTGCACTCACCTTGTCAGAGCCATTTCTCAGTGGTTACTTATCAAAATTCAGTGATTTAAAGCTTGTTGGATTTAGCTTACTGTCTAGTATAACCATACACATTTTCATAACCATTAGATTCCTACATTTTGAGTTATGTTCATTTTTGTGCTCACTGGTCTCAAACTATAGCAGCCCGTGAAAATCGGGATGATATCATCACTTGTTAAAACTCATTCTCAGTGTGTGGTTTATTATTTTTGATGAGACTACTCTTGAGAGTTAGCTCTTTAAGCTACCTATACTTCCCCAAGAGGAATTAAGGTAATTGCTGCTGTGCTCAGAAAATTAAGTAAAACACTGGACAGGTGTATGAACCAAGAATAGCAAGTTTTCACCTCTGAGCTAACTCCAACTTATCTGTTTTGATCTATCTTTTTGAGAGTGATCTTCCAAGGTACATAGGGTGTCTAATACATCCATTGGCAAGCTAAAAGGGCCCACCATATACTCCTAGAGTTCATTTGGCTGGTGTAGATCAAGGATTTTGCAACACCTCTTCATCTTCAAGCACATACCTATCCATCTCTTCACACCTCGCAACTGCCAATGAGCTCTGACTGTCAGTGAAGATGGTGGTGGCAGAAGACTCGCCAACACCCAAATCAGCCATAAGGTGTCTGAGCCACACACACTCAACAGTCGCTGTGAAAGCTGCCCTATACTCAGCCTCACAACTGGAATTGGCCATAGTAGTCTGCTTCTTGCTCAACCAAGATATACATGAGCTACGAAGCATGAAGCAAAAACCACTGGTGGACACACGAGTGTCATAGCAACCAACCCAATCTGAGTCAGAAAAAGCATGCAAATCTGGCAGTAGTGATCCCCCCTTGGGATAAAACAACCCAAGTAGCCGAGTACCACTCAAGTAGCGAAAGATGCGCTTGACCACCTTCCAATGCATGACTCCTGGGCAATGCATAAACCTGCTCATTTGTGAGACAACAAACTGAATATCTGGTCGAGTAATGCATAAATAAATCAAACATCCAGCAACCTGCTGATAGAGAACAACATCAAATGCATCTCCAGCATCATGAAGACTCAATCGTAAACCTGTCTCCATAGGAGTAGCAATAGGCTTACAGTCTTCAAGGCCAAAACGCTTCAATAATGTGTCAATATATTTCATTTGACACAAAGCCATTCCAGCATCAACTTGCATAAATTGAATGCCCAAATAGTGATGCAAATACCCCAAATCAGACATCTCAAATGAGGCATGCAAATCAGCCTTAAAATCAGCAATATGCTTCTCAATAGGACCAGTGAGCAACATGTCATCAACATAGACAACAATGATCAGAAGCACATCATTAGCACACTTAACATATAAAGTGCTTTCAGTTGGATTGTTCTCAAAACCATGTGCAACCAGATAGGCATGTATCTTCTCATACCAAGCACGTGGTGCTTGCTTTAAACCATATAATGCCTTCTTTAACCTGCACACCTGGTTTTCATGCCCTTTCTGCACAAAGCCACGGGGCTGAAAAACATACACTTCTTCATGCAAGTCACCATTCAGAAATATTGTTTCAATGTCCAACTAATGTACATTCCAATCATGATGGGCTGCAAGTGTACAAATGCTCCGAACAATAGTCATACGGCATGTAGGTGCAAAGGTCTCATCAAAATCAATGCCTCTTTCCTACGCATAACCCTTTGCAACAAGCCTAGCCTTATACCTGTCAACTGTACCATCAAGTTTACACTTCAGCTTGTAAACCCACTAAGTGCCAATGGCCTTCTTGCAAGGAGGCGAGTCACATAAAGACCATGTACCATTCTTCATTATAGCATCATATTCAGATTGCATAGCAGCCATCCAATTTTCTGAATTTTGTGCTTCATCAAAAGAAACAGGCTCATTCTCATCACAGAGACTAGACGCAGCCATAGCATAGCAATCTGATGCAAAGGAGCCACTACGAGAGCCTGAACGAGTACAATATGACAAAGGTGCATCTAATTTGTTGTCACGCAAAGTCTGCACCAGCCATTTTGGCATAGTTTTTTCCTGCTCAATATCAGCTCTCTCATCAACAAGTGCATCATGCATGTAAATCTGCATCTGAAATGGAATGATCTGCATCATTATATGAAACCTGCAAAGGCTGAAAGTTGCCTCATTAGGAACAACACTAGATTGTCCACCTGTAAAAAGAGGCATCAAAGTATCATACATGTCTTTGGAGCTAACAGATGTCTCCTTAGTACATGAAAGCAATGGCTGAATAGCATCTTCCACAAAGACAACATCACGGCTAACCAGAATGCGTTTAGTTTGTGGATGATACAGACGATAGCATTTACTTTCAGAACTCTACCCAACAAAAATACATTTTACTGCCTTATCATCCAATTTTCTGCGATGTTGTTCAGGCACTAGTGCATATGCCAAACAACCAAAAACACGCAGATGAGCAACAGATGGCTTGCGATCATGCCAAGCCTCATATGGAGTGATAGACTGCAGCGCTTTAGTGGGACACTTGTTAAGTACATATGCTGCACACATGACAACCTCAAGCTAGAAACTATGTGGTAAAGCCTGACTCTTGACCATACACCTCGCCATCTCCATGAGTGACCTATTCTTCCGTTCAGCAACTCCATTCTGTTGAGGTGTATATGACACTATACACTGGTGTTTTATCCCATGTTCAACCAAAAATGCATTAAAATCAGAAGACATATATTCCCCCCCTCGATCAGAACGGAGGGTGCCCGTTTTACATGCTGACAGATTTTCAGCCGAAACCAAAAACTGTTTGAAGCACAAAAAAACTTCTGACTTTGGCTTCAATGGATATACCCATGCATGCCTGGAAAAATCATCAATGAAAGTCACAAAGTAAAGATAGTTTCCAAAAGAAGGTGTCTGCATAGGACCACAAACATCACTATGTACAAGCTGCAATTTCTGTGTAGCCCAAACTGAACCATCTTTTGGAAAGGAGGAATGCTACATTTTGCCCAAAATACAACCTTCACATACATGTTTTTGAGGTGCCTCAAGCTTGGGCAAAGAAGACACCATATCAGATTTCTACAGGCGTAGCAAACTAGCAAAATTCAGATGACCAAAGCGTGCATGCCAAAGCTTTGCATCTGACATAGCCTAAGAATCATGAATTGCACATGCCGAATCATTCATAGATCTTTCATATTCTATGAGCTTATACAACCCAGGATATAAAATGCCAGAAGCAATAATAACATCACCATTTGACAGATCATGAACTGTACAACTGTCATCAACAAATTTCACAACCAAGCCAATCTTGGCTAATGCAAAAACTGATAATAGATTCTTCTTGATCCCTGGCACAAATAAAGCATCTGACAAGGTGAAAGAACTACCATCAGCAGTAGTTAGAATGATCTTACCAACTCCCATTACAGGATAAGAGGAGTTGTTGGCGCATGTGACAGTATTCCCTGTAGGGGTAGGCTCAAGTGAAGAGAAGAAACTGCGCTGCGAGGTAATATTTTTGGTTGCCCCACTGTCAAAGTACCAAACATCTGAGTCCACTACAGACATGCACTGCTCATGAGAAGATGGGTCAAAAGTGCAAACAGTAGTAAACGCCCATTCTTCTTCCTGCACAAGATTAGCATACTCTGTTTTTTGGTGTAGAGGCTTCTGCAACAACCATTCCAGCCTCCTTTTTCTTTGCCTCTTTTGCAACCAGTTTTGGATAGTTCTTTATGATATAATCATTCCCTTTACATTACTTGCAAAACAATTTCTGCTTTTCTGATTTCTTCTCATCTTTATCCTGGTTCTTCGAATGTGAAGCATTTGCAGATTTCTGCTTACTAGTAGAAGAGCTCCATTTTCCTTTGCCCTTCTAACTGGCCAGGAAAGCTTGATCTGCAACACGCATAATGGACCTGTTCTGTCTGGACTGATCTTCCTGCAACAGAACAGAAACTAACTCCTCAAATTATAAGGCATTCGGATTGCCTTTCATCATCAATCGAAGAGTAGAAGCAAAACTCTGATATGAATCAAGAAGACCATTCAGAACGGTCTGCACAAGTGAGCTATCTGGTATAACCTCATCAGCAGAAATCAACTGTTCCTTCAAATCTTTGATCTTCATTAGGAAACTGTCCATAGAATCACCTTCATTCATGTGCTCACTCTCCAACTGTTTTTCGGAGGTAAGCAACACGAGCCTCATTCCTAGCTTGGTACAATGTGGTAAGTGTATCCCAAGCATCCCTAGTTGTTCTGCAAGAGCGAATGTGAGGAAGAATGGCACGTTTGACAGACAAAGCTATCAATGCATGTGCCTGGGCATCTCTGCCATCCCAACGAATCTGCTCTGCAGTAGGTGCAGCAGAAACAACAACACGAAGAGGAATCTGCACAATATCATCTTCGACACCATCTTCATCAGATCCAGCACCTGTATTCGTAGTACCTGTTGTTACAGGTGTAACAGGACGTGTTTCAACACCCTACACAATGTTCCACAATCCTGTTGCAACCAATACATGTCGCATCATATAAGCCCATAATGGGTAGTTGGTACCATCCAACTTATCCTCAACAGCCAACATACGGAATACATCACTGCTTTCAGCCATGGCCGGTGACTAAAATACCTTGATGCAGAAAATTGACTGTATCTCAAAAAGTTGAACAGAACTGCCGAGACGAGTTCTGCTAGACCTGTAGCAGACTTCGATATGCTTAAACTGGCGAACAGAAACTGGTATATACCTTTGGCACAAAAAGACGAAATAGCTTGCACAAGCACTACGATAGTGCATTCGGAGGCCGAAACGAGCTCAGATCGCCAAAATTCGTACGATTCTGAGACTGCAAACGGAGGAGTATCGACGGCGATCTAGATAAAGCGACGACCTGCTCTGATACCAATTGTTGGAGTTAGACTTCTGCGGAAGCGTGCGAAGAGCACAAGGAAGAAGAAGAAGCTTGAAGCACAACACACAATCCTGAATGTATTACTAGAGAATGTACAAAGATAAGTAGCCCATTAGGGCAATAGGCGTATATACAAGCTGAGGGAAAAAAACCTCCTAAAGAGGGAAAAAAGTGCCCTGGCGGTCCTAGTGTGTTCACACACATCACTACCTAAATATATCAACATCTATATCATCCACACACTAAACAAATTTTGGTTAGCTGTGCTCTTGCTTTTGTGTGGAAAGCCAAGTATTGGTCCAAATTAGGTAATTTCTCATCCTTTACTAGTTCCACATGATGATGGAGATCATTCCATTTCTGATATAGATCTACATGATGCACTTATTGATAAGAGGACTAGTATAGAGGAGGCAAAAACTATGCCAAATTGGCTAGTGCAAACTTTAAGAGGTGGCAAATTAAATGCACCTCTATCATAAAGTGCTCGTTTAGATTTTCATAGTGCTTCCTTTGCATCAGATTGCTATGCAATGGTTGGCTCTAGTCTTTGTGATGAAAATGAGCTTGCTTCTTTTGATGAAGCAGAGAGTTTAGAAAATTGGATGATAGCAATGCAATTAGAGTATGATGATATTATGAAATACCTAGTCTTTATGAGATTTTCCTATAGTATGAAACATACGCATGATGGAATAGTTGACATATATAAGGTTAGGCATGTGGCAAAAGGTTATGCTAAAGAGAGTGGCATTGATTTTAATGAGACCTTTGCAACGACATGCCGAATGACCATCATTTGTAGCATCTATGCACTTCAAGATCATCATGGTTGGAATGTACATCAATTGATTATTGAAAAGGTGACTTACATGAAGACAAGTACATAAGTCAGCCCCATGGTTTTGTGTAGAAAGGGCATGAAAACAAAGTGTGCAAGTTGAAAAAAATTTAGTATGTGGTTTGAAGCAAGCACCACGTGCTTGGTATCAAAAGATACATGCCTACTTGACTACACATGATTTTGAGAACAATCCAACTAAGAACCTTATATGTTAAGAGTGAAGATTATGTACTTATGATCGTTGTTATGTATGTTGATGGCATGCTGCTTACTCATCCTAATGAGAAGCATACTACTTAATTTAAGGTTGATGTGCATGCCTCTTTTGAGATGTTAGGTTTGGGTCACTTGCATCATTATTTGGGAATTTTGTTTATACATGATGAAAAGGGAATAGCTTTGTGTCAAACAAAATAT
Organism: Ceratopteris richardii; assembly: GCA_020310875.1. Classification (NCBI taxonomy): domain Eukaryota; kingdom Viridiplantae; phylum Streptophyta; class Polypodiopsida; order Polypodiales; family Pteridaceae; genus Ceratopteris; species Ceratopteris richardii. The sequence goes on along the minus strand of CM035441.1, from coordinate 71,069,685 downwards.
ACTCGCACACTATTGTAGTATTTTAGCCCTAGAAATGGAAAACCTATCGACACTTCTATGGAAGCACGTTTATGGTTGAAGCTTCATGATGATTAAGATGCATTTGATGTTGGTCTCTATCAGGAGGCTCTTGGATGCTTGATTTACTTATGCATAACTCGGCATGATATTTATTTTGTTGTCTCTTAGATGAGCAAATTTATGCATTGCCTAGCTCTTAAGCATTGACTGGTGGCTAAGCATATCTTTTCCTAGTTTTGTGGTACTCAGCTACTTAGATTGTTTTGTCCCAAGCGTGGATCATTACCACGAGATTGACATGCATCTTTTGTACTTGCATTGGGCTCATTGATATGCCACTCGTGTGTCCACTAGTAGTTTTTTCTTCATGCTTAGTAGTTCATTCGTATCTTAGTTGACCAAGAAGCAACCTACTATGGCCACTTCTAGTTGTGAGTCGAAGTATAGGCAAACTTTCACAAAAAATGTTGACTATGTGTGGCTCAGATGCCTCTTGGTTGATTTGGGTGTTTATAATTCTTCTTCCACCACCATCTTCACTAATAGTCCAAGCATATTGGAAGTTGTCAGGAATGATGTGTTCCATGCTCACATAAAGCACATTGAGGTGGACCAGCATTCTTTGATGGAGAGTTTCTCTAATAGAGATATTAGTTTTGCATATGTGCCCACATAGGATAATGTAGAAGACCTTTTCAAAAAAGGCTTTGCCTAGGGATAAGTTTGAATCTTTTCACAAAGCTTTGGGTTCACTTCCTTTTGTGGATTGATCTCTTTTCGCATAGCTTGGCACTTCCTTATACATGAGTACCAAATCCTTTCTCACCCCATCACTACCAGGAGAGATTTGTTGATATATTTTGGTATTGATGTGTGTAAACATGCTTAGGTGTACCAGGGCACGTTTCTCCCTCTTTAAGAGGTTTTATCCCCCTTGGCTTGTATATGCCTATAACCCTAACAACTTACATATCTTTGTACATTCACTTGTTGATTCATTGAATGCCATTGTTCTCCAAGCTTCTTCTTCTTCTTCTTCTTCTTCTTCTTCTTCTTCTTCTTCTTCTTCTTCTTCTTCTTCTTCTTCTTCCTTGTGTTGTTCATGTGCTTGTGGAGACCTCAAATGTAACAAAAGTTATGTGTTCATCTTCACTACATGATAATGTACATTGCTTTTTAGACATGCATAAGATGTCTTTTTGACTTAGCATGACATCGAAGCCACATTTACTCCTTCTCTCCTCGTTTGAACTAGCCAAATCAACATCACTAGAGAAATTTGGCTGTATTCAATGTCCACAATAGTTGAATGTATAATTGATGTACATAATCACTCTCTTGGCTATTTTCAAATGAACATCAGTAGGAACATTTAGAAATTGTGAAAGTCCTCCTTGAACAAATGTAAATTCAAGCCTTGTAATTGTAGCATAATCGATGCTTCCCATTATGCTTTTATATGATGAAATTTTTTCAAGATGTGGAACTTCACCTACACCAAGCTTACTATTTGGATCCATAGGGTGTCTAACTACTTACATCCAATCATACCATACTTTGTTTTCTTGTCACTATGCTCCAATTGTGTTTTTCTTCAAGTGAATTGTATTTCGCTTCCATAGCTTGTTGCCATGCATTTGTATCCTTTGTCTCTTCGTGGATGAAGGGATCTTGTCTTGATAACCGTAGAGATGAAGGCCTAATGCCTAGAAATAAAGCTATCGTAGATTAATCTTGATGTGGGATGTTTTACCCTTGATCACCATCTTTCTTCTTCATTTGGTTGAATATTCTTCTCTCCTTTGGTGTCTTAATTTATACCTTTGATGTTGCTTCGCCTTCTTTTATTGGCTCTTGATTATCTTCAACTCCATATCCAACCTCATCAAGATATAAAAACCTTGATTTTTAATTGATGCACCAAATCTATGCTTGAAGGACTTTGTATGCTTGGGAAACTAGGTTCCACGCTTTCATGAACCCTAGATTCATGCCCCCACTCTCTATACAAGCTATCGATTCCTACAATATCTCAAAATTAATAAATCCTGAAAGTAGAAGATGGAATCATCCAAATCCATAAATTGTTATATATATGGTTGTCACACACACACACACACACATATATATATATATATATACACACACATATATATATATATATATATATATATATATATATATATATATATATATATATATATATATATATATATATATATATATATATATATATATATATATATATATATATATATATATATATATATATACATACATATGTGTGTGTGTGTGTATTTGTATGTAAAACAACCATATATATAAGAACTTATGTATTTGGAGGAGTTCATGTTCTAATTTCAAGATTTATAAACATTGAGATATATAGTGCAGTAATCAAAGCTTGTATAGAGAGTGGAGGCATGCATCTAGGTTCAAGAAAGCTTGGAAAATTAGTTTCCCAAGCATACAAAGTCCTTCAAGCATATATATATATATATATATATATATATATATATATATATATATATATATATATATATATATATATATATATATATATATATATATATATATATATATATATAAACATGAACTCAAACCTTATATCTAGGTAATATAGGTAATCCAAACACACATGCATCAACATATACAAGTACCCAACAATATACATATAGATATAAACAAAGTTATGCAACTATTCAAGATCAATCCAAGAAGTCATTTGACTATTTCTTTTGCATTTGGGCAAGTCTTTCCCATCGATGTTGAGTGTTTTGGAGCCTTTACCTCCTTTACAACTACCACTCGAAGATTAAACTTGTACCTACTATAGCTTACTTTTTTTATTCGATTTCTTGTCCCTTTAGATGGAGTATGGGCATAGAAAGTACCACTAGTATACGTTCCATAGGGGCAAACAAGTTCTAATGTTGTCTGTAAGCCACAAAGTGCACTACATCACATGAAAACGGGGGCTAATCATAGAATGTTCTTTCCCTTAGTGAAAGTCTAAAAGTTTCCAACTACATGTCAAATTTAGTGAGTGGAACATCTTTGCAATGCTCTGATTTAGTCTATGGGAAAGTTTGAATTGAACCATAATCACATGTTTATAGATAAAACACCACATTATGGACAACTAGCTTGGTTTGGCGAGATATTTCATTTTTTGGATACAAGTTATTTGCAAGTCATTTAATATTCTGTACAAATGGCTTCGACTATCATATATATAGTAGCCACACAAACACACACATACACACACGCACACACACATATACATATACATACACACACACACACACACACATATATATATATATATATATATATATATATATATATATATATATATATATATATATATATATATATATATATATATATATATATATATATATATATATATATATATATATATATATATATATCAAAACGGATATCTTGGTAATCAAATAAACATCTATATACATATATAAAGAGATAGCTATATGCATATTAAACACATAAAGCCATGCAGATCTTTGAGATAAACAAAATAAGACCTTAAAACGTTTGGTTATGATTTGGATAAGGCTTTCCGATATGAGGTCATCCTTTGGGGACCCATTGGCTTTGTTATAGTATCCATATGTAAATTCAACTAGTGAAAAATCCATCCTACTTCTTAGAAGGTAAATGAATAGAGCCTTCAACGTAAGTTAGATCTTCTCCCACGCATATGCTAAGAGTCTCAAATTTAAGTTCAAGCCTCTGTCATAGTAGGTTAGAGAGGTTATGAACATAGAAGGTTCGAACATAAGTTGAGACTCCTCCACACAAAATATTTAAGGCTTGAACTTAAATTTGAGCTTTGAATCTTATTTATAAGAGGTTAAAAGCTTGAGCTTCTTACACTTGAAAGATCAATCATCTTAGCACAAATTTTGGTTCGTTCTAGCTCTAGATCTGCTCTAGGGTAACACTTTTCATGATCAGTTACGTTTGGCCCTTCTTGGATTCTGGCCTGATATGCTTTAAGCATCATATTAAGATCCTCGGGAGTGGGATCTGCTAGGACTGATCCTACTCTAGGGGGTGGTGGAATTAGGTGAGGCGGGTTGGCAGTTGGTGGGTCGGATGGAGTTGGGAATGGTGGAGATGGGGTAGTGTGAGAGGGAGTTTGAGATGTGAGTTCAATTATCCTGGCCTTTGTTTCTCTGAGGCTTTCCTTGAGTTCACTCATCTTTTTTGCCCATTGCCTTTTCATTCTTTCACGACTATCTCTCCAAGCTCTAGTCCTTTTCTTGGTTATGCTCTCAGTTTCACTAGCCTCTAGGCTCTTTTCCTGGCCTACCCCTTGGTTTTGCTGCAATGCTTGAGCTCTAGTGACTACTTGTACTGGTGCAGTGGAAGTCACACTCCCTGTGGAGTCTACAACTAACCCAATAACGTTGATAGGAGTGATTTTTGGCATATTATTGGGGTTCTTTGGGCAATCTCGTAAGAGATGCTCCTTTCCACAGTCTTGGCAAAAGCCCTGGATCGTCACTGACTGGGGTTGTGTAGGTGGAGGCACGGGACAATCACGAATGAGATGATCTCCTTGACATCTGTAGCATGGTCCTCTAGGGAATGGAGGTCTTACTTGCCTAGGTTGAGGTCTAGGGTTGGGGTTTGCGTACATGACGTTTGTGTAATCTGACTCCCAGCTAGGTTCATTTGGCTCTTCACTATAGTAGGACTCACCATGTTTAGGAGACTGCATGTAGTAGGCCTGGGGGCTATCAACATGTGTAGAATCGAAACTATGGTCACTGGGATCACTTTCTGAAAGCACTGGTGTTACAGGGACTATAGCTCTATTCAAGTTTTCTTCTGCAGCAGCATACTTTACTGGAATCACATTAGCTGGAGCAGGGGGTTGTTGTGCTAGCACAGGCTGAGGCCTTTGTTGGTTTTGGTAGGGTTGGTAGGTTTGTTGGGGCCTCGCATACTGCTGAGGTGGGTACTGGTTCTGGTATCTTCCTTGTTGAGGGTATGGTTGTGGGTACGTCTGCCTAACGGTTTGCTTATTGTAGGGGCAATCTTGCGCGGTGTGATTGGTGTACCTCCGTTCTATGGTGCAGTACTGGCTACTAGGATTTACTTGGGGTTGAGCCATAATGGGACATACATTCGCCATGTGGTCGCCACCACAAGTATAGCATCTTTTCACAGGGGCAAACCTTGGGATTTGTTTGCTAGAGACACCTAGTTTTTGTGCCACTTTCTCAGTGAGTTCCTCAATTGATGTGGATTGCGTGGAAGAGAGGCCAGAGGCACTATCTGAATCTTTGTATATTTTGGAAAGCTCTAACTCCTCCCCTAGGTTATCCTCGATGTCAATGCACATGCGTACACACTCTTCTATGGTCCTAGGGTCCTTCAAGTACACATAAGATCTCAATTTGGTACTTCGCAATCCATCCAAGAATAAAGCCACTTGCTTAGCTGGTGTGGGTAGCGCCGAAACAGGGCATCTTTCTAAGTATTGCCTAAATCTTCTTCCTGCAAGTCTCACGGTTTCTTGAGGGGTTTGCTTGAAGCTGTGAATCAGCGAGGAGGTGTTATGTCTTATGCCACTCTTAGAGAATTCAATAATGAAAGCCTCTAGGAGTTGGTCTATACTCCTGAATTGTCTCTCATTCAGTGGTTGAAACCACGTAAGGGCTGTGTTCCTAAGGGTTAGACCAAAGGCATTGTACTGCGTGAATAGATCCTCCACTTGTTCAGCTCTCAAGACTTGCCTAAACTCAGCCACATGATCGTAGGGATCTCCAGTGCCATCGAAGTAGTTCTTCATGGACTTAACTAGCTGAGTCGGTCTGAGAGTCCTTGTGTGCTCTCTAGGTCGTGGTAGAGGGAACTCATCCGCATTTCTTTGGTTCCTGGGAGCTCTAAGTACCTCAGGTTCTACTCTGTTTATTTCCGTCCTCGTTCTTTCTTTGCCCCCTGGGTTGGCAAAGCTTACTTTTGGCCTATCTCTACTTCTGTCTCTTTGAGTTCCATGAGCTTGGGATGTTCCAGCTCCAGGGTGACCATAGGACACATTCGATCTTGGTTGGGGGAAAATAAATTCACCCTTCCAAGTGTAAGCATGCCTATCATTTTCTATCACCACAAAGATCCTCTCTAAAGCGTGATCTAAGTAGGTCACTCTACCTGGGCTATCTGGATCTTTAAACTCATAGATCATGATTGTTCCTATATCATTTGGTCGATCAGATTTATACCTCCAAAAGGCTTCATCCGTTTCTCGGTTCAGAAGCAGATCTATGCTCTTGTTGTCTTGGGGAACCCATTCTGGTGTGATAATCCTAGTGAGAACAGATTTGCCTCAGGGGGTCCTAGGTTCTGCACCCATGTTTCCCTGCTCTAGGTCACCTAAGTCCGATTCTGGGATTACATTCCCAAATTCATCAGTCCTTTCTGGATGACTGGCGACTACGTATATTGTCCCTTCCTTGTCTAAGTACACTCCGTTTTCAAACTTGACAGCTGGGCGCTCTAGTCCAATGGAGTGGTCAGGATTCTTCACCTGTACCACAGATCTTCCTAGACCGTCCTCATAGATGCTAGCACCTAATCGGTTGGTCCTAAGGTATTCCAGTTGCATCTTGTATGGGCCTTCTACCCTGTGCAAGTATGGCACTCCTGAACTTCCCGTAGGTCGGTCCATGCCTTGAGACATCTCTGATTCACTGGTCTCAGAGCTAGGGTAGTATGAGTGGTGGCTCAACTGCTGGGCCCAAGACCTAGCAGTGTGGTTGACACTAGCCTCTGAAGACCTAAGACTTTGTCTATCTCTCCCTAGATGTCGCCCTGATCTAAGGTTCATAAGCCTAATTGAATAGCCCAAATTTGCCCAAGTACAACCTCGTTGCTGAGTTCTTTTGTATCAGTCACTTGATTCTTTTTTAGTCAATTATCGTGTTTATGCTCTTGTCAGAAATCACATCATCAGGAATATTTGAGTTAATTTTCGCACTGTAAGTTGATCGTTCCACGTTAGATTCTTTCCTTTAAGGTTATCGCATCACGAAGAAATTATGTTTAATCTTGAACTTGAGTGCATAGGTAGTCTTCAACTTGCTTGATGCCTATCGTTGCCCTGACTTACTCCTAGCACTAGTCGTTCTTAGCCTAAGCTAGGAATTGATAGAGGGTGTTGAGGATTTTCCAACCTTGAGTTTCCTTCTTTGTGTTGTTGCCCTGGTGTGCCCAGGACGCGTGTTCCCAAGCTTGCACTTACTCTTGCTTAGAATGCCCTCAAGTGCTCTTGCTAGACCTGTAAAAGTCCCACGGTTAGCTCAAGACTTAGATTCAAATGACACAATAGACCACTTTCATGCATGTAACTCACAGACCAAATTATCCTTTGCTTTTATGGAAAACAATCCCAAGGATCCCTCAGTTTTCCTACCTCGGGGTATGGTCAACTTCAAAAAACCCTATCTAATAATCCTGATATTAATTTTCACATAACCAGTGGAAGTTTTGGTTGTACTCCCCACGAGCTTTCCAACAAAACAAGAATCACAACAAACGGATTTCGTATGAGAAAGTTATGTCAGTTCAGGCTTCAGGGATTAAAACAGGGTTCAAACAGGCCAATAGGGCAACAGGTTTTCCTCGGGTTATTTGCCTATAGCCTCCTTATGTGCTCTAGAGTCCATGATCCATGTCCAAAATTAGCCTAAATCTTCAAATTAGAAAACCCTAAAAAATTGGCCGAAATTGGCTGTCAATCGCGATTGACTGGGCTGTCAATCGCGATGGAGAGGTGTCAATCGCGATGGACAGGTGTCAATCGCGATGGACTGGTGTCAATCGCGATGGACTGGTGTCAATCGCGATGGACTGGGCTGTCCGTCGCAATTGATGGGTGTCAATCGCGATGGACAGGTGTCAATCGCGATGGACTGGGCTGTCGGTCGCGATTGATGGGTGTCAATCGCGATGGACTGGGCTGTCGGTCGTGACTGATGGGTGTCAATCGCGATGGACTGAAATTTTCGGGGTTTTCTGTGAATTTATGTCAATCGGGGCTCTATATGTCACGATGGATAAGAATCTCAGCGAAATGGGGTGTCAATTGCCATTTTTCTGTCGGTCGCGATGGACAGGGGTGTCCGTCGCGATGGACACGTGTCCGTTGGGGTCTGTCAATCGCGATGGACTGGCTGTCCGTCGCGATGGACAGTGTCAATCGCGATTGATGCTATCAATCGCGATGGACTGAAATTTTGCAATTTTTTCAAAAATTTTTGTGGATCTGTGCTGTGCAAAGCCTCTAGTCTAGTGTGGTGCACTCAGTTTTACCAAAAGATGAAAGTTTCTGTCAATCGCGATCGACAGAAGCTGGCGACTGCGAGACAGTTCTGCACATTTCCGTACCTGCGCAATGTGCTGGAGGAGATGATGCTGCTGGAACCTGGAAGAAACTCAACAAACATGCAAACACAAGGCACACAATATTGCTCTCTCGCTCTCTCTCACAAGTGGAATGAGGGAAATGAGGTAGAGAAGGTGATATGATCAAAAACTGAAAATTTTCGCGATGATGGAGATGGAGGTGGGAGATGGTGATGATGATGATGGTGATGAGGAAAACAAAAGAAAATAGATAAAAGTGAAGAAAATACCTATGACTCCAACGCGTCAACTCTACATCTTACCATCACACGATCTTCCTGAAAGCTCAATCCTCGGCAACGGCGCCAAAATTTGGTGTAGCTCAGTGATGAGTAGCACCTCCTTTAATGTCAATCCAGGAAGACGTGAGGATGGTATGAAGACCTCGAGCAAGTGAAGGCACAAGTGCGTGAGTGAGAAGCACACTAACATGCACACACATACACACACACGCGCACACACAGTAAGACAAAGAGTGAGAAGCAATGGAGTTCTTAGATTACTTTCAAAAAGCTCATACAAGTTCAAAACTATTACAAGCTACCCTCAAAAGATGAGCTCTCTAGCTCTATTTATAGTTTTTGACTAGGTTTTGTCCAGACCTAGTGTCCGGCCTAGTTAAAAATTAGGTTCCAAGGCCAATTTGAGGGCTTAAACGGAGTCTAAAAAATATGAAAATTGATATGTAGGTACTTCTAAGGCTCCTCAAACTCAAGGACTCCTTGGCTTGCACAAAATCGAGCTACAAAAATATGAAATGGTATTTACAATGATTGTTAGTGATAAGAATCACTGTTATAAAGATGTTGATTTGGAAAAATTTGAAGGGCCTATCTGCCAGATTTGCGTCGACTGCTTTGTCTACTTAATCCTTCACCTCGCTCTCACTCTCTCCGCTGGCTTCCTTGTCTAGTCAGTCCTTGGGTGCCCATACTGCTCTCAACAGGATTGAACTAAAGTTTGAGAATGTACTAGTGATTGAAGCTACATATTGGAACTTAAAACTAGGCCTCACTCATAACGCATTAGAAATGCTATAGGGATAAATGGCAGGAATTAAAGCTCGAGCCATCAGCACCCAAAATTCATAGGCTCAAAAGTAAGTTCAAGGTTATGTTAGTAAAAAATGAATAGAACCTCAAATCTAAGTGTAAATTATATTTAAATTATAAAACTTAAGATTTAGCTTCTTTAAATTATATGATATGATGGTCGAACTTAACTTCAAGTGTATCTCATACTATAGAGCCAATGAAGATAAGAGGCCCAAACTTAAGTTCTAGTGTGTATGTGCAATGAAAGAGTCTTGAACTCAACTTTGATCCATGGACATCATAAAGTTAAGAGAGTTTAGAAATATAAAAGGCTCAAAGATTAATTTGATCCCTTCAAAAAATACATTTTGAAAATAAGGTCGTAACTTAAGTTTGAGTGTATAAACTCTTACAAGTAGGAAATTAGAATAGATCCAAATGTAAGTCCAAAGTGTAATTCACTTTTGAATTAGATATTCTCAAACTTAAGTTGGTGCTTATATTATTTGGAGTTGGGTAGATTGGAACCTAAGTTCAAGCCTCTTATCCACATAACATATCTAATTTATGATAAGTGAGCATCAAACTTAAGTTCGAGCAAATTATGGACAAAAAACATTGGCCCCTTTAGCTTAAGGAGTGATTAGTGATCCACCAATGAGAGTGGTGGCCAGAGTCTAGTCCACTAGTCCCATTGGCTAGGCATACAATTCCCTTGTTTTTTTGGCCAAAGGGCTCAAATGTAAGTTTGAATCTATGTTGTTCAAATCTTCCTTTTGATAGGTTCTAAATCCGTTAGAGGATAGGAGGCTTCAAATTATGTTCAATCCTATCCCACTCAAAAGAATAGAGGCTCAAACTTAATTTGAAGCCTCTCTCAATAAAAAGATGATTAGATAAGCAAGCGTTTTCTATTCATATGATAAGAGGCTAGAACTTAAGATTGACCCTTTTGCATAATACATTTTAGGGGCTAGAAAGATAAGATGTTTGAACTTAAGCTTGGGCCTCTTTGAATCAAAAGTTTATATGCTTGAACTTAAGTCGATCCTCTCCCACTGAAAGGATTAGAGGCTGGAACTTAATTTCAAGGCTCATCCACTTAAATTTTAGTCTCAATCACTCAAATGCTAATACAGGCCTTAAATGTCACTGATCTATGAACACAGATGGAAGGTAATGTAGTTAGCGAGAACCTTAGCTAAGATCTTATAGCCAGGTTTGTAGCATATGATGGGTTGCTAGATTTCAATCTTGTTTTTTGTGTCTTTTTTGTGAATACGCTTAATCACCCCTTCACTGAGAAAGTTAGGGAGAATGCCAAAGTGTAAGGCCTCCTGCCAAACCATAAGTAGGTCTAACTAATGCATTCCTAAAAGTCTTGAAGAAATCATTGGTGAGACCATCTAGACATGGGATTTTACCACTGGGGAGAGCATCTATAGCTTCTAAAATCTCTATGTTTGTGATTGGGGAGTCCAAAAGATGTATGATGTTTTTTGGAATTTTTTTAATCTGATTCTAGATATGGTAACCATGCAATCCCTCGGTACAGAATTGAGCGGCATGGCACCCCCATGCATCCAATGAAGTGGTTGGTTATTAACTCAATATTCGCTTCCACAAAAGTGCATTCCCTCCCATTCTTATCTACCATGAAAGGAACCTCTTCCTTGATTTGTTTCTTCTTTAGGAGCTTACACATCTCTTTTGTCAGTTTGTCTACTTTTCCCACCTACAAGTTTTTAAAAATAAATTTGCACGTTGTCAATGTGAAGGGCTCTGTTGATGGATCAAGTCAAGTTCTGGTGTTACACGTGACGATACATATGGAATGCCTTTGGCAAAACATAAATGATGAATAGAAACTCACAGATGGTTAATAGTTCAATTAGGAAACCTTATCAAACCTATTGTATGTTCAAGAGCTTGTGGGTAACAATTATGTAATCTAACTAAGTTAGTTTGGGGGGAGGGGTGCCTAGTATTGTGCCATTGGAAGAAAATATTCAAAAACTAGAGAATTGATAGTTTCTTAGTTTATGGGAATGTTATGAGATAGACCTATGCTTTGTTCTCGAGGAAATAAATAGGTAGAAAAAAATATAGATTGTCTTCTCATCGATAGAAATATATCTATAGATTGATGTGAAAGTTCTCTAGCAAATGCATTCACACCCATTAATGAATGCTAGAAATGAATCTAAATGAGTACTGAACGTAAAGTCCTATACAAATTATATGATCAATAGCAAGCTATCACAAGAATTACAAGTTTTAATGAAAAAACTTCATCTGAATGGAAAAGATGGATGAAAAATCCAGTGTTTGCAACCCTAGCCCTAGCAAACACTCGTGCTCTTTCCACCTTCTTGTAGAATTCATACTTGATTCATAATATCTCGTAACTCTTGTAATGTTCTCTAAAAAAGTTCATTAGAAAATGAAGAGAGACTCTACACACATAAATAAACATATGCATACATACACGCATCCTTGCACATGCATTCTCCCATGACACAATCATGCACACTAAGAAACACATGCACATGACACAGAGCACACATACAACCATGCACTTAACGTAACACTCACACAGACACATACTTGCACATGTAAACCTCACTTCACTCATGCACACTAACACACACTAACACACACTTGTAGACACTCATAGTGAACACACTCATTCACAATCAGTTAAACACACACATAAATAATTTGACATTTAGTTATTTTGAGTCTAAGATAGGTCATTTCATACATTTGATGTTTTCATTGATTATATCAAGGAAATATAAAGGGAAAAATATGATTGTTTATATAACACCTTTGATTGAAGAACTTCAAGAACTATGGGAAGTATTTTATATACTAGATGCATGATAAGTGCATTCACAAAGAAAAATTGAAATACATGACATTGTGATGTGGACAATGCATGATTGGCCTAGTTATTGTGAATGTTCATAATCATAACTTTTTGGATAGAATGCATGTCCAATGTGTGGTACTTCATTAGACGCTCGATGGTCTAAATCTTTAAATAACTTCATATATGAGCGTGTTATCTTATATCTTACAAATGGAAGTTATTTAAGTGATGGAGAGTTGGATCAGAGTGGAAATGCTTGTCTACATCTAGGTGATTAGATTCATATATGAGAGAGAAGTGAATGTTCACTTAATTTGGGAATGAACAAAGTATCTATTTTGCATTCATTTCCATATTGGGATAAACTATTGACTAATTACTTGATAGATCCCATGCATGTTTTCAAGCATATAGGTGAGTTGCTTTATAAAAGGATCACAAGCCAAAGAGATATGTTAGGAGAAAGAGAGGATTTGAAAAGCCATTGATAAATGGACATACTTATCATGCACTATAGATAGTTATGAAATTCCATAATTACCATGGGCTCTACAAAGAGAGGAATAATTAAGAATTAAATCAATATATTCTTCTTGTACAACTCCAAATAGATGTATGTGATCAATGAAGAGAACCTTCACTCAATCATAAGAGTGATCTTCCATGAATCCCATGGTTTGCACAAGTTTCTTCATTTCATATTACCAATTTCTATCAATGGGGTTCTACTACCTAAGATTCAAGATGGATTTCTTATAAAGAGGTAGATGGAAAATTCTTTACAAAGGCTTATCTTAATTCAATTTAAATTGGATGTTTTGCAAATAAAACTTGACCCACCAATTTTTTGACCATTCAAGAATACTTTATTTAGCATATAGTAGATGAAGTTGTAATTACAAGAATTCTACATAAAAGTTGGATGTCATCTTTAGAGTGTTTCATGAAAATATAAAAAGGATTTGTGCATCAGAAAACTTGACCTAAAGGAAGTATGGGAAAAGGTTGATTAGTACAAGAGGCATTAGGATTAAGAACATAATTCCCTCAAGTATGAGATTCAAAGATGCAATGTTTATGATCTAAAGTAGAAGATAAAAAAGCATATAGAGAAGAGGCCTCACGTATAGACATTGAAAGAAAAATGGATTTACTACTATGATAAAAATAATGAAACCTATTCTATAAGTGCAATTATAATAAAAAATGTGTTCAATCTATCTGAAGAAGAGAAGAAAGAGCATGGGGTTGACTTCTTTTTTAATGTGATCAAAGAACTCTTGAGATATCAAGCTCAACATGTGATGATACAGGATGACACATACCAGTTTTTTTGTTTCTCTGACATGTATAGTGGTCACACCGGTATCTGTCAGGGACACTTCATTGAGCTTTATTAGATTTATCTACCAAGAGTGATGGCACATTTGTTCCTTGCCAGCTCACTCATTAGTAGAACTAGTCGAAAAAGATCTGACACTAAACTAAATCATTAAGCGGAGGATTCGAAGATAATTCAGAGAAGGTTACACTATTAATATGAGGTCCGATATGAGGACGCTATTCGTACAGAATACACATGGGATTTGTAAGTGTTTTAATTTAATTATAAAATTTAGACAGTGTGACAAATTGCGCAACTACAAGCTGTCACATCTCTGATCTATGATTTTGTAATTTTGTAATCTCTGATCTAGTGTCATTAAGGTAGATATGTAGAGAGTCATCTTCACGAGTTAGCGTCGAGTCTTTCTCTGATTTCTCTCAGTCTGATCATGTGGATCAGAAATCCTTTTGTAAACATATAATATGCAAGTTAATGAAGCTATGTTAAAAGTTTCATGATCTAATTCCTTTCATGCTGTGAGTATGATCAATAGGAACATGTATATGTAAAGTCTGCAGATGATCTCTCAGAGTCGCACATTTTTTCGTGTCAATGTTTTGCTTAGATCTCAGTGCATAGTGTAAAGTTTTTGATAAGTGAGTACTCAAAATCTAAGTTAGAAGATAAGGAAGCTATGGCTAAAAGCATTAAGCAAAACAGGATCTGTGCTGTGAGAAATCAACTTAAGAAGTTGACCATGTCGAAGTCGTTATTTCTGAAAGATAGTTTCTGACACAGGTTTGATCTAAGTGATCAAGTTAGAAATATAGTAGTTCTTTTGAAGAACTAATGATCAATATAGTTGCACAAAGGTAGCTTGGAGGTATGTATATCATTAGATTGAAGAAATCTGAAGATATGTGCAGGTAATGAAGTCAATCTTTGAAGCAGACTTCTTGAAGAAGAAAGATTCTCAAACAGAGAATTGTTCATGAATGATTTGGTAAATCAAAGTAACATTTGTGTAAAGTTTGGTCTATAACTGATATAGAGGTGCTCTTAGATCAGTATAGATCAAGCCTTTGGAGATTAAGAGATCTTCAACAGTGGTATGAGAGCTGAAGGTGCAATACAAGTGAAGTAAAGGCATTGGAAGTCCCAACTGCTGCAGATATTGAAGTTCCTTCTAATTGAAGGTGGACAAGGACAAATTCTTGAAGATAACTTGCAGAAGTACAAAGCACGAGTTTGAACGATCAAAAAAGGATTGAAGTTTCATATCAAATACACTTTACTATCATAAATCATAGTAATTGTAGATACAGAAGATCAAACGATGGGAGAAAGCTTGCAGATTGATAAGTTAGATAGGGAGAACTATCCACTTGGTCCATGAGGATGGAGGCACACCTCATGAGCAAAGATTTGATGGCATTCATTACAGGAGAAGAAGAAAAGCCTGAGTTTGCAGATCCTAGTATTCCAACTAGGGAAGAGCTTGCAGATTTGAAGACCTAGATGAGAAAGGATGCTCAAGCTAGGAGCATCATTTACATGGCTATAAATGATTATCTTTTACCTCACATCAGAGGATTGGAAGGTGCAATAGATGTTTGGAATGCTTTGGAAGATCATTTCCAAAATACAACCAAGTCAAGGAAGTCTTCATTATGCGCAGAGTTTACAACCTTTAAGAAGAAGAGTTCACAATCAATTTCTGATTATGTGGCAAGAATGAAGGATATTGCAGATAGCTTGGGAGCAGTAGATGAAGACATTGAAGAGGATAAGTTGGTAAGGCAAATACTTACAGGTCTGAGAGGAGATGAGAAGTGGAAGCCTTTCATATTGTTCATAGAATTGTCACTAGATCACTTTACTCCTGATCTTAATCAATTGCTAGGACACATGCTAACTTTTGAGCAGTACATTAAGGGAGACAATTATAAGAGTGCAAGCCAAGCTATGTACTCCAAGGACAAGAAAAAGAATGGCAAAGGGAAGCAGTCAACTGATGATGAAGGGACTTCAAGTCAAGCTAACTTTACAAAAGGAAGGATGAACTTCAAAGGTAAAGGAAGAGGAGGTAAGAACAAAGATAATACTAAAGCTTGTTGGATTTGTGGCAGAACCAATCATTTGGCAAATGATTGTTGGTATAACAATCAAAATGGAGGAAATAATAATCAGAGTTTTAATCAAAGAGGTAGAGGAGGAAGAAACCAAAGACGCAACTTCAGAGGAAGAGGTGGTAGGACATCATATGCTAGAGGAGGTGGAAGAAGTTTTCAATCTCAGTCCTACAACAACAATTATTATAATTATGCATCAGATCAAAAGGATGATATGACTCTTATCTTGAATGCAAATCATGAATCAATAGGAGAAGATCAAAGGGTGTTTTATATTGACTCAGGATGTAGCAATCATCTGAGTGGCAATATATCTTTGATGACTGATATGGAAGCAAAGGTGAATGGACATACAGTTCAAAGAGGTGATAATACCAAGCATAAAGTGGAGAGCATTGGATCAGTGAAGACAAAGAATGGAAGTACACTCTTAAGCAAGGTACTTTATGTTCCTACTATTCCTAAAAATCTGATAAGTGTGGGGCAAATTGTGGAGAAAGGATATGAAGTTAGATTCACAAATGATGGTGTCTATGTGCAAGATCCAAATCAGGGATATAGAAACATTATTGCAGGTAAGAAGGAAGGAAGGTTGTTTACTCTCAAAGTCCAAGGTAATGTGGGACATGCTCTATTTACTTATGGAAGTCAAAAGATGTCTGAATTAGACCTATGGCATAAAAGATTTGGTCATTTCAATGAGAGAGCTATAAAGGAAATGTCAAGGTATGATGTGGTGCTTGGTTTGCCAAAAGTTGAAGGGCAACACATGGTGTACAAGTGTGAAGCTTGTCGATTAGGTAAAGCACAAAAAAGTTCTTACAACAAATCAGGATACAAGTATTCAAACATGCTTGAGTTAGTTCATACAGATGTGTGGGGTCCTTCAAGGGACTATACCATAAATGGATCCAGATATTATGTGTTGTTTGTTGATGATGCAACTAGATGGATTACTTTATATGTAATCAAGGACAAATCAGAAGTGTTCAAGACATTCAAACATTATCATGCTTATGCAGAAAGGATTACAGGACAAAAACTCAAGAGGTTGAGATCAGATGGAGGGGGAGAGTATTTTTCTAGAGATTTTGATGATTATTTGTGGAATGCAGGTATAAAGAGAGAAGTAACTTGCATGTACTCTCCTCAACTGAATGGAGTTGCAGAAAGAAGAAATAGAACTCTTGTAGAGTTTGCAAGAGCAATGATGAAGGAAAAGAATTGCCCAAATTACTTATGGGCAGAAGCTATCAACACTACAACATATCTTGTGAATAGGTCACCTTGTAAAGCATTCGAGGGAAGAACTCCTTATGAAGCATGGTGGGGTAAGAAACCTACTCTTGCTCATTGTAAGGTATTTGGATGTTTAGCATATGCTTATGTTCCTTCACAATTGAGACATAAGCTAGAACCCAAAGCAGAGAAGTATGTGTTTATTGGGTATGATGATAGACAGATGGGTTACAGATTGTGGAGTCCATCTACAAAGCAATTTCTTGTTACAAAAGATGTTACATTTGATGAGTAGAGCACATGGTATACAGGGTCAACAAATGATTATGCAGATGACAAAGAAATACAAAGAAAAGGGAAGACAAAAGTGTGTATGAAGAAGATATTGATGATGTTGATTGTAAAAGGAAATTGCAGGATAATGTTGAAGATGGGCCAAGATTTGATCCAGAATCAAATGTGGCTGAGACTTCAAGAAGTGCAGAGGTCAAAAGATCCTCAAGGGAAAGAAAAGAGCCTATCAGGTATAGCTATGATACATCTTTCTTAACAACAAAAGATTATGCTTACATTGTGAAGACAGAAGAGGATCTAATCACATATGAAGAAGCTAAAGGTAAACAGCATTGGGAGAAGGCAATGCAAGAAGAGTATAATGCTCTACTTGAAAATGAAACATGGGAATTAGTGCCAAGACCAAAGAATCAGAAAGTCATTGGATGTAAGTGGGTGTATAAAACAAAAAGGTTTGCAGATGGTAAGGTGTCTAGATATAAGGCTAGACTTGTTGTCAAAGGTTATGCCCAAACCTATGGGATAGATTATGATGAAAAATTTAGTCCTGTTGCTAAAATTTCTACAATTAGATCATTGATTGCTATTGCTACTTGTAAAGGATGGAAGTTATCACAATTAGATGTGAAGAATGCATTTCTGAATGGATACATTGCAGATGAAGTGTATATGGAGCAACCAGAAGGCTTCATGGATTCAATTGGATCAGATTATGTGTGTAAGCTCAAGAGAGCTTTGTATGGGTTGAAGCAGGCTCCAAGAGCATGGAATTACAGGCTTGTTAAGTTCTTAAATGAATGTGGATTTCAAGCATCAAAGGCAGATAGTAGCTTGCTAGTGAAGGCAAGTGAAAATGGATACATATATATGTGTATTTATGTTGATGATATCATTGTCACAGGTACAGACGCTCAAGGAATTAATGAGCTTAAGAAACAAATAGAGAAGGATTTTAAGATATGTGATTTGGGAAACTTATCTTATTTCTTAGGAATGCAGATTGTATATACTCAACATGGAGTGTATGTTACACAAGAAAGGTACTTAGAAAATCTTCTAGTCAAATTCAATATGGAGGATTCCAGGCCTTCAAGCACACCATTGGAGGTAAATCATAAGTTGAGCAGGTATGGAGGTGAAGAGTTTAATGACATAAAGAAATATCAGAGGTTGGTAGGTAGTTTAATCTATGCTACCTTGACAAGGCTAGATCTATCATATGCAGTAGGTGTGTTATCACAATTCATGCATTGTCCAAAGAAGACTCATTGGATTGCAACTCAAAGGGTACTCAGATATATCAACGGAACCCTAAATGAAGGTCTCTATTATGGATTTACTTCTGATACAAGAATTAAAGTATTTAGTGATGCACATTGGGCAGGTGATTCAGATGATAGAAGGTCTACACATGGGTATCTCTGTTATATTGGAGATAAGTTAGTTTCTTGGTGCTCAAAGAAGCAACATATAGTTGCTTTGTCATTCAGAGAAGCTGAGTATAAAGGATTGGTAGAGGCTGCAAAAGAAGTGATATGGTTAAAGCCCTTGTTGAAGAGTTTTGAAACTGATCAGAGTACTCCAATTATTTTTTGAGACAATATGAGTTCATTGTATTTGGCAGCTAACCCTGTTTTTCATGCCAAGACTAAGCATATAGAGATTCAATACCATTTCTTGAGGGAAAAGGTACTTGACAAAGAGATTGAAGTGATGTATACTCCAACAAAAGAACAAGTTGCAGATATGTTAACAAAAAGCTTGGATGGACCTAAGCTACAGAGATTCAAAGAGATGGCAGGAGTGAAGAAGAATGGAATAATCACAATTAGTGATTGAGGGGGAGCTGTTGGAATAGAACAATCACAAATTGGTTATTAAAAAGAGTTTGAAACAAGCTTATGGTCAGATTGAAGTGAAAGAAGACACTTGAGAAAGTGAAGACATCTCAGAAGTGAAGCTTGTATACATATGTACATTACAGTTGAAGATTCTTGTAATTTGAGTATAGATAATCCTTAGGATGATAAGCAATAATGTAATAGACATGGGATAAGTCTAGAACCATATGTATATAAGTCAATGATGTAAAGAAATACATGAGAGAGTCATTAGAAGCCTAGCGTCATTAAGGTAGATGTGTAGAGAGTCATCTTCACGAGTTAGCGTCGAGTCTTTCTCTGCTTTCTCTCAGTCTGATCATGTGGATCAAAAATCCTTTTGTACACATCTAATTTGGAAGTTAATGCAGCTATGTTCAAAGTTTCATAATCTAATTCCTTTCATGCTGTGAGTATGATCAATAGGAACATGTATATGTAAAGTCTGCAGATGATCTCTCAGAGTCGCGCATTTTTTCGTGTCAATGTTTTGCTTAGATTTGATAATTGAGCACTCAAAATCTAAGTTAGAAGATAAGGAAGCTATGGCTAAAAGCACTTAGCAAAACGGGATCTGTGCTCTGAGAAATCAACTTAAGAAGTTGACCATAACGAAGTCATTATTCCTGAAAGACAGTTTTTGACACAGGTTTGATCTAAGTGATCAAATTAGAAATATAGTAGTTCTTTTGAAGGACTAATGATCAATATAGTTGCGCAAAGGTAGCTTGGAGGTATGTATATCATTAGATTGAAGAAATCTGAAGATATGTGCAGGTAATGAAGTCAATCTTTGAAGCAGACTTCTTGAAGAAGAAAGATTCTCAAACAGAGAATTGTTCATGAATGATTTGGTAAATCAAAGTAATATTTGTGTAAAGTTTGGTCTATAACTGATATAGAGGTGCTCTTAGATCAGTATAGATCAATCCTGTGGAGATTAAGAGGTCTCCAACAATATTCTCATTAAAAACTTAAGATCTCATTAAGGGAAAAAATGAGCCCTGCATGGGCGTTGTAAGGATTTGGATTAAAAAGCTTAATCTAGGAGATTAAGGAACCTTGCAAAACCACTAGTAGTATTGTCAAATAAAATAATGCTTCAAAAAAGGCTATATTCGAATTCTAAAGATGAACAAATTTTGGCCTTTGGATGCCTCAAATCAATGGCCCATATTCAATTGGATGTATCTGTAGTGAGAGAAGGTGTGACAAGATAATGATGAAGACTAGCAGCCCACACACGTTTTTCACTCTCTCTGCAGATTTTTTGTCCATTAGATCAAGAGATATCGAACGGCAAACCGGAATTTGGGCTGATCACACTTTCGGAGCTATCGTGAGCCGTCAGAAGGATCCAAGATTGGAGGGTGGACAGCAAAAGGCGCCTTTTGATGTTGGGGCCTCATTCTCAGCCATTAGATCACTTGTATATCTGATGGTCCACATTTTAGGCGCCCAAAATTTCTTGGTTTCAAGCAGATGCGTCCAATCTAAAGCTTGATCCAAGGGTGTATAACTGATGGCGCATTTTTGGACATGAATCTAATCCCAACCATTGATAACAAGAGCAATTGAAGGGTCCAGGTTCATTCGTGCCTTAACTTTTGCTTTTCCACCTCATCCCTTGGATCATTGAACAAATCTAAGGGCTCTTATTGATTCTAAAGCATTCCAAAACCATTCACAAAGCTAAAACCATAAGTTCTAGGTGGTTTTTGTATCTTTGACCACACAGAACCAAGGGAAGCCTATGCCTAGTCTATGTGATGAAATATACCCATACTTTGCGTGTATGGTCATCAATGAAAGTAACATAAAACCTGCAACCGCCCATAGATGTGGTCTTTGTTGGACCCCAAACATCTGTATGTACTACTTCTAGTACATTCTCACTAATATGCTTGTCATGTGGAAATGATGCTCTTAATTGTTTACAAAATTGACATGCTGCACATACCTTTTGCATTTCTGCAACTTTGAAATTTGGTAGTCCATGGACAATCTCCTTTGACTGCATCAGTTTCAGCCTTTGCAAGTTTGCATGTCCAATCCGTTTGTGCCATATCTCTATATCTGCAATAACTCCTGCACCTGTCGCAAACATGGCTGCATTCATTTCAGGAATCTTCACATTTAAGGTAAACATCCTACCCACTTTGTTTCCTTTGGCAACCAATCGTCCATCCTGCTTGTACTCTTCTACATATAATCCATCAGCATTGAACCTGACTTGTAATCCTTGGTCAACCATTTGTCCAATAGAAACCAAATTCTTCGTTATATTTGGAACATGCAGCACATCAACGAGATGTACCTTTCCATCCTCCATAGACAATGCTATGTTTCCTGTATGCTCAATAGGATGCGATGTGTCATCACCTATTTCAACATATCCAGGAACTGGCATTTTCTGCAAACTACTAAACCATTCTGCATGACTGGTCATGTGATTTGAAGCACCTGAATCAACATACCAGACATTATCATTTGATTTTGAAACACCAGCAGACATCGTATTCATCATGTGATGTTGAACCATAAACAGCTTCTCAGAATCATCTGCACTTGTGGATGCATAGTTGTTTTGCTGCCTTCTGTTATTTTGATTCTTTAACCTACAATCACGTTCAAAGTGTCCAGGTTTACCACAATTCCAGCATCCTTTACTATCATTACCTGAATCATTTCTTTGGAAATTTCTGCGACCTCTTTGGCTCCCCCTGCCTCGAAACTGTCCTCTTCCTCCTGCATGATTTTGTTGTTGACCTTCGTCTTGGTTACTGTTTCCTCTTCCACTTCCAAAACCTCTACCTCTGCCTCTTTCTCTGCGAGAGTAGAATACCTGCTCAGAACTGGGCTTTCCTTGGGAGTTTGAATCCTCACCAAGATTCTTTTCTTTAATGATCAACATAGAGACCAAATCAGCAAAATTCGGAACTGAACTGCTTATATGCAGCTCCTAAACCACGAAGGCACACTTCCACCTTATCATCATCATCTACATTCACGCCAATAGATGCAAGTGACTCACATATGCTTTTGATTTTTAGAGTGTAGTCACTTACCAACATGCTCTTTTTCTCCAATGTATGCAGCTTGTTCTTGAGTTGCAATTTCCGTGCCTTTGTATTGGTCTCGTAAATAGTGACCAAACTGTTCCAAGCCTCTTTTGGAGTCTTGGCATCTTGTATGTGTCCAATCATGCTATCTTGTATGCTAACAAATAGCCAATACGTTACCTTTCGTGCTCCTTGATTCCATTCCTCATATGCTCTTAACTGTTCTGCAGTCCGATTCCTTTCTGGTAACTGCGGAGCATTTTCATTCTCTCCTTCGATGTACTTCCAGTAGCCTTTTCCCATCAGGAAATTCGTCATTCTGAATCTCCAAGCATGGAAGTTGTTCTTGTCCAGCTTATCGCTCATAAGCTGACTCATTCCATCTGCGTTTGCCATTTCTGCAACAATTCACAACACCGCAACACACTACAAGTAGCACTTCTGCTTGAACACTGTCGCACTATGACGTGACAGTTGGATCTTAGAAAAACACAGTTTTCATGTATCAACAGTACACGAAATCGCTTGAAATTCTGAATCTGGAATATATGAGTGTCGCCGATCACAATGCAAGTTATAGTTTCTGAAACTGACTTGGTTTTTCTGTGGGCCCCACCTTGCGGGCTCGAAACGGAGGTCGAGATGGCTCTGAAACTTCCATTTGAGGTCTTCTACCTTCACAACGATTTTCGTAGCAAACGGAGGCCGTTTGTGAAATCGTGTTTTCTCCACGCCTTGCCACGTAGTCTTCACCGTCGCCTTCTCCATGAGCTCTCTACAGCCACGCTGGCTCTGATACCATGTCACGAGGAAGGAGATAAGGAAGAGACCTCACACACTCTCACTCTCAAGGAGAAGCACACACACAGATTGAGGCAAGGAAGAATGATCTTCTTCTTCTTCTTCTATTACATAAAAGGAATGTACAAGAATGACCTAAAAAACAAGAATACAACCAGTGCAATATATAAAGACCAGTACATAAGGAAAAACCTAATGTGTGCGAATGAGTGAGCTGGCAAGAAACAAATGTGCCATCACTCTCGGTAGATAAATCTAATAAAGCTCAATGAAGTATCTCTGACATATACCGGCGTGACCACTATACATATCAGAGAAATGAAAAATTGGTACGTGTCATCATGGATCATCACATGTTAAGCTTGATATCTCAACAGTATTTACTTGGCAAGCAATCTTATGTTTCATGCAAGGAGCAAGCACATAGAGGTCCACTACCATTATGTAAGGGAGAAGGTATTGAGCAAAGATGTGGAGATAAAGTTCATCAGAACCAAAGAGCAGGTTGCAGATATGTTTACAAAGTTCTTGGATGCTTCTAAACTCAAAGGTTTCAAGGATGTGATAAATTTGTAGGACATGGATGAAGATAACTGCCAAATGATCTTGAGGGGGAGTGTTGAAGATAAATGTACAAGCTCATTTTCATATGAGCTATGCTTGGATAAATTTACCAAATATAAAGATAAAGAAAAATTAGAGAAAAAAAAGGAAAAAATAATAAAAGAAAAATTCTAGTCAAAATTCATGATGAGTAAGAGATACAATATCTTGCATTGTATTTAGTAGCATGTAGTGGAGAAAGTGGTGAGTTAAGAAGAAGGCACAAACTTCTTCACATGCTCATTGGTTATAAAAGTGAAGTGGGATCACATTCAAAACAAGGAGAGAAAGAGGCAAGAGCTCCCAGTAGTCAGATTTAGTCATTTTGTCATTTTATACTCCCTTACACTCCTAGCCGCACATGAGTTTGTACACAGCTCTGTTGTGGGGCTCATATATCCATGCATATGTAACCATTTCTTGCATTTAAACATTTGTTGGAAAGCTTATCGTGTGTACTTTCTACATACCAAATAGCTCTTTGAAAGCTTATATAATTTTTGAGATATCAGTGAAAGAGTGAAGTCCAGTTTTTTAGTATATGTGTGTAGACAAGTAGTCTATATTGGTCGGTTAATTTTCCCAACCAAAACATATTAAAACTGCTTGATTTTTGTCTTGTTGGAAAGCTCTTGGCATCTACTTTTAGTATCCCAAATATCTCACTCATAACTTTTATATTTTTGAGATATCTGTCAGAGAGTAAAGTCCAATTTTATAGTATACTTATGTGTGCAGGTGGTCTATTTTGATCAGTTTACTTTCCTGACCAAAACTCATCCAAATTACTTGTTTTTTAGCTTATTGGAAATCTATTTGTGTCTAATTTCTCTATACCAGATATCTCTCTCAAAGGATATATATTCAGAGATTTATCAGTCCGAGAGTGAAGCTCAGTTCTTCAGCATACCTATGTGGACAGGTAGTTCATCTTTGTCAGTTGTGTTTCTTAATAAAAAATTGTCCAAATTACGTTATCTATAGCTTGTTAGAAAGCTCTCTTTGTCTACTTATTTGAATAAAGGCTCAAGTCCATTTGAGTTTTGTATTGAGATCAGCATGCTATCTAAGGTGTAGCTGTTTGTCCAAATGCTGGACATAAAAGGTTTCACTACACATTTCCGTTGCACATAGGAGAACTCATTCTGCACACAAGTCACACAAAGACCAAGTACCATTCTTCATTATAGCATCATATTCAAATTGCATAGTAGCCATCCAATTTTTTGAATTTTTTGTTTCATCAAACAAAATAGGCTCATTCTCATCACAGAGACTAGATGCAACCATAGCATAGCAATCTGATGCAAAAGAGGCATTATGAGAGCCTGAACGAGTATGATATGAAAGAGGTGCATCTAATTTGCTGTTACGCAAGGTCTGCACCAACCATTTCGGCATAGTTCTTGCCTGCTCAATATCAGCTCTCTCATCACTAAGTGCATCATGTATATCTGCATCAGAAATGGAATTATTTGCACCATCACATGAAATCTGCAAAGGTTGAGAAGTAGCCTCATTAGGACGAGCACTAGACTGTCCACCTGTAAAAAGAGGCACCAAAGTATCATACATGTCTTTGGAGCTAACAAATGTCTCCTTAGTACATGAAAGCAATGGCTGAATAGCATCTTCCACAAAAACAACATCACGGCTAACCAGAATGCCCTTAGTCAATGGATGATATAGACAATAGCCTTTACTTTCAGAACTATACCCAACAAAAATAAATTTTACTGTTTTATCGTCCAATTTTTTGCGATGTTGTTGAGGCACTAATGCATATGCCAAACAACCAAAAACACGTAGATGAGCAACATATGGCTTGTGGTCATGCAAAGCCTCATATGGAGTGATAGGCTGCAGCGCTATAGTGGGACACATGTTCAGTACATATGCTGCACACATGACAGCCTCAAGCCGGAAACTATGTGGTAAAGCCTGACTCTTGACCATACACCTCGCCATCTCCATGAGTGACCTGTTCTTTGGTTCAGCAACTCCATTCTATTGAGGTGTATACAACACTGTACACTGGTGTTTTATCCCATGTTGTGGTCGGTATTTTGCACGCTTAGGGGTGCATACGAGGTGCCAAGAAAATTTGACTTGAACTTGAAATGATAGGTTCACTCCATCAGTGCAAATGACACGATTTGTGAAAGCTCAAGTGAGTGAAGACTTGAAGAAATAGATTAGTAAATCAACTGAGTTTTTGAACTTTCAAGAAACTCTTTTATAACACAAACAAAATGACTTGAGGACTCAAAACTATTGGTAATTACAAATTGCTTGTTCACAGCGTCTCAAACCATTAAGCCATGCAATACATGTATTTTGAACTCTCGATATAATGGTACAAATCTCGTCAAAAATTTACCATTTTAAACAACTATGGGTTAATACACATTAATTGGAAATGAATTTCCATATTAGTTATTATTGTTGCCAAAACTCGATGCATATGAGCTCATCTATCAAGATAGATAATCTTTTTGCTTTGTTTTCAGCTTACAAGTTCAAGTTCAAAGTCACTAATGGGTGAAAGAATAGGAAAAGATTAAAAAAAAAAGGGATCGCTCCGATGATGGCATATAACCAAGACAATTATGTTCCCAAAGCATGATGCGAATGTTTTATTTGAAAGACTCAAAGGTTTATCATTTATTATCCACAATAAAATCCTAAAAATCTAATCAGTTTCCCAACGGTGAATTCAAACACCTCATATTTTGAAGATACTTCGTCTTATTGAGTTTCACCCGTACTTCATACAACCATAGTCGAATCCGATCAGAAAACTCGACAACTCAATTGAACTGACACTTTGATAAGCTTGTGAATGCAGTAATCTTTATATATATAGAATTTTGTAGCCATCATTAACACCCATCATTTTTATGCGCAAATAAGAACATCTAAAAATATATATATAATGTCAACGAACTGCGCTTTGAAAACAATTCAGCAAGTTACTGTTTATGTTGTGTCTAACATAAATATTAAGCATGCATGTCAAATATCGATCATGGGAAGTGTGCGATCACAGTTCATATGTTCGAGTTGGATATTAGGGAAAAAGAAAATCAACAACAGTGTACTAAAAAACACATGTAAATTATCATTCCATATACACTAGAATATCTTCTAAAGCATTGGCATAACGCATGTAAAACATTTACAACAAGTACGGAAAATTGAGAGTACTTCTTCCAACAAGATTGATCATTGAAAATAAACTCCCTTGATTTTTTCTCTTCATCACCTAAACCCCTCTACTGCTATGCAAATTGCAGAAAAGCAAACTCTATTTTAGATTAACCGTGAGAGCAATGTCACAGGTAATTGCATCCTATCGCCACTCATTCAAATGGCTACTTGATTCCATAGGAAGACAGCAAAGATAGAACAAGGATCATGTTCCTTCAGATGTAGCCAACAAAACGTACTTTTGGCATGTTGCTATAATACAAATCTTTTAATGCAAACAAAAAGAAAACATCAGAAAAATCTTATCTGTTAGGAGTAGTGCTCTTTTGTACATGATGACAGGTTTTCTCCTTGAACTGTGACCGGACTTCAAAGTGCATCAGGTAATCAAGTGCTTTCATGCCTCCAGACCAGCCGCAAGCAATCCTCCTCCCTCTATATCAACGCCTCCCTTTGAACTCTGATCTACTACAAAACTCCTCCTTCGCCCCATCAGTTCCTCACAGTTTGCCTCTATTTTCTGATCATCAATGCAAATTTAGCTATTTCCTCAACATCCCCAATCAGAGGAGCTCTCTAAATTGTTCGCGTGGATGTTCCTCCATCTCCTACTTTAATCAGTTGCCACCCTTGATGCGCATCATTTTCCCCTCTTTTGTATATGCAGTATCTGCCTCCGTCATGCAAATCCTCCTTCAAGTCTTTGATCTTTGTTAGGAAATTGTCCATAGAATTATCTTCATTCATGTGCTCACTCTCCAACTGTTTTCAGAGGTAAGCAACACGAGCCTCATTCCTAGCTTGGAACAATGTGGTAAGCGTATCCCAAGCATCCTTAGCTGTTCTGCAAGAGTGAATAAGAGGAATAATGGCACGTTTGACAGACGAAGCTATCAATGCATGTGCCAGGGCATCTCTACCATCCCAGCAAATCTGCTCTACAGTAGGTGCAGCAGAAACCGCAGCAGGAACATGAATATGCAGAATATCATCATCTTCGACACCTTCTACATCAGCTTCAGTACCTGCAATTGTAACAGTTGCAGGTGTGATAGGATGTTTTTCAACACCCTGCACAATGTTCCACAGTCCTTTTGCGACCAACACATGTTGCATCATATAAGCCCATAATGGGTAGTTGGTACCATCCAACTTATCCTCAACAACCAACATACAGAATACATCACTGCTTTCAGCCATGGCTAGTGACTAAAATAACTTGATGTAGAAAATTGACTATATCTCAAAAAGTTGAATAGAACTACCCAGATGAATTCCACTAGACCTGTAGCAGACTTTAAGACGCTTATACTGGCGAACAGAAACAAGTATATACCTTTCGCACAAAAAGACGAAATAGCCTACACAAGCGCTACGATAGTGCGTTCGGAGGCCAAAAGGAGCTCAGATCTCAATTTCAGCACGACAAAGAGAAGCATTTTTTATCTTAAACATGCTGAGTATGCTCACCAAAATTCGTCCGATTCTGAGACTAAAACCAGAGAAGTGTCAACTACACCCTAGATGAAGCGACGACCTTCTCTGATACCAATTGTTGGAGTTAGATGTCTACGGAAGCACGCGAACAACACAAGGAAGAAGAAGAAGCTAAGAGCACAACACACAATACTGAATGTATTACTAGAGAATGTACAAAGATAAGTAGCCCATTAGGGCAATAGGTGTATATACAAGCAGGGGGAAAAAAACCTCCTAAACAGGGAAAAAATGTCCGAACGGTCCTAGTGTGTTCACACACATCACTACCTAAGTATATCAACACGATGGTCAGTATAGGATGGTCAAGCAATGATGCTTAGGTTCAAGATAATCAGGCACAATCGTGATGATCAAGCCATGATGGCCAGTCATGATCTCGATTGTCAAGCACCATCGTGATGGTGAGCCAATCGCCATGACAGTTAGTGACCGTCGCGATGGTCAGACGTAGTCACGATGATGTGTAATCATCGTGATGGTTAGAAAATTGTGCAATTTCACAAAATCAAGCATAGATGTGTGCAAGCGCTTACTAGGCTCCTCCCTCATGCAAAAAATTTGCACAAAATTATGCCTTTCCTGACAGTCACGGTGGTCAGCTTCAATGATAATTTTCTGAGAAGAAATGGAGTTTTTACCTGTGTTTCCAGCAAATTCGTAGTGTCCAGAGGTTGCCTTGCAAGATTACTGCACTAGAAAACATGAACATTCACCTCCACTCTTGCACTAATCTTGCACACACACAAATGAGGGAAAGAGAAGAGAAAGGGGGAATATGACTAATTTTTTGTGAATTTTTTGGAGTTTGAGATAATGATAGGGAATGATTCCAGAATAATAGTGGAGTAAAAGTGTGTAAAAACTAACTACAAACAACAAAAAAACAAAAAAAAAATTACCTTCCAACAATTTTCTCTAGTACACTTACCATCACACACTCAACCTAGAGCTCTTCCCTGGCAACGTCACCAAATTTGGTGTCACCCTAGCACAATGGAAAGTACCAACGTGAGGAGCTTCACCTCTTAATTGTAAATCCATGGAGAGGTTAGGTCAATATGAATATCAAGAGCAAATGATATGCATGAAGAGATGGTGAGAAATGCAAGAGCATACACACACATGCATATACACACACTAGGAAAGTTACAATGGAGATCAATGGAAGGCAAGAAAAGAACTCGTAGTGATATTCATCATCATCTAGTTACAATAGCTCTTCTAGTTCTAGCTCATAGGTTCAATCATAAACTAACAACAACCTCAAAATGAGCTCTCTAGCTCTATTTATAGTTTTTGCCTAGTCTTGATCTGTTTCACATCTAGTGACCGGCATAGTTAAAAAATAGGTTGTACCTTTAATTTGAACTATCTAACAGCTTCCGAAAATTACAAAAATTGGTGTCAGCTTTCTACCTAGACTCTTGAAGCTTCAATATTCCTTGGCTTGCACAAAAACGAGTCGCATTCACAATAATTGGATGTATATACATATAATACATTAGTATAGTGATAAAAATCACTGTTGCCAAGATGCGATCTATAGGGTAGTTTTAAGTGCCTCCTCTTCTTCTATGACGAGAACCGGTACTCGAACCTTTTCCTTGAATAAGGTGGTCGGATACTCTGCCTGGACTTCACTCCATTTGAAGCACCTAGGCCTCCTCCCAAATTTCCCCTATCCTAAAGGTGAGTTGGAACCATGGGTCAAATTTACAGAATGCATCTGACTTCACATTGTCATCCACTACTATCCCTACCTCTATTAGGCATTTCTTTCTCAAATTTGGATGGATCCTTCCACCGTCTGCCCTTAGGTTGTCAACAAATTCATAGTGGAAGAATCAGGTATGCTCAACGGATGACATTTTCTGCCTCTAATCATTTTCATTGTTGTGGTAGGAGTTTGGCCCCCTCTATGGTCAAACCAACATAGATTTTACACTCCACATACCTGAAGAAGTATGTATTTGGATGCTCTTTTACAAGTTGTATTTGTGCCTCTGTAGAGTGTGATCCTCCAATAACATAGTATGTATAGTCCTCAAACAAACCCTCATTGAATTCTTGCATCGACCCGCATTTGTTTGGATTGACCATTACAAAGAATGGTACAATGGTTGCATGTGGATTTATCTTCATCTTCTTCTTAAGATTCTATACATGTAGATTATGTGGCTCCCTTATCTGAAGAGGCCTCCTTCTTGTAAGTGGGTCTATTCGAGGACTTTTGATTATAGTAATGGGGAGATGGAAAATTTGCCCCTTCTTCACGAGCTTCTTCTTGAAAATCTCCTCCCTTATCCTATTTTGTTTTGTAAGCAATATCCAAGATGCAAGATGTCCTCTAGGGGCAACTATATCATCCTGAGAATCTGAGCTTTATTGATTCCACATTAATTGGCTTGGTCTTCTTCTAGGACTTCTTCTGTAGGGGTTGCTTGCCCTTTGACTTTATAGGTTTTGTCTTACTCTACTGGCTTGGCATGATATTCCCCTGTATCCATGCCAAGAGATCCACAATCAAATTTTCTGATTCCCTGTAGATGTGAGCGATCCTCTGTGCTCCCCAAACATAGGAGCTCCATTTTGCAAATTGTATTCCTCAATCCTTTTGAAGTGTCCACTAGGAAAAGGAGTTTATCTGAGTCCTCATCTTTGTAGTCCACCTTACACCTAAGGCCATATTGAAAAACTTGTGTGGTGGTAATCTTTCCCCTCCCATAGGCACTAGCAAATACAAGCAGGGTGGCATTTTTCTCCTCTATGTACTAAAGGAACCACTCTAGATTGGTCATGTCTCAAAGTGTTCTATCATTCCTACTGACTTTAGTCTCTTTGGATTTATCTTTAGAGCTTGGCTCTTCTGCAATGGGCTTGACATTGTTATGACCACCTGAAGATATGGCCATTGGATTCCTTGCACACTCAGAGGACAAAGATAAGATGCTCTTCTTTGGCTTCAGAGGATGTCCAATACTTTTTTCCCAAGCACCCTCTCTCCTGAGCTTATGGTCACCTTCAGCTTGTTAAAGTATTTCTCCTCTTTCTTCTCAATGTCCGTGAAGTGATACAATTTATGTTAGCCAAGGGTAAGACATTGTCCTAGGGGTAAGATTCATTGCAATGTTTGGAGGCCAAGTCGATGTGAGGCATCAAGTTTGTGCTACAACTCGATGCTTGGCATCAAATTTTGCATATAAGTCGATAATAGGCATTGACCTTAATGCCCAAGGTGATGCTAGGCATCGAATTGAGGGGTCAGGCCTATGCGAAACATGAACCCCTTGGGTCTAATTTGATGCCAGGCACAAATTCAGGGGCCATGTTGATGCTAGGCATCCACCTTATGTGGAGAAACCCAATGCAAAGCATTGAATTGGGCGAGAAGGTTGATGCAAGGCATCACAATAATTTGTATGTTGATCACGATCCTTGAGCATAGTTATTTATCTAGCACTCTAAGTTCAATGATTTTATTTTTGAGCATTGGATTTCCTTTTCCCATTGACGATGCATAAGTTTGACAACCCCATGCGGCTGAGTCTCTTTTCCCCTTTCTCTTTGAAAGTGGGGGCCTAAGACGACCGACCACCATACAGGCCGAGGTGCCCAGCATGCAGACACCGCTCGGCAGATGGGGACGATGGACACGAGCCTAATCCAAAACCACATTGGTCCCCTCTTGGACCTCCTTTTCTTCTCGACACCTGAAGGAAGGCAGTCTCCCTGGTGATCCTCGACACGCCATCCACTACTTCAGAAGAGAACTAGAAACCTCAACATGAGATATATATCTCTAGGTACTCATATTTTAAGTTCTTTGAATTTTTGCATCATTCCACACACTAAAACAAAAAGATTGTTTTTGTCTACCTAACACTGATAATCCACTTCTTGCATCAATTTAGACCATACATTTGTGCATTTTTCCTATTGTTGCTTAGATAAGGGCTCTGTTGCTTTCATAGTCTAGACAAACAAAACCATTAAGAATACCATAAAAAGAAGGAAAATTAAAAAACTCAAAAATACATTAAACTTTTGGAAATAAAAAAGAAAACAAGAAAAAGAAATTGAGACAAAATCAAGAAAGATTTGAAGTGATAAATCAAGAAAAAATCAAGATCAAGATTAAGACAAAAATTCAAGCTCAAAGAAGAGTAAAAATTCAAGTCAACATAGAGAAAGATCAAGTGAAATAGAACACATTTTGGTCCAGGTAGAGAGCTTTTAGACTGACCTCCACCTCTCAGCTCATGAACCACCTAGTCTCTTCTCTGAGCTTTACTCTAAGTTAAGAGAGATAGTAGAGCCAGTTACTTTGGACATCATTCTACGCGCTAGGAAAAGCTAGAGAAGAGAGATAGAGGAAGTGTTTAAAGAATTGGTGATAGAGAAAGAGGGGGCTTGGCTAGTCCAAGCTGTCTTAAGAGAAAAAGGAAAATTTCCATGACTAGATGTGACTAAAGATCTATGGGCTACCTGAAAAAAAGTTTACCTAGTACTTCACTCGGGTAGTCTCAGGATCAATCTTGGCATCCATATCAATCCACATAGAAAAGAATTGGGTTGAATTTAGACAGGAACTACATAAGTTATTTATTTATAAGATTTCTCTCAACATAGTAGAGAGGGGTTCCTCTAGTGGGTACATTCCTCGAAACCCACTACATCCCTTACACTCCTCTTGAATGAGTTTCTGAGGAGGTATGCCCAGCTTCCTCAGGCTGATTTAGATTCACTAAACCTTGATCTAGTAATTTCCTTTGTCAAGATTTTAAGTCTTGAGGACAAGATGAGGTCAAGAGAAGGATCAAAGAGCCTAGAAAAAGGTTTGGATTAAGGGATGATTGGGCCACAATTAGGAAAGAAGTAGAAGCACTTGCCCACATGAGGAAATGATAAGCTGTATTATATGATACACCCTCAAAGTCAACTCCACTACCACCTAGGGAGGCAACCTTTCCAGTAATCCCGAATGTGCCTCCAACATTAGGTATAGCTAATGTTGCATCCACTTATCGCACACCAGTGGAGTTGCAGTTTGAGATCCTTAGCAAGCAAATAGAGAACCTTATGACAATGTAGGTGTCTATGTCTAAAGAAATGGACAGTATACATAACAAAGTTTATTCTATGGGGTATTAGGACCCCATTCCTCCTCAGGCTAGCACTAGTTATGTAGATCCAATGCAAAGAAATGCTATGCTGATTCCAAACATGCAAGAATATGCAATGCCTCAGCCTACACGTCTAGTGCAGCTTGTTGCTCAGCAGACACCTACACCACTAGTTCAGCCCATACACTAGAGGAATACTAGAACATTTGAGAGACGCAAAACTACTGGGTTTGGAGGGGCAAAAAGATGTCTGTGATGTGATGCATAGGAAAAATTTTCCTTTGCATGTGAAGAGCTAAAGCAAGCAAAAGAACACCAGTTGCTGACATAGATAAGAAACTTTGGAGTTCAGAACACGGTTTTCTCTACCTATGAATTGGAGGAAGGGAGGAATAAAGAAAATTTATGAGAGTCTATCAAGTAATAATACCAACACATCTGCAACACAATTAGAGCTGCTAGAGGAAGGAGATTAAGAGGAAGGTAGGCCTCAACCACAAAGAAATTACTCTATAGAAGCTTTATTGAGAGCTAGGGATGCGATCATGCAAAAGACTACGTGAAAGTCTCCTATAGATCAGTTCTATGTCTACTCACACATAGACAATGTAGAGGAAAAGAGAAAGAGGGACAAAAAGCAAGATGAGGATGAGACACAGAGAAGGATGAGAAGAAAACATAGTAAAGAGGTTGAGGAAAAAGCTAAGGAGCCTGAAAAGAAAGTTCAATTTAAGGAGCCTATTGTTTCTCCAAAAGAGGCAAAGAAGAAACAAATAAAAGAGGGAAAGAGGTGAGCAACGCTAATCAAAATCCAAGGGCCAAATAAAGAGAAGGAAAAAAGAGAAAGAACCTACCCAAAACATTGAAGATACTCAAGAGAGTGTTCAAGAGAAAGAGAAGAAGAAGAAGAAGAAATCATCAAAGGCTATTCTGATTTCTGAACTAGAAAAGAAGAATGATGCCAAAGTCATATTGAATGATATTTTATTAAAGAGCTAAGTGACCATATCCTTGGAACATGTTTTCTCCATAGCAAAACCTAAATTCAAGGATATCTTCATTAAGTGAATAAAAAGAAAATAATTCTTGTTACCTGATGATGTGGAAATGGAAGAGGCCTTTGAGGGCACACAGGTGATGAATGAAGCAGTAGCCTTCAGTGACTCTTCTAACGATAAAGATGATGAGATTGCAAGATGTGAGGTGTTGAGAGCAGTATGGGCACCCAAGGACTGACTAGACAAGGAAGCCAGCGGAGAGAGTCAGAGCGAGGCGAAGGAGTAAGTAGACAAAGCAGTCGACGCAAATCTAGCAGATAGGCCCTTCAAATTTTTCCAAATCAACATCTTTATAACAGTGATTCTTATCACTAACAATCATTGTAAATACCATTTCATATTTTTGTAGCTCCATTTTGTGCAAGCCAAGGAGTCCTTGAGCTTGAGGAGCCTTAGAAGTACCTACATATCAATTTTCGTATTTTTTAGACTCCGTTTAAGCCCTCAAATTGGCCTTGGGACCTAATTTTTAACTAGGCCGGACACTAGGTCTGGACAGGGCCAAAACCTAGTCAAAAACTATAAAAAGAGCTAGAGAGCTCATTTTGAGGCTAGATTGTAATTGAAACGAACTTGTAAGAGCTTTGTGAAAGTAATCTAAAGAACTCCATTGCTCCTCACTCTTTGTCTTGCCGTGTGTGCGCGTGTGTGTGTATGTGTGTGCATGTTGGTGTGCTTCTCACTCACGCACTTGTGCTTCCACTTGCTCGAGGTCTTCATACCATCCTCACGTCTTCCCGGATTGACATTAAAGGAGGTGCTACTCATCACTGAGCTACACCAAATTTTGGCGCCGTTGCCGGGGATCGAGCTTTGAGGACGAGCGTGTGATGGTAAGACGTAGATTGGAGACGTTGACGTTGTAGGTAATTTCTCTACTTTTCCTATTTTTTCTTTCTTACCTTACCACCATCATCACCATCATCATCATCACCATCTTCCACCTCCACTTCCATCATCGCGAAAATTTCAGTTTTTTGATTATATCACCTTCTCCACCTCATTTCCCTCATTTCACTTGTGAGAGAGAGCGAGAGAGCGAACTGTTGTGTGCTATTTTCTACATGCTTGTGGAGTTTCTTGCAGGTTTCAGCAGCATCATCCCCTCCAGCACGTCGTGCAGGTACGGAAATGTGCAGAACTGTCTCGCAGTCGCCGACTCCTGTCGATCGCGATTGACAGAAATTTTCACCTTTTGGTAAATCTGAGTGCACCACATTCCCACAAAAATTTTTGAAAATTTTGCAAAATTTCAGTCCATCGCGATTGACAGCTCTGTCCATCGCGATTGACAGCTCTGTCCATCGCGACTGACTGCCTGTCCATCGTGATTGATTGCCTGTCCATCACAATTGACTGACCCCTGTCCATCGCGATTGATTGCCTGTCCATCGCGATTGACTGACCCCCTGTCCATCGCGATTGACTGACCCCCTGTCCCATCGCGATTGACTGATCCCCTGTCCATCGCGATTGACTGAACCCCTGTCCATCGCGACTGACAGCCTGCCTGTCCATCCCGATTGATACTCTGTCCATCGCGATTGATACTCTGTCCATCGCGATTGATACTCTGTCCATCGCGATTGATACTCTGTCCATCGCGATTGATACTCTGTCCATCGCGATTGACAGCCCTGTCGATCGCGATTGACAGCCCTGTCGATCGCGATTGACAGCCAATTTTAGCCAAATTTTTTAGGGTTTGTTAATTGAAGAGTTGGGCTAATTTTGGGCATAAACATTTTACTCTAGAGCACATAAGGAGGCCTTAGGAAAACAACTTGGGGAAAACGTGTTGCACAGTGATCCTGTTTGAACCCTGTATTAACCCTAGATCCATGAACGGTCATAACTTTCTCATACGAAATCCGTTTGCCGTGATTTTTGTTTTGTTGGAAAGCTCGCGGGGAGTACAACAAAAACATCGATTGGTTACAGTTAAATTAAGATCAGGAATATTAGATAGGGTATTTTTAAGTTGACCATACCCAGGGGGAACAAAATTCAGGGATCTCTAGAGTTGTGTTCAAAAAGTCATAGTGCAAATTGGTGAAGTGTTACATGAATGAAAGTGGTTGGTTCTGTCTTTTGAATTTAAGTCTTGAGCTAACAGTGGGCCTTTTACAGGTCCTTTGAGAGCATCGAAGGGTACGCAAAGCAAGAGTAAGTGCAGGCTTGGGAACGCGCGTCCTGGGCACACTAGGGCAACAACACAAGGAAAGGAACTCAAGGTTGGAAAACCCGCAACACTCTCTGTCGATTCTTAGTTTAGGCTAAGTGCGGGTAGTGTTAGAAGTAATTCCAGGCAACAATAGGCACGAGATAAATCAAAGACTATCTAAGAAATCAAGTTCAAGACAAGAGAGAACCTGTGTGTGTGAACGACAACCTTAAAGGAAAAGAACCTAACGTGAAACGACCAACTAAAGTGCGAAATTAAACTCAAGTGTTCCTAACGACGTGATATCAGACAAGAGTATAAACACGATAATCAACATAAAAAGGGGATTAAGTAATTGATACAAAAGGACTCTGCAACGAGGTTGTACTTGGGCAAAATTGGGCTATTCAGCAAGGCTTATGAACCTTAGATCAGGGCGACATCTAGTAAGGGATAGACAAAGCCTTAGGTCTTCAGAGGCTAGTGTCAACCACACTGCTAGGTCGTGGGCCCAGCAGTTGAGCCACCACTCATACTACCCAAGTTCTGAGACTAGTGAATCCGAGATGTCTCAAGGTATGGAGAGACCTACAGGCAGTTCAGGAGTGCCATACCTGCATAGGGTAGAAGGCCCTTACAAAACGCAATTGGAATACCTTAGGACCAACCGATTAGGTGCCATCATCTATGAGGACGGCCTAGGAAGATCTGTAGTACAGATTAAGAATCTTGATCAATCCATTGGACTAGAGCACCCAGCTGTCAAGTTCGAAAACGGAGCATACTTGGAGAAAGAAGGAACCATATATGTAGTCACCAATCACCCAGATAGGACGGACGAATTTGGAAATGTGATCCCTGAAGCAGACTTAGGTGACCTGGAGCAAGGAAACATGGGTGCAGAACCTAGAACCCCTCGAGGTAAATCGGTTCTCACTAGGATTATCACACCGGAGTGGATTCCCCAGGATAATAAGAGCATAGATTTGCTCCTCAATCGAGAGACTGACGAAGCCTTTTGGAGGTACAAACCCGATCGGCCAATTGATATAGGAACAATCATGATCTTTGAGTTTAAGGATCCTGATAGCCCAGGTAGAGTGACCTACTTAGATCACGCTTCGGAGAGGATCTTTGTGGTGACAGAAAATGATAGGCATGCTTACACTTGGAAGGGTAAATTCGTTTTTCCCCAACCAAGATCGAATGTATCCTATGGTCACCCTGGAGCTGGAACATCCCAAGCTTAGGGAATGCAAAGAGACAGAAGCAGAGATAGACCAGAAGTAAGCTTTGCCAACCTAGTGGGCAGAGAAAGAACGAGGACGGAAACAAATAGAGTAGAACCTGAGATACTTAGAGCTCACAGGAATCAAAGAAATGCGGATGAGTTCCCTCTACCACGACCTAGAGAGCACACAAGGACCTTGAGACCGACTCAGCTAGTTAAGTCCATGAAGAACTACTTCGATGGCACTGGAGATCCATACGATCATGTGGCTGAGTTTAGGCAAGTCCTGAGAGCCGAACAAGTGGAGGATCTATTCACGCAGTACAATGCCTTTGGTCTGACCCTTAGGAACACTGCCCTGACATGGTTTCAGCCACTAAATGAGAGGCAGTTCAGGAGCATAGACCAACTCCTAGAGGCTTTCATTATTGAATTCTCTAAGAGTGGCATAAGGCATAATACCTCCTCGCTGATTCACAGCTTCAAGCAAACCCCTCAAGAAACCGTGAGACTTGCAGGAAGAAGATTTAGCCAATACTTAGAAAGATGCCCTGTTTCGGAGCTACCCACACCAGCTAAGCAAGTGGCTTTATTCCTGGATGGATTGCTAAGTACCAAATTAAGATCATATGTGTACTTGAAGGACCCTAGGACCATAGAAGAGTGTGTACGCATGTGCATTGACATCGAGGATAACCTAGGGGAGGAGTTAGAGCTTTCCAAGATATACAAAGATTCGGATAGTGCCTCTAACCTCTCTTCCACACAATCCACATCAATTGAGGAACTTGCAGAGAAAGTAGCTCAGAAATTAGGTGTAACTAGCAAACAAATCCCAAGGTTTGCCCCTGTGAAAAGGTGCTATACTTGTGGTGGCGACCACATGGCGAACGTATGTCCCATTATGGCTCAGCCCCAAGTAAATCCTAGTAGCTAGTACTGCACCATAGAACGGAGGTACACCAATCACACCGCACAAGATTGCCCCTACAATAAGCAAACAGTTAGGCAAACTTACCCTCAACCCTATCCACCGCAGGGAAGATACCAGAACCAGTACCCTCCACAACCATATGGCAGGCCACAGCAACCTTATCAGCAACCATACCAAAACCAACAAAGGCCTCAGCCTGTGCTAGCACAACAACCCCCAGCTCCAGCTAATGTGATCCCAGTAAAATATGTAGTTGCAGAAGAAAACCTGAATAGAGCTATAGTCCCTGTAACACCAGTGCTCTCAGAAAGTGATCCCAGTGACCATAGCTTTGATTCTACACATGTTGATAGTCCCCAGGCTTACTACATGCAATCTCCTGAACATGGTGAGTCCTACTATAGTGAAGAACCGAGTGAACCTAGTTGGGAGTCAGATCACACAAACCTCATGTATACAAACCCCAATCCTAGGCCTCAATCTAGGCAGGTAAGAACTCCATCCCCTAGGGTTTTTGCCAAGATTGTGGAAAGGAACATCTCTTACGAGACTGCCCTAGGAATCTTAGTAATATGCCAAAAATTACTCCTATTAACGTTATTGGGTTAGTGGTAGATTCCACAGGAAGTGTCACTTCCACTACACCCGTGCAAGTGATCACTAGAGCTCAAGCATTGCAGCAAAACCAAGGTGTAGACCAGGAGAAGAGCCTAGGTGTTAGTGAAATAGAGAGCCTGAAAAAGAAGAGAACAAGAGCTTGGAGAGATAGCCGTGAACGTATGAAAAGGCAATGGGCAAAGAAGATGAGTGAACTTGAGGAAAGTCTACGAGAAACCAAGGCCAAAATCATAGAGATCACATCCCAACCGCACTCTCACACATTCCCACCGCTACCATCCCCATCACCCTCCATCCCTCCACCCGCTAATACACCCCACGTAACCCACCCACCACCGCAAGCAGGATCAGTAT
This sequence comes from Ceratopteris richardii, assembly GCA_020310875.1. Taxonomy (NCBI): domain Eukaryota; kingdom Viridiplantae; phylum Streptophyta; class Polypodiopsida; order Polypodiales; family Pteridaceae; genus Ceratopteris; species Ceratopteris richardii. The sequence goes on along the minus strand of CM035441.1, from coordinate 71,029,786 downwards.
TAGCTGATCCCACTCCCGAAGACCTTAATATGATGCTTAAAGCATATCAGGCTAGAATCCAAGAAGGGCCAAACGTAACTGATCATGAAAAATGTTACCCAAGAGCAGAACTAGAGCTTGAACGAACCAAAATTTGTGCTAAGATGGTGGAGTTGGCTCAAACCATGTTTGAGGCCAGTCGCCTCTTTAACATCTCTAGCTCAGCAAAGACGCAGTTGCACTTTGATGGACTGCTAGAACAAATAGAGAAGCTGATTGCACAATCAGAGAAGGAACCCGCCTCTCAACACAAGGACAAGGCAAGTGAAAGATTAAGCATTCCTGCTCAGGAAGCCTATGTGCCTGAAGCCTATGTGCCTAACTCTACGGAGCCAGACACATCATCTTCTATGAATCGGTTCACACCAGAATTCCTACGCGAGATTCAAGAAGACAAATGGGCTAAAGAGAGTGAAGTCCCTCCTCCTATTGAACTTGTGGATGATGCACGCGACCAATTCCCACAAGACATCCCATCCATTTATGAGGAGCAGGAGAGCACCCACTCTCAGGACAGACTAGACTTTGAATCTAACTCTTTACAAGAATTACCCCACTTCACAGGCCCATGGGAAGCTAAGTCTACTTGTATGAGAGCACCCACGGTCATGGTACGAAATGAGGACTCAGTCTTACCTAGGAACACAGAAGTAGTGAAAAACACTAAAGTGCAGTGCAATCTCAAGTTAGAAGAGCTACTCAAGGTTAGACCTGAATTATGGAAACATGTAGCCAAACAAGTACCAGAGATAGCAAAACCTCGTTCCCAGGTAGGATCCCATAGGACAGTGCCAGAAATACCCTTGGATAAGATAGGAGATATGTGTGAAGGTGAAGAAGGGAACACCTATCTTCCCCTTACCTACCAAGAGTACACCACCAAGGCAATTTTGGACTCAGGTGCAGGAGTTGCAATTGCCACCACTTCCCTATGGAAGCGTTGGGGCAAGCCAGCACTCAGGCCAATGAGAATGAAACTGCAGATGGCCGATGGTCACATAGAGAGACCCTTAGGATTTCTAGAAGGAATAACTCTCACCACCTGTGGTGTCGAGTTTGAGCATACATTTGCCATATGTGACTTCAGCAAAAATCATGCCTATGAGATGATTTTGGGAAGACCATTTATGCGACAGTTGCAAGTCGTACAGGATTGGGGGACCAACTCCTTGTATTTGCAACACTTAGGCGTTACAACCAAAGTAAATCTCAAAGATTACTCTCATAGAGATGTCCCTCCCATCCAATGGAATCCCATCCATAGAGCCAAAGATGATACGGAATCGGTGCATTCCATAGGGTCAGGATCCTCTTGGATGCATGAAGACACCCATTTATGGATGTGCAAAGTAGCAGTAGACGAAGAGAAGAGAGAAAAAGCCAGAGAGGTAGGTGCGAAAGAAACCCATAGATCAATCCAAGACCCAGCCTATGCACCTGTAGTTTTTCCAGACGAAGAATTTGAACCCCACGGCTGGGCAGAAATCCTAGCAACAATGGATGTAGCCATCAATGAAGAACAATGGACACCTCACTGTGATGAGGATGGCTATGACATCTCAGTCTTCTCCATAGAGCCAATGATGGGAGAGGCAGTTCTAGAAGAATGCGAACCTAGCCCTGATGCATTTGAGGATGCAAGTGACTCCGATCTAGAGTCAATCATTATGGACACACCTTTTGCATCAGATGAAGAATACTTCCATGAAGTAGAATTTCAACCCCAGAGGCATGGAGAGCTTACAAATGATGTAAGATTAGCCACACATGTGACCCCGAAGGAAGAAGGAAAGAAACGAAAGAAGAGAGAAGTCTCGCCAGAAGAGGAAGAATCTTTGTTTGATGTCCCAGAAAATTTTAAGAAGTATGAGATAGACGACAGGAGAGTCATGATAAGAATGCCTAAACGAGAGGCACAATCAGGAGAGGCCTATGATAACAAAGAAACCACCAAAAAAATTGTAGTGGCCCTAGAAGAAGGAGAGGAGAGATGCACGTACATAGGCCATGACCTAACAGAGTAAGAAGAGCATGTGTTAATTGCCTTGCTAAGAGAATACAGAGATGTATTCGCTTGGAGTTACAAGGATTTGAAAGGTGTTGATCCAGACATATGCTCACACACTATCCCCATGACCTCAGATGCTAAACCCTCTAAGCAAAAGCCCTATACATATAACGATAATTACGCTGCTAAGATCAAAGAGGAGATAGATAGACTGGTCGAAGCTGGATTTATCTATGAAATTGAGCACACTGAGTGGGTATCCCCCATCGTAGTGGTGCCCAAGAAAAATGGAAAGCTGCGTGTGTGCATTAATTTGAAGAAGGTTAATGCAGCCACAATTCAAGATAACTATCTGCTTCCCATCACAGAACATCTCTTAGAAAGAGTAGCAGGCAAGGAAGTGTACAACTTCCTTGATGGATTTTCGGGCTACAATCAAGTAGCCATAGCTCCAGAAGATCAGCATAAAACAGCTTTTGCCACAGAGTGGGGCATATTCGCCTTTCGTGTAATGCCATTTGGGCTTACCAATGCACCAGCAACCTTCCAGAGGCTGATGTGCCATGTATTTAAGGAGTTCCTGAGAAAGAATTTAGAAGTCTATGTTGATGATCTTTGTGCTCATTCCAACATTAGACAAACTCATATTCCTGAACTCAGACAAATCTTTGACAAATGTAGAGAATATCAAGTTTGCCTGAACCCAGAAAAGTGCGTTTTTATGGTCAGGCAAGGCAAGATTCTAGGACACATAGTGTCAAAGAATGGCATATCTACTGACGAAGAGAAAGTGAGAGCCATAGCAGAGCTACCTAGGCCAAGGAATGTCAAGGAAGTACAAGCTTTCATGGGACATTGTGGTTACTACTGCCGGTTCATTCACATGTATGCTGTCATTGCAAAGCCCATGTACGGACTTCTGACTAACTTTGAGTGGACGGATGAATGTGAGAATTCCTTCTAGGAGCTTAAACGAAGATTATGTTCAGCACCAATCTTGACCACACCAGATTGGAATAAGCCATTCCATGTTCATGTGGATGCATCCAATTATGCTATTGGGTGTGTACTCGCGCAACCTACTGGTGAAGGTAATATGGATCTTCCAATTGCCTACGCTAGTAGACAATTGAATGCAGTTGAACGAAATTACACCACTACAGAGAGAGAAGGCTTAGGCATGGTATATGCAGTTAAGAAATTTAGACACTATTTGCTTGCAAACAAGTTTAAATTTTTTACTGACCATCAAGCATTGTTATATCTCGTAAACAAGCCATGCAATACAGGAAGATTAGTAAGATGGTTTCTCTTGCTAATGGAATATGATTTTGAGGTTGTGGTAAGGAAAGGTAGGACTCATTTGAGAGCGGATCATCTCTCTAGGATCACATCTGGAGAAGCCCCACAAGGAGTGTCAGATGACCTTCATGATGCTTACTTGTTTAACTTGGAAGTGGTACCGCAGTGGGCTAAGCCATTGGTACCAGTATTGACATACGGGCCTAACCATCCAGTAGTAAACACACGGAATAGAGAGGTTGTGAAAGCCCAAAAGTACCACATCATGGCAGGAAGCATGTACAAGCACACGGATCAAGGAATCTTGGCTTGTTGTGTGGAAGAGGACGAGTACAATAAATGGTTGCATTTAGCACATGTAGGTGCGTTAGAGCAACACTACTCAAAGCAACGAACCTTACAGACACTAAGGAGACTCGGAGTACATTGGCCAACTATGGAAGCTGATGTCCAAAGGTTGTGCAAGGAATGCCCAATCTGCTGCACTAAACCACCTGTGGAACATGCCACTCTTTATCAAGTGTCCATAGTGCCAGATTGGAGTGAACCACTAGTATCCTTCCTGAGGACGAAAACATTCCCTCCAGACATGACTCTGGCTAGGAAAAGGAGTTTAGAACAAGAAGCCCAGGATTACTCACTCATTGGTAATAATCTATATAAGCGTGGTAAAGATGGGTACCTAAGGCTATGTGTCCATGAAAGTGAATATCTCAAGATCTTGGAAACTGCTCACCAAGGTGTAGCAGGAGGACACTTTGGACCAGATCGGGTGATCAAGGCAATACTATTTGCGGGCTTCTGGTGGCCAACCCTTCACATGGATGCACATACCTATGTGAAACGATGTGATGTCTGTCAGAGAACTCAGTATCCTATACGTAAAGATGAGATGCCACTGAAACCTATGATGGGTGGACGTGCATTCTCCAAGTGGGGAATAGACTTCGTAGGTCCTATTAATCCCCCAGCGAAGAATTCCCATGCAGAATATATCATTGTTGCAACAGACTATCTAACTAAGTGGGTAGAGGTAAAAGCCACAACGAAGAACGATGCTCAAACAACAACTAAGTTTTTATTTGAGAATGTGTTCACTAGATACGGGCTACCCATAGAGCTAGTTAGTGATAGAGGCACTCACTTCTTGAATGAAGTGATTGAAAATCTGCTCCAAGAATTCTTGGTAATACATAAGAAGTCTGCCCCCTATCACCCTCAAGCAAATGGCCAGACTGAGAGCACCAACAAGATCTTATGCAATGTACTGACAAAATTAGTGAACACTAAACGCTCCGATTGGGACAAACAGCTACACCATGCTGTTTAGGCATACCGAGTCGCCTACAAAACGGTACTCCAAGCCACCCCCTTTCAGATGGTATTTGGCCAAAACGCGATGCTACCCTTGGACTTCTTGATACCTACATTGAAAGTCGCACAAGAGCACGAATGGACGGGTCATGAACTCTCCTCTAGACTTTTTGACCTTGAACGATTAGGAGAAACAAGACTGAGGGCAGCTGCAGGGATATATGCAGCTAAGAAGAGATAGAAAGCATACTTTGATGCCCATGTGAAGGATAAGGGCTTGAAAGCAGGAGATCTAGTTTTAGTCTACACATTGAAACAACATGCGAGGAAGCTAGAAAAGAGAGGCTACGGACCTATGATCATCAATAGGATCTCCACGAGTGGAGCAGTACAACTAGCCACTTTAGAGGGTGATGTTCTCCCAAACTATATTAGCGGATGCAGAGTCAAGTTGTATCAGGAACCCCTCACGGAGGAAATGCTAAGTCGACTCAATACTGCTAAGCAACGTAAAGAAGAGGAAAAACGAATTCGAGAAGAAGCTCAAGCAGAAGCCCTAGAGCGCATACGGAGAATGAAAATAAGAAGACAAGGTAGAGAGCACCCTAGGCAAGATGCCTATGCAGATCAAGGATATGACGTAGCTATGTGTGAAGTTTCAGGTGCTAGCTCACATAGGATAACTGATCGACGTCCTTTCATAACCGTAGATATAGGACAAGGAAAGAGTGCAAGGACTGTAAGAGCCTTGATTGACTCACGCGCAGCCACTAGTGCTGTTAAATTGTCTTACTGTCAAGAGTTGCAGTTAACTGTCAATCCTGTGGAAGCATATCTCATAGGATTGGGAGGCGTGGAAACCCCTTGCATGGGCGAGGTGGAACTTCCCCTCTACATTCATGATGAGGCAATGACAGTTAAGGTACTAGTGTGTCAAGATGAGGACCTCACTGAACCTCTTGTCTTGGGTCAAGACTGGATCTATGACCAAGCAGTCAACTTAAACCTAAGAAGTGGACTTCTTCAGGTATGGGTCAATCATAGTCGAATTACAGTAGAGTTAGATAATGGAGCACTCAAGGAACTAGGAAAGGCACACACTCCTGGTCCTTCCAGGAGTACACATGAAGATGACCATGCTGTTCTTGTCCAAAACTATGTGTTGTAGAGGAATGATGGTTGCAAAAAAGGAGTCAGGGATGCAACGGAACTCCCTTCTTTTCCAAAGGCCAGAGGGAGGCGGCAACCAAAGGTGGATCAAAGACAGAAGAAGCAGAGATCAAAAGTACCTGCGCAACAAAATGTCTCAGCAAGTGAAACAAGTGTGGGTGCGGAAAGGCGAACACCCGGTTGCACTCAAGCCAACCACACGGTCAAAGCCTCTTATTAGTAACCAACAACACGATACTAATAAGAAGTCTTTCAGAAGCTCATCTGTTAACTTGAAGTCTATTTGGGTGCCCAAGAAGTCGATGAAGGCCAGCCCACAATCAAGACAAATTTGGGTGCCTAAGGCTTGTTTGCGGGCTCAAATAACTACACCAAGAACACACCCTACACAGCATGATCCATTCACTCGCACAGCCGGCATCCACTCATTTTCAACACTCGGGAACACACCAAGGCCCATGAGCACGAACAAAATCACTTGTAAATGGGTCCCTAAAAGGCCTCATTTTCAAGCTGACACACCTATAATGCTCTCGAGAGTCTCTACGGAACCAAGAGCAAAACCCATCCATTGCATTTGGCAGCCCAAGACTTGTAACAAACCCCCGAACCCCAATTGTAAATCCATGACCACCTACTAACCTAACCGCTTCACTCTCACATCACATCATTCCGCTTAGCTCGTAGGTCTACCCAATTCCTAACTACACACACTAGCACCGAGCACTTATTAACCCCTAACCACTCCCGAACTTTAAGTTAATGTTGTAACAGGGGACACCGTGTCATTCTTGTGTCCATTGCAATGTTAACATTTATTCATATATTCTCACAGAACCAGCTGCGAAGTTTTCAACATGGCTGAGGCAGCAGGAACTAGCTCTCACACAGAAACAAGCCCGCAAGTGGTGGACTTAGACAGTTTACCCGTTTTGCCTGAGACAAATGAAAGACCAGAAGAATTGCAGGCCGTCAAAATCATACCTATTGCGGACCCTCCGCGTGGCCACACCATGCCCGTAGGAAAGACTTCCCACTAGTTTACCGAGGTGGCAGGACCCTTGGGTGAAGGAACGTACCTATGGGAATCAGAGTTGGACTTCAATGGGAAGCAAGGCAGATACCATTTCTTTACAAGAGAATTTGAAAAATTACAAAATGCAGAAGGTCTACGTTCGATATGGGAAAAGGCAGGATTGAGTGCCTATTTCAGTGCACGACTCCCAAAACCTGACTTCATGCGATGCTACTACCTCATCAACACCTTGACTCCAAACCAAAACCCAAAAGGTGCAAGCTCATTTGTGATTCCATCTCTGACAAAGGGGAATGAGCTCAAGAGGTTCAGACTATCAAACAACTTGGTGAGAGAGGCTCTAGATATGCGCGGAATGCATATTCCTACAGAGAAGGAAACCCTAGTACCGGATTACATGAAGAATCGAAGTCTCACCAAACTTAAGGACATGGTATCCACTGGATAATTGATTAGATACACCTAGCTCACAAACGATGGCCGCGGAAACAGGTTTTATATGGTTGCTGTGCTCTGACGAGAATCATTTATAGGTGTTTGGCTTATGACATTCCTATTCAACGGGCCCTAATGTGGAATCGGGTAGAGCAGTTTAGAGGCAGGACATCCACTAGACCGCCTTCTAAGAAAATGAGAGGCACTGTCCAAGTCCCATGTGCTCAACCACGTGGAGCCACCCTAACACCAGACGTCACCCCTCCACCCCGAAGAGTCCGACCATTCACACTCCGACTTCCAAGACGCAACACTGATGGTTCCACCTTGATATTCCCTCCTATCCCAACCGATCTTGAATTTCCCAGTGGTGCACCTTTGGAAGAACTCACTAATGAAGATTTCGAACAATTATTACAAGATGTAGAGCTGGAGGCAGAAGAGGCACAACAAGCGGAAAACATGCAAACGCAGGCCACAACCTCCCAAGCACCTGTCACACCAGTTGAAGTGGATGAAGAGGATGACGGAGATGAAGAACAGGAGGAAGATGAGGAGGATTATGATCAAGAGCATCAAGAGGAGCAACAAGAAGTGCCAGAACTTGTAGGTGCACCAGCATATACAACTCAACTACGAAGGTTATACGACACAATCAAAGCAGTACAAGAAAGGCATCAACTCTCTCTTGTATCCGGTCAAGCTTTGATGCAAGAAATGCTATCAGATGAAGGGGTGGACCAACATTTCATTGACACCCACAAATTAGTGTCAGAATCTTTAGGAGTTCCGGAGGCTGTCCACACTGCAGTCCGCCAGTCCGTAAGGTATGACAAACGCAGAGTTGACATGTTACCACGAGCAGGTAAGACTATCAGGATACCCATCACAGAACAAGAAGTACCCATTGAAACAATAGCTACCCCCACAACCACCACTGACATCTCTGCCGAAACCTTCGTTCAGACATCACCCATCTCACCCCAGCATCCTCCATCACCACCTTCTCCACCCCCACCACCACCTCCCACCATGGAAGAAACGACAACCATCACCTCTACCTCCACTTACAACCCATCCTCATTCACATCATTCTCATTTCGAGAACCCACCTCACAAGAAACCCTCTTCTCATTCGTCACCAATCCCTTGTACACTTCAACCCTTCCATCCTCCGAACCCATGACTGGCCATCCCATAATTCCAAGTGTAGTTGGAAACCCAGCACCCACCGAAGGCACCCTGTGTTTCCCATCCTATCCCCCAATACGGGTACCTCCATTCCATGACCCTCACTTCCCATCTGGCCCCTACACCTCTTTCAACCTGACCGCACCACCCCAATACCCATCCTTTGTGGAGCAGTTCATCCGCTCTCCAATGTTTCAGAGGCACGTTTCCCCGATGTTCGCAACGACATCAATTTACACGAACACCACACTCACTTCACCTACCATACCCACCTACATGGTAGCCCCTGTACACACCACTTTGTCTGACCCAATGGACATTTCACCAACCACAGCACCTCTCCCCACGATTCCACCATCTTCCCCTCCCTTACCCCCCACCTCACCACTCACATCATTGGCACACACAGCATTCACTACCCCCCTACCCAATCCCACCTCCCCTGCACTTCAAACTTTTCCCCTTGCATCTCATAATGTAGATAGCACGTTCAACACCTTACTTCAGTGTGCACATCAACTACAACAAGAATACCATCAATTGGAAGAATGCACTACGGCCCTCCAGGCAGAATCTCAACGTCTGCAAGCTAGGGTCACCACTCTTGAAGCTGATTACCAAACGCTCCTAACCGAGCATACCACCTTGCAGCAGGCTCACTCCGAACTGGAATCAAAGACATCAACTGTGGATGACCAAGCAGTCAAGGAATTAGAAACAGTGCTCCAAGCGCAAATGATATCTAATGCTACACTCAGACGCAACATTGGGCTATTAAGGAAGCATATGGCAGCAGCACTAGAAGAGAACAAGAGACTTCAACAACAAAACCAAGACAACTTTGAAGCGGCTATGGAAGGAACTGTAGGAGCGACCATTAGCCCTACCAGATATAGAGCAGTCCCATCGAAAGACATTCGCATCTTACTTGAGGAGCATGCAAATTTCTTGGAGTCATATGAAAAGTTAGAGACTGAATGTGCAGATCTAAAAAAACAGATAGCCAGTGTCCCCACAGCTCAACAGGAGCCGGCAATCTTGCAACACTCTACAGAAGAAGTAGAGACCCTCCGGAAATAGGTGGTAGAACTCCAAGCACGCCTCTTACCATATGAAAGGCCACCCTCGCCCATTGAAGAACGAGAACCTGAAACAGTAGTGGAAATCCCCGTCGATGACAGCTATGAAGAGCCATACGAGCCTATGCCGACACCCGGTGGTCGAACTACAGAGGAAGGACAAGACACTTTAGAAATTCAAGTTCCAGATTGGGTCAAAAGGGTCGAGAAAGTGGGTAAGACACATGATGATCGTGTGGCCGTGCAAATGCAATCTCTCACAAATCTGGAAGAAACTGTCCTTCGGTCTTCCTACTTTCAAAACTTATCCCATCAACGGTTAATCACAACATCAGAGTCGCAATACATGCCTTATTTTGTCTTACTACATGATTATAATGCAGAAGTCAAAAGACATACAGGGAAGGAGCCCACATTCACCACTCAATTTGAGATAGGGGATTTACCGACAGATGCACGTGCTGGCTCGATCTTCCAACCTAATTGGCGTGCACGTCTACTAACCGATTACCCAGAGATGATGAGCACCTGGGCAACCATGCCACTATATATCAAGTATAATCCATGCTATTGCCCAGTGGTACGTCACAGATCCTGGCAAGCATTTGCAATCAAGGTACGCAACAATAAAGAATGCTCGGCTTGGGTTAACTATCCATATTTTGCTCCGCCTCGGGGGACCCCAACCGTAGCTTACATGATATCAACAATTCGGCACTGGTCTACACGTCTAAATAATGTACCCGACATAGCAGCGAAAATGTGTATGAAGGTATTCGAGCTCATGACCATTGTCTTCAAAACCTTTCGGAATGTACAAGCTCCATACATCTCTGCCCCTGGATTCTCTCAAGGTAACAAGGATTTAGTCTACGACATGAGCCAGACTCCCTCGGTCACTATAGTCTTTGCCTGGCATGCACGAATAAAGTACTTACCCGCATGCTTCAAGCAGACATTTGAGGAAATGTTCTCTACGGGATTCTGGGAATATCATTCCGAAATCTTCATTCCCAGACCCACACATTTGCTACATCTATTCGCAGTAGAACAAGCGATCCATGCAGATCAGTTACGTCTGCCACATCCGGACATTCCAGGACCAATTGATTGGGATCGTATGATGACAGAATTGGCCAGAGGACTACGTCTACAAGAACATCAGCTTGCCACTCAGGTTGTGGAATATTACATCCAACACTCCCAGCAACAAGGGTCTGTTAGGGACGACAGACTCGAGAGAGGGGGGGGTGTTGAGAGCAGTATGGGCACCCAAGGACTGACTAGACAAGGAAGTCAGCGGAGAGAGTCAGAGCGAGGCGAAGGAGTAAGTAGACAAAGCAGTCGACGCAAATCTAGCAGATAGGCCCTTCAAATTTTTCCAAATCAACATCTTTATAACAGTGATTCTTATCACTAACAATCATTGTAAATACCATTTCATATTTTTGTAGCTCCATTTTGTGCAAGCCAAGGAGTCCTTGAGCTTGAGGAGCCTTAGAAGTACCTACATATCAATTTTCGTATTTTTTAGACTCCGTTTAAGCCCTCAAATTGGCCCTGGGACCTAATTTTTAACTAGGCCGGACACTAGGTCTGGACAGGGCCAAAACCTAGTCAAAAACTATAAAAAGAGCTAGAGAGTTCATTTTTGAGGGTAGATTGTAATTGAAACGAACTTGTAAGAGCTTTGTGAAAGTAATCTAAAGAACTCCATTGCTCCTCACTCTTTGTCTTGCCGTGTGTGCGCGTGTGTGTGTATGTGTGTGCATGTTGGTGTGCTTCTCACTCACGCACTTGTGCTTCCACTTGCTCGAGGTCTTCATACCATCCTCACGTCTTCCCGGATTGACATTAAAGGAGGTGCTACTCATCACTGAGCTACATGAGGCGAATAGGAATTCCTTAAGACCAATTACACCCAACAACAAGATGAGAAGGTCATAAAGTGAGCATACTAGTAATTTCTGGGCAAGAGGGACACTTGAAATGAAAGTAAAATTAGGCAATGATGGAGATTCATGTCTTTCTTTAGCCTTGATTGAATCGTGGTTAGAAACAAATGTGATCTCTAAGAATTTATATGATCACTTTAGATGGCCTATAGACAAGGACCATGGATGGAGGATGAGGACTGCTGATAATGGCTCCGGGGTTTTGCTTGGAGCATGTGCCTTTGTACCTGTGACTATTGGTGGAATTTTTGAGGAATTCCACTTCTTCATCTAGGATCACTATTCGTATGAGGCTATCCCCGGATAGCCTTTCATAGCCGGTGTGGATGGGAACAAAGGCAATGGATGACGGATCTACCTATGCTAGAATCTAATCAAGGTCTAGTCCTCATTCCTTACAAGTAATGAATTTATGCCCAAATCATTCAAGAAACAGAAAGAATTTGAGGAAGTGACCCATCAACTCTCATGACCATGATGATTGTATGCCCACAAAAGAGTATGGGGCTTTTGCTAATGAAAATTGCTAGTAGGATAAATTGTTCAGTGAGACAATGATGGGAATCGGTTTGATCTCTTGCAAGATTCTGTACATAACTTTTAGAGCTTCTCTGTATATTCTAGTGCATTCAAGTTTCTTTTTTTAGAAAAAGGAAATGTTTCAAATAAGTTTAGAAAAATTCATGAAAGATTCTATAAAAACTTAGGAATCATGTTGCCTAATGAGAAGATTGAGAATGTAATCCAGTTGGTAGAAGTTCGAGTATTCTAGAAGAGCTTGAGAAAGCACTTGAGAGAAATGAAAAATTAGAGATTCTCATGCTCAGTTCTATCCAAGTGTATGAAAAGATCATTGAGTTCTTGAGAGAGCATGAAGTGAATGTGAACACGAAGTATAAGTCTATTGATAAGAAGGTGAAATAGCCCAACCATTACCAGATGATAGTCATGAGAAGTATGTGAGAGTATCACATGACCCTATGCTGAGATGATGAGAACTTATAGGGCATCATTTTACTGAAGAGACTATTAAAGAAATAAAATTTGGAGAAAGATCATTCCTTACAAAAAAGGAGAAAAAAAGGTTCATACAATTCATCAAGAAACACGAAAAATCATTTATCCTTTTCCCACACAAGATAGGCTGTGCGGATCCAAAACAAGCTCCACCCATGATTGTCTTTACAATGCCACATATACCATGGAATATTCATTCCAAAGTCTCAGTTACGTGAGTTGATGAGGCTGTCAAAGGAAAAGATAATCATGCAGATATTGGAACAGTCTTTGGCTCCATATTCATTCATAGTGCCAAAGAAGAATGGGAAACTTTGTTTTATCTAGGATTTGCAGCCTGTAAATAAAGTCACAACCAGAAATGTAGGGACAGGACCTATAGTAGATGAGTTTGCAAAAGCATTTGCTGGGTATTCCACCTACTCCATGGGTGATCTATATTCGGGGTATGACCAATTTCACTTGGCTATTGAGAGTAGAGACATCACAATGATGAAGACTCCATTGGACCTTGTACGCATGTGTACTGTATCCCAAGGAGCGACAAATTCTGTGGCTCACATGATGAATGCCATGAATATGGTCCTATGAGACTTTATACCTTCACCAACTATGTCTTTTCAGTACAAGTGGGTGGTCAACCTTGTAACCATGCCCAAGGAGATACATAAGATGAGGTATATTGTACTTGCTAGAGAGGACTTGACCAACCATGTGGAAGGTCGAGCTCTCCACACAAAGACGACTTATAACGTATGCAAATTCCTTGTAGAAGAAGTAATCTTGAGATTTGAATATGCTAAGAAAATGGTTGGAGACAGGGGAGAGTTAGTTGCAAGAGGCAAAATAGTTCTTTGACCATCACGGAATTTGATTGTCTCTCACCACTGCCTATAAGCCTGATGAAGATGATAAGATTAACAGAGGTCACCCTTCCATCGTGAAGGGGATCTGTAAGGCATGCGATGGTGACATAAAACAATGGCCTAGATTTCTTCCATTCGCATTATGGGCAGATAGGATGAAATATACTCGGTCCACAAGGTTCATGCATGCTCAACTAATGTAATGTCAAAAGCCAGTCTTCCCCATCTAGAGTGAGATACTAACTTGGTTGATGCTCCCATGGAATGATGGAATGATGAGAGAAGAGCTTTTATCATTGACAATTAAGCACTTAGAGCAAGGAAACGAGAAATTAAAAGAAATATTATTTGTGGTCTTAGAGCATAGTGCATTACCTTCTACATGATTGGTTAAATCTTCTCTTGCAAGCATGATATAACGCATTTTATCAATTCCATTAGGCATGGTTACAAGATCTATTAGCCATTTGTAAAACTCATTTAAGAACTCGTTTTTTACATAAGCAAGGCAAGAGGCAAAAGGCCCAACCACATAGGTTAACAAAGTCTCATTTTGCAAGAGTCTAGGAGTGAACCGTAAAGTATTCAAAGTATGTTTTTGTTGTGAGCTTTATTTGGTGACCCATTTGTGTTGAAGGGTTTTGATGCAAAATCAAATTCCTATAATAAATAGTCGCAAAGTTGAACCTACATCATGATAAAAGGCGGACAAAAAAAAATTTATACTTCTATTACAGAAGTTGGACAAAGACATAAAGTTAAGAAAAGTGCTTCCTTTCTAAGGGAATTGCATGCGTAAATGTGTTTCTCTTCTTATTGCTTTATTATGCATGCTGAACGGATATCGGTTTGCAAGGATGCTTTTCTCCTCCAAATGTCACATTCCAGGTCCTTATTTTAGATGTCCTTTTGATTGAAAACAAGAAAATATATATTAAGAAAAAATTGAACAAGATAAGGAGGGTATATTCTAATAATATCTTATATTAAAATATTGTTAGAATATATATTATAAATATATATTATTAGAATATATATATATTAAAAATATAAGATATTGTTAGAATATATTAAGATATCTTATATTCTAAAAAAATATATTAAGAAAACATTTGTACAAGATGAGGAGGGTATATTCTAACAATATCTCGTAAGCATTTTATGAAGAAACCCCTTTGCGAATGATCTTCAACTCTATGATTAATACAGAACATACGATGTACTACAACGGAACCCAAGAAAAGAGGAATCTTAAGCGATATTTCTCCAATGAGCTGAACACTAATAATTTTTGTACTTCGGATTCGCATTTTCAGTATGTTCCTAATTTTTCTTTAATAGGTTTTTTCAATCGAACATGGGCAAAAAAGAATTTGGCTGCTCATCAAAGCTTTGGAATGCCATCAGGGGTGACACTCTTTGGAAGATTTGGAAGGAGCGAAATGCTGTCGATTTTGGCCAAACTTCAAAGGAATGGTCGATTGAGAAATCCTTGTTTCTTCTAGGTAAAAGAATCTCCCTAGATAAGAGATCTCCACCATTTAGACATCACTATATTTATCTCCTCGAAAAATACATTGTGGGATTTTAGGGGTCCCATGGGCACTAGTTCCATTCACTTGTAACTTTTCTTCTTTATTTTAATTAAAGTCCGGAAGAATAGGCCAAGGCCGAACTTCAATTCAAAAAAAAAAAAAGACAAAATCAAGCTTCTTTAAATTGCCTCTACGTATGGGAAGTTCATGAAGGCCTTGGAAAACGTGTGTTGAATTTTCTCTCATCATGCACGAGTAGAGGCCTTCGACCTATTCATAATGCCCTTGTGTTGCTAATTTGGAATAAATTGAATAGAGTCACAAAGATCTTAACTTTTCTATATGATGAAGACCATTTCGCGAAAGGATGCAAAATGAATTAAAAAAACGGCAGAATTAAATTTTTGAGTAAAATAATTTGCGACCAATTCATATGTCCATTAATATACTAGTCGATATGCAAGTCCATTAAATATACTAGTCGATGGTGACGACGACGATGCGTGCTCGTCAACCTCTGCTGCAATGGAAAAGCCTCTGTGCTAATTGCTAAAGTGGCCATCTCCCTCAATAACAACGTTGTCCCTTTGAGGCTGCTCAGCAGTTCAATCTCTCCGGAAAGAAGTTGCAACGCCACTTGACTGGGACGCGATAGACGCTGCTGCAGGATGCTGTTGATCATTCAAAGATGTCCATCGCTCAAGAGATGTCCGTCGCCTTCAACGTCCGCCGTGTAGCAATATCGCCCTGCTTGCTCGCATGATTGAAGATTACGGAGTAGGGTCATCTTCTTCAACAGGAGCTGAGTCCGATTGATGCTGCGAGCTTGCCCTGCGCTAGATGCTCGATTCACGCTGCGATAGATGCCCGGTTCCACGTCGCAATTGACGACTTTCTACACGCTGTCATGTATGCTTTAACAAAATTTTAAATTTGGGGACAGACTCCTTATTAAGAGGAAGTAATAGTCAAGTTCTTCTGTGTTTTGATCTTGCCCTTGGAGATGTGAAGGGTCGAAATCTAAAATATCTATATCTCGGATAGCGAAAGTTTACCTCTGGAAGTGCGATTCGAGATCCCTATCATGCCTTCGGCGAGCCCCTCCTTCGTGATAATCAACTTGGCCACGACCCAAGGTGTGATTGGTAACCTAGCCCCTTTCTTGGAGGGGAGATCTTGTGTTGCTCTTGAGGCGTCTGAGGGTGGTGATCCTCCCTTGGTCTCTCTAAGTAGGGCTGCAGTTCTGTCAAAGCAAGAAGAGTTCAAGAAAGTATGTCTCGTTGGACAAGTGTTTCGCCCTAGGCCTCTGCTCGAAACTGTGCACCACTGGCTTCGAAAAAAGTGGTTCCCCTACAGGTTGATTGTTAGAAAGTGTCAATTCTTACTGGCTAGTCATATGTTGCTAGTCTTTGAGAATGAAGATATGACATTTCAATCCCTCAGTGTTGGAACCTCGCAACTGGGGAAGGCGATCCTGTGCCTGTTCAGATCGTCCCCTTATTTTATCCCCGACAAATCTAAATCTCTCCATTACCCTCTCTCAGTCGAGCTCACAGGTACGAGGCACTCTTTCAATGCTCAGTGGCACCCTCAAATGTGTATCGAGACTGACCTAGGTTTGGCCCTAGTGTTTGGCCCTAGGCCTCCGCTCGAAACTATGCACGAGTGGCTTCGAAAAGAGTGGTTCCCCTACGGGTTGATTGTTAGCAAGTGTAAATTCTTACTGCGTAGTCATATGTTGCTAGTCTTTGAGAATGAAGATATGGCATTTCAAGCCCTCAGTGTTGGAACCTGGTAACTCAGGCGGGCGACCCTGTGCCTTATTTTATCCTTGAAAAATCTAAATCTCTCCATTACCCTCTCTGGTTGAGCTCACTAACCTGCCATACTTTCTCTACAACTTTGTGTGGGACATCATATCTCCAATTGGCAAGCCGTTGGCTTCACGGGAGGATGTTGGTGGTCTCATTTATGAAGGTGCGAGGTACTCTTTCAATGCTTAGTGGCACCCTCAAATGTGTATCGAGGCTGACCTAGGTTTGTTCCTAGTGTTTGGCCCTAGGCCTCGGCTCGAAACTCTGCACCAGTGGCTTCAAAAAGAGTGGTTCCCCTATGGGTTGATTGTTAGCAAGTGTCAATTCTTAGTGGCTAGTCATATGTTGCTAGTCTTTGAGAATGAAGATATGGCATTTCAAGCCCTTAGTGTTGGAACCTGGCAACTCGTGCGGGCAACCCTGTGCCTGTTCAGATGGTCCCCTTATTTTATCCCCGACAAATCTAAATCTCTCCATTACCCTCTCTCGGTCGAGCTCACTAACCTGCCATACTTGTTGTACAACTTCGTGTGGGACATCGTATCTCCAATTGACAAGATGTTGGCTTCACGGGAGGATGTTGATGGTCTCATTTATGAAGGTGGGAGAGACTCTTTCAATGCTCAGTGGCACCCTCAAATGTGTATCGAGGCTGACCTGGGTTTGGCCCTAGTGTTTGTGTTGGTGCATTTCAAGCCTTCACACATTGGCTTGAACCCTTGGAAGATTTGGCTTGGAACCCTTGAAGGGTATCACTATGAGAAGCTAGAACCATAGGAACACTTGCCTATGTGTTATTACATTTTACTCATTGTAAAAGTCTATATGACTTGGCATTTACTTGTAATCACTTTAATCACCTACCTACTTGATTGTATTCGTGGAAAAGTAGATGGCTTAGTGGAGAGAATATCTCCCTACTTTTAGTAGAGATATTCTAGGGAGCCTACATTTGAATTTCAAATTCAAATGATCATTTAACTCATATAAAAGTGGAGAGAAAAAACTCGCGGTGTGTCACTCATTTTAGCTCACTCCCCGAGGCATTCTACTGTTGTAACTGTGTGTGTGTTAGTGCTACTCCATAGCCTACACCACCACACCTCAATTAGCTATGCTTGTCATGCTAATGAGCTTGTATAATCATATCAATCAATAGATATACACACATTCATTATATCTGGTTCTCTGTGTTTTCTACTTCAAGTCTGTTAACTTCCAAGGAGCATTTCTCAGTGCTCACTGAACCAAATCAAGAGTTTAATAGCTCATTGGAACCAGCTCAAGGTCTTCTACAAGCATACAAAATTTCAGAAGATTTCATTCACCCATTTTCGAGAAATCGGCTTCGAAGTCACCTCTGGTCTATCTCTGCAACACTCCTAAAAAGTCGGGGGTAATCATAATTTTGCTAAATCAATTTCTCTGGATGTGGTTTATCATTTCTTCTCATTCCACTTGCAAATGGTAGCCTATTAAGGTACTTTAATACTCCCAAAAGGAATTGTTTCAATTGCAAGTGTGCTGGTCACACTGAGCATAACACTGAGCAGGTATCATTACAGAAATAGCAAGTTTTCTAGAATTTGTGAAGTGCAAAGTTGTGTGTTTTGATTTGGTCATTACACAAATCATTTGCAAAGCACATATATGCTTTCTTGGTATCATTTGAAAGCTCAAGGTGTGTACTAAGCA
Source organism: Ceratopteris richardii (assembly GCA_020310875.1). Taxonomy (NCBI): domain Eukaryota; kingdom Viridiplantae; phylum Streptophyta; class Polypodiopsida; order Polypodiales; family Pteridaceae; genus Ceratopteris; species Ceratopteris richardii. The sequence goes on along the minus strand of CM035441.1, from coordinate 71,011,330 downwards.
TTTCTGGAATCAAAGGAGGGCTGGTGTGAAGTAGGTATAGCAGCACCAACTCATTTCTTGAGTGCATCCAACCATCACTCCCAAACAGTGGTATGAGAGCAAATAAGGTAATCATGGGAGATGGATTTCCTTCATTCATTGACAAATTGGACAGAAACAACTACCAAGCTTGGTCTCTGAGGATGAAGACCTATCTACAAGGAAGGAGCTTATTTGGATACATATCAGGAGATGAGGAATTACCCTCATTCAAAACTAGAGGACTACCTACAAAGGATGAACATGAGAGGCTCAACCAATGGTGTGCAAAAGATGCTTTGGCAAGGTCTTATCTCTTAAACTCTATATCTGATTTTCTTTTACCACATGTAAGAAACTGTAAGACTTCCCAAGAGACTTGGGAAACCTTGTCAAACTATTTTTCTTCCAACACAAGGGCCAGGAAGAATCAACTGTGGATTGAATTCACAACCCTTAGGAAGCAGCCCAAGCAACCAGTCTTAGAGTATGTGACTAAGATTAAAGATGTGGCAGACGAATTAGCAAGCATTGGAGAGGAGATTGAAGAGGAGCAAATAGTCAGGCAAGTAACAAATGGACTCAAGGCAGATGATAAGTGGGAAAGTTTCACCACTGCAATGGACCTCTATATGGACATGCATACCCCAGATCTCACAACACTCATGGGCCAACTATTTACACATGAAGCAAAGTTTACAAAGGCAGGAGATCAATCAAAAGGTAATAACCCCTCTGCTCTCTATACTGATAAGAAAGTTAAAGATAAAGGTAAAGGGAAGAAACAGGATGAAGAAGGCTCTACCTCCCAAGCTAATTATGCAGGGAGAGGTAGATCATCTAGAGGAAGAGGCAGAGGAGGTAAGTTAGGTAGGGGGAGACCCTACAACTCATCACCATGCAACATTTGTGGATTGTCCAATCATACCACAGATGAATGCTACAAGAACTACAAGAATCAGAGAGGAAGAGGCTACTCAAGAGGTGGATACTCTCAAGGGAGAGGCAGATTCAACCAACATCAAAGCTACAATGGATACAACAATCAATACAACAACAACTACAATCACAACCACAATGGTAACTACCAAGGTGGATTCAGAAACAGAAGAGACTATAACAACTACACAAAGGAGCAAGATGACTCCCTATTAATCATGAACATGACCTCCAAGGCAGGTACAAATGATGATCATTTATTTTATATTGACTCAGGATGTTCTAACCATGTAGCTGGCAATGTGGCACTACTTTCTGATTTGGAAGAACCCAAGGGCAAACATCAGGTACAGACAGGTGATGACACTAAACATTCTGTTGTAAAAATTGGAAATGTGAAGACATGTGATGGTAACCAGAACCTATTGAGCAGGGTACTCTATGTACCAACCATCACCAAGAATCTAATGAGTGTTGGGCAGATTGTGGAGAAAGGTTTGCAGGTCAGATTCACACAACATGGAGCATATGTGGAGGACCCAAGACATGGATTCAGGAGGATAGCCAAAGGGGAGAAATCAGGTAGATTGTTTACCTTTGAGCTAGAAGACACCAAGAACATTGCTTTGTATAATTACAAGGATCAAACACTTTCAGTGTTAGAAATATGGCACAAGAGGTTAGGTCACATAGGTGAAAGAACTCTAAAGCAAATATGCAGGGATCAATGTGTGCTTGGGATACCTAATGTGTCCAAGCAACACATGATTTACAAGTGTGGAGCATGTCAATTTGGTAAGTCTCACAGGTTACCCTATTCAAGGAAAGGTTTCATGCATGAAGACTACCTAGACTTGGTACACACAGATGTTTGGGGACCTAGCAAGGACCCTTCTATTTCAGGTTCAAGGTATTATGTGTCCTTCATTGATGACTATAGCAGGTGGACCATTTTATACTTTATGAAGCATAAAGATGAAGTGTTTAATTGTTTCAAGAGGTATCTTGCACTTGTTGAAAATCAAACAGGAAGAAGCTTGAAGAGGCTAAGGTCAGATGGTGGAGGAGAATACTTCTCCAATTAGTTTGAAGATTTCTTGCAAGAAAGAGGCATCAAAAGGGAGATTACTACAAGGTACTCACCTGAACAAAATGGGGTAGCTGAAAGAAGGAATAGACTCATAGTAGAAACAGCTAGGTCTATGCTTAATGAAAAAAAGTTACCAAATTATCTTTGGGCAGAGAGTGTATCCACTGCCACCTATCTCATAAACAGGTTGCCATCCAAATCACTTGATGGCATGACACCATATGAAGCTTGGCATGGTAAGAGACCCTCTCTGGATCATTGCAAAATCTTTGGTTGTGTAGCATATGTGCATATTCCCTCACAGGTAAGGGGAAAGCTAGACCCCAAGGCTTAAAAATGTATCTTCATTGGTTATGATTTGAACCAAAAGGGATACAGATTCTACAACCCAACAAACAAAGGTTTCAAGGTAAGCAGAGATGTCATCTTTGATGAGAATGAATCATGGTATGAGAATGAATGCAGGAAGATTAGTCTACCCTATGACATGGAAGAGGATTTCCCAAAGCTCACCAAGGAGGAATCAATTCAGAAAGAAGATTCAAGCTCAGATGATGATGATACAATAAATCTTGAGGAGTTCAAGGCTTGGAAATCCAAAGGGAAGATGAAGATGAAGCAACTAGAAGATAAACCAGAATCCTCAACTCAAGCAATGAGGAGATCTCAGAGAGAAAAGAAGAAGCCTATCAGATTTGGGTATGACACATCACTTGTAACTAAACATTCTGTATATCTTGCAAAGGACTTGTTGAATGAAGAACCAGGTACCTATGAAGAAGCAATTACCAAACCAGAATGGAAAGAAGCCATGGATGAAGAGATGGAAGCTCTCAAGGAAAGTGATACTTGGGACTTGGTACCCAAGAAAGACTCTATGAAGGTAATAGGATCCAGATGGATCTACAAACTAAAGAAGAATTCAGATGGAACAATAAACAGGTACAAAGCTAGGTTGGTAGCCAAGGGTTTTGCACAAACCCAAGGCATTGATTATGAGGAGACATTTTCTCTTGTGACTAAGATGCCAACTATCAGAATATTGGTGAGTGTAGCTACATCCAAAAATTGGAACATGTACCAATTAGATGTCAAGAATGCTTTCTTGAATGGATGGATATCTGAAGAAGTCTACATGTCACAACCACCTAGCTATGAAGATCCAAAAAAGGTACATTATGTTTGTAAATTGAAGAAGGCTCTGTATGGTTTAAAGCAGGCACCTAGAGCATGGAATTACAGGTTGACAACCTACCTCCAAGACCAAGGATTTGTGATGAGTAAAGCAGATACTTCTCTATTCATAAAGAGAAGTAGTACAGAGGTAATCTACTTGTGTGTTTATGTTGATGACATCATCATTACGGGCAATGATGTCAATGGGATTAGGCACATCAAAGGACAGATGATGAAAGAATTCAAGATTAGTGATCTTGGATTATTGAAGTATTTCTTAGGTCTTGAGTTAGTCTACACCAACTCAGGTATATATATCACTCAAAAGAAGTATGTGCAGGATATGGTCAAGAAGTTTGGCTTGCAGGATGCTAAAGTATCTACTACTCCAATGGAGGTCAACCTAAAGCTAAGTGCTCATGAAGGAGAAGAAGTCCAAGACATCACAGGATACCAAAGTATGGTAGGTAGTTTGAACTATGCTACCTTGACAAGAATTGACATAGCCTATGGAGTTAGTGTGCTTAGTCAATTCATGCACAAACCAAGGTACCTCACCTAGAGGCAGCAAAGAAGATCTTGAAGTACTTGAAGGGAACTCAAAGTCATGGTTTGTACTTTCCTTATACATCAGATATTGACATTAAAGTTTACTCAGATGCAGATTGGGCAAGATGCAAGGATGATAGGAGAAGCACCTCAGGATACATTTGTTTTGCAGGAGATAAGCCTATTTCTTGGTCAGCCAAGAAACAACCTACAGTGGCATTGTCATCCACTGAAGCAGAGTATAGAGGGCTTGCCAATGCCACTCAAGAAGCTATCTGGTTGAAGCTTCTATATACAGAATTAGGCCTATATAGAAGGCCACCAATTATCTTTGGAGATAACACTAGCTCTCTTCACCTTGCAGCCAACCCAATATATCATGCCAGAACCAAACACATAGAGGTTCATTACCACTATGTGAGGGAGAAGTTACTTAGCAAAGAGATTCAATTGACATATGTGTCTACTAATATGCAATGTGTAGATTTACTCACTAAAGCATTGGATGGAAGCAAGTTATGCAGATTTAAATCTATGATTGGATTGCAGGAAGTAATTGAAGATTGAAGATGAAAACTTAAGCCAAAGTGTTTGGCTTGAGGGGGAGCTGTTAGTGCATTTCAAGCCTTCACACATTGGCTTGAACCCTTGGAAGATTTGGCTTGGAACCCTTGAAGGGTATCACTATGAGAAGCTAGAACCATAGGAACACTTGCCTATGTGTTATTACATTTTACTCATTGTAAAAGTCTATATGACTTGGCATTTACTTGTAATCACTTTAATCACCTACCTACTTGATTGTATTCGTGGAAAAGTAGATGGCTTAGTGGAGAGAATATCTCCCTACTTTTAGTAGAGATATTCTAGGGAGCCTACATTTGAATTTCAAATTCAAATGATCATTCAACTCATATAAAAGTGGAGAGAAAAAACTCGCGGGTGTGTCACTCATTTTAGCTCACTCCCCGAGGCATTCTACTGTTGTAACTGTGTGTGTATTAGTGCTACTCCATACCTACACCACCACACCTCAATTAGCTATGCTTGTCATGCTAATGAGCTTGTATAATCATATCAATCAATAGATATACACACATTCATTATATCTGGTTCTCTGTGTTTTCTACTTCAAGTCTGTTAACTTCCAAGGAGCATTTCTCAGTGCTCACTGAACCAAATCGCTCGTTGGAACCAGCTCAAGGTCTTCTACAAGCATACAAAATTTCAGAAGATTTCATTCACCCATTTTCGAGAAAGCGGCTTCGAAGTCACCTCTGGTCTATCTCTGCAACACTCCTAAAAAGTCGGGGGTAATCATAATTTTGCTAAATCAATTTCTCTGGATGTGGTTTATCATTTCTTCTCATTCCACTTGCAAATGGTATCCTATTAAGGTACTTTAATACTCCCAAAAGGAATTGTTTCAATTGCAAGTGTGCTGGTCACACTGAGCATAACACTGAGCAGGTATCATTACAGAAATAGCAAGTTTTCTAGAATTTGTGAAGTGCAAAGTTGTCTGTTTTGATTTGGTCATTACACAAATCATTTGCAAAGCACATATATGATTTCTTGGTATCATTTGAAAGCTCAAGGTGTGTACTAAGCATTTCTGGAATCAAAGGAGGGCTGGTGTGAAGCAGGTATAGCAGCACCAACTCATTTCTTGAGTGCATCCAACCATCACTCCCAACAGTTTGGCCCTAGGCCTTCGCTCGAAACTGTGCATCAGTGGCTTCGAAAAGAGTGGTTCACCTACGGGTTGATTGTTAGCAAGTGTCAATTCTTACTGGCTATTCATATGTTGCTAGTCATTGAGAATGAAGATATGGCATTTCAAGCCCTAAGTGTTGGAACCTGGCAACTCGAGGGGGGGGGGGTGGGGGGAGGGGGGATGATCCTATGCCTGTTCAGATGGTCCCCTTATTTTATCCCTGACAAATCTAAATCTCTCCATTACCATCTCTGGGTCGAGCTCACTAACCTGTTGGAGTTAGACGTCTGCAGAAGCACGCGAACAACACACGGAAGAAGAAGAAGCTTGGAGCACAACACACAATATTGAATGTATTACTAGAGAATGTACAAAGATAAGTAGCCCATTAGGGCAATAGGCGTCTATGCAAGATGGGGGTAAAAACCTCCTAACGAGGGGAAAAAGTGCCCCGGCATTCCTAGTGTGTTCACACACATCACTACCTAAATATATCAACAAATCCCCCCTAGGAGTGATGCGGTGAACAAGGAGCTGGCACTCATGTATAAGGAGGTGCCAAGCTATGTGGAAATCACTCCACAAAAGGAAGTAAGCCCAAAGCTTTGCGGAAAGCTTCAAACTTCTCCCTAGGTAGAGCCTTCGTGAAAAGGTCTGGAATGTTCTCCTGCTTGGGCACATATGCCAAGCTAATCTCCCCAGCAGAGAACCTCTCCCTGACATAGTGATAATGCACCTCAATGTGCTTAGTGCGAGCATGGAACACAGGTTCCTCGCAACTGCCAATGCGCTTTGATTGTCAGTGAAGATGGTGGTGGCAGAAGTCTGACCAACACCCAAATCAGCCATAAGGCATATGAGCCACACACACTCAATAGTCGTTGTGAAAGCTGCCCTATACTTAGCCTCACAATTGGAAGTGGCCACAGTGGGCCGCTTCTTGCTCAACCAAGATATACATGAGCTACCAAGCATGAAGCAAAAGCCACTAGTGGACACACGAGTGTCATAGCAACCAGCCCAATCAGAGTTAGAAAAGCCATGCAAATCTGGCGGTAGTGATCCCCCCTTGAGATAAAGCAACCCAAGTAGTCGAGTACCACTCAAATAACGAAAGATATGCTTAACTACGTGCCAATGCTTGACTCCTAGGCAATGCATAAACCTGCTCATCTGTGAGACAACAAACTCAATATCTGGACGAGTAATGCATAAGTAGATCAAGCATTGAACAGCCTGCTGATAGAGAAGAGCATCAAATGCATCTCTAGCATCATGAAGACTCAATCGTAAACCTGTCTCCATAGGAGTGGCAATAGGCTTATAGTCTTCAAGGCCAAAATGCTGCAATAATGTGTCAATATATTTCGTCTGACACAAAGCCATTCCACCATCAACTTGCATAAATTGAATGCCCAAATACTGATGCAAATGCCCCAAATCAAACATCTCAAATGAGGCATGCAAATCAGCCTTTAAATCAGAAATATGCTTCTCAATATGACCAATGAGCAGCATGTCCTCAACATAGACAACAATGATCAGAAGCACATCGTTAGTACGCTTAACATATAAGGTGCTTTCAGTTGGACTGTTCTAAAAACCATGTGAAATCAGATAGGCATGTATCTTCTCATAGAAGCACGTGGTGCTTGCTTTAAACCATATAATGCCTTCTTTAACCTGCACACCTGGTTTTCATGCCCTTTCTGCATAAAGCCACGGGGCTAAAAAACATACACTTCTTCATGCAAGTCACCATTCAGAAATGTTGTTTTAATGTCCAATTGATGTACATTCCAACCATGATGAGCTGCAAGTGCACAGATGCTCCGAAACGTAGTCATAGGGCATGTAGGTGCAAAGGTCTCATCAAAATCAATGCCTCTTTCCTGTGCATAACCCTTTGCAACAAGCCTAGCCTTATACCTGTCAACTGTACCATCGGGTTTATGCATCAGCTTGTATACCCACTTAGTGCCAATGGCCTTCTTGCCAAGAGGCAAGTCACATAAAGACCAAGCACCATTCTTCATTATAGCATCATATTCAGATTGCATAGCAGCCATCCAATTTTCCGAATTTTGTGCTTCATCAAACGAAACAGGCTCATTCTCATCACAAAGACTAGATGCAGCCATATCATAGCAATCTGATGCAAAAGAGGCACTATGAGAGCCTCAACGAGTACAATATGACAGAGGTGCATCTAATTTGCTATCACGCAAGGTCTGCATCAGCCATTTTGGCATAGTTCTTGCTTGCTCAATATCAGCTCTCTCATCAATAAGTGGATCATGTACATCGCATCAGAAACATGAAATCTACAAAGGTCGAGAAGTTGCCTCATTAGGGTCAGCATTAGACTGTCCACGTATAAAAAGAGGCAGCAAAGTATCATACATGTCTTTGGAGCTAACAGATGTCTCCTTAGTACATGAAAGCAATGGCTGAATAGCATCTTCCACAAAAACAACATCACGGCTAACCACAATGCGTTTAGTCTGTGGATGATACAGACGATAGCCTTTACTTTCAGAATTGTACCAAACAAAAATACATTTTAGTGCTTTATCATTCAATTTTCTGTGATGTTGTTCAGGCACTAATGCATATGCCAAACAACCAAAAACACGCATATGTGCAACAGATGGCTTGCGATCATGCCAAGCCTCATATGGAGTGATAAACTGCAGCGCTTTAGTGGGACACTTGTTCAATACATATGCTGCACACATGACACCCTCAAGCCAGAAACTATGTGGTAAAGCCTTACTCTTGACCATGCACCTCGCCATCTCCATGAGTGACCTATTCTTTCGTTCAGTAACTCCATTCTGTTGAGGTGTATATGGCATTGTACACTGGTGTTTTATCCCACGTTTAGCCAGAAATGCATTAAAATCAGAAGACATATATTCCCCTCCTCGATCAGAACGGAGGATGCCCATTTTACATGCTGAAAGATTTTCAGCCAAAACCAAAAACTATTTGAAGCACATGAACACTTTGGATTTTGCCTTCAATGGATGTACCCATGCATGCCTGGAAAAATCCTCGATGAAAGTCACAAAGTAAAGATAATTCCCAAAAGAAGGTGTCTGCATAGGACCACAGACATCACTATGTACAAGCTGCAATTTCTGAGTGGCCCCAACTAAACCATCTTTTGGAAAGGATGAACACTGCATTTTGCCCAAAATACAACCTTCACAAACATGTTTTCCAAGTGCCTCAAGTTTGGGCAAAGAGGACACCCTTTCAAATTTGTATAGGCGTAGCAAACTAGCAAAATTCAGATGACCAAAGCGTGCATGCCAAAGCTTTGCATCTCACATAGCCTGAGAATCATTTACTACACATGCCAAATCATTTACAGATGTTTCATAGTCTATGAGCTTATACAGCCCACGACATAAAATGCTAGAAGCAATACTCACATCGCCATTTGACAGATCATGAACTGTACACCTGTCATCAACAAATTTCACAACCAAGCCAATCTTGGCTAATGCAGAAACTGATAACAGGTTCTCCTTGATCCGTGGCACAAATAAAGCATCTGACAAAGTGAAAGAACTACCATCAGCAGTACTCAAAATGATCTTACCAACTCCCATAACAGGATGAGAGACGTTGTTTGCGCATGTAACAGTATTCTCTATAGGGGCAAGCTCGAGTGAAGAGAAGAAACCACTCTGCAAGGTAATATGTTTGGACGCTCCACTGTCAAAATACCAAACATCTGAGTCTACTGCAGAGAGGCACTCATCATGAGAAGACGGGTCAAAACTGCAGACAGTAGTAAACACCCATTCTTCTTCCTGCATAAGATTAGCAGACTCTGTTTTTGGTGTAGAGGCCTCTGCAACAACCATTCCAGCCTCTTTCTTCTTTGCCTCTTTAGCAGCCAGTTTTGGACAGTTCTTTATGATATGATCATTCCCTTTACAGTACTTACAAAACAATTTCTGCTTTTCTGATTTCTTCTTATCTTTATCTTCCTTCTTTGGTTATGTAGAATTAGCAGATTTCTGCTTACTAATTGAAGAGCTCCATTTTCCTTTGCCCTTCTGACTAGCCAGGAAATCTTGATATGCAACTCACATAATGGACTTGTTCTACCTGGAGTGATCTTCCTACAACAAATAGAGACTAACTCCTCAAACGATAAGGCATTTGGATTGCCTTTCATCATCAACTGAAGAGTAGAAGCAGAACTCTGATATGAATCAAGAAGACAATTCAGAACGGTCTGCACAAGTGAGCTATATGGTATAACCTCATCAATAGAAATCAAGTGTTCCTTCAATTCTTTGATCTTCATTAGGAAATTGTCCATAGAATCACCTTCATTCATGTGCTCACTCTCCAACTGTTTTCGGAGGTAAGAAACACGAGCCTCATTCCTAGCTTGGTACAATGTGGTAAGTGTATCCCAAGCATCCTTAGCTGTTTTGCAAGAGCAAATGTGATGAATAATGGCACGTTTGATAGACAAAGCTATCAATGCATGTGCCTGGGCATCTCTGCCATCCCAGCGAATCTGCTCTATAGTAGGTGCAGCAGAAAACGCAACACAAACAGGAAGATGTAGAATATCATCGTCTTTGACACCTTCTGCATCAGCCTCAGTACCTGCAGTTGTAAGAGTTGCTGGTGTGATAGGACGTTTTTTGACACCCTGCACAATGTTCCATAGTCCTTTTGCAACCAAAACATGTTGCATCATATAAGCCCATAACGGGTAGTTGGTACCATCCAACTTATCCTCAACAACCAACATACGAAATACATCACTGCTTTCAGCCATGTCCAGTGACTAAAATACCTTGATGCAGAAAACTGACTGTATCTCAAAAAGTTGAACAGAACTGCCCACATGAATTTTGCTAGACCTGTAGCAGACTTCGAGACGCATATATTGGTGAACAGAAACTGGTATATCTCTTTGGCAAAAAAATATGAAATAGCCTACACAAGCACTGTGATAGTGCCTTTGGAGGCCAAAACGAGCTCAGATCGGGATTTCGGCACCACAAAGTGAAGCTATTTTGATCTCAAAACACGCTGAATATGCTCACCAAAATTCATGTGATTCTGAGATTGGAACTGGAGGAGTGTCGACGGCACCCTAGATGAAGCGACAACCTGCTCTGATACCAATTGTTGGAGTTAGACATCTGCAGAAGCATACGAATAGCACAAGAATATTTTACAAAGTAGACATCTTGCCTGGGAGTGTTCTAAAGTTTGTCTTCTCATGGGACATGACTCTCCGTGCGGGATGGGTCTTAGATGGCATAATGGCAATCCCCTAACTGATATCCCGAATATCAAAGGAAACATTGACTATTCATTAGGAAAAAACCTGAACCCTGCATGGGCCTTTTAGCTTAAGGAGTGATAAGGGATGGACCAATGAGAAGAGGGTGGTGGCCACAGTCTAGTACCTTAATCAACTAGGCTAGGTGTAGGCTTCCCTTGGTTTGGGCCAGTCAAACCCACCAAAACATGTCGAATTTCATGGTTTTTTCCTTCAAGTAGTTTTGAAAAGACAAGAGATTCAAATAGAACCCTTGGATCCCCTTCAAAATTCAATGTTCAAGATCATTTCTTGAGAAATGGATGAATTTAAATTATAACCCTTAGATTTTCTTGCATCTAATGGTTATGATAGCTCCTTGAAGAGGAAAAGGCACCTTCAATTTGGGCTATCGGATTTGTAAATAATCTAATGGCTTAGATTTAATCCTTACATGGATCACTAGAGACTCAATCTACACTATTTAGCATCGACGTGATCCAACGGTCGACGTTCTACGTGGGTCCTGAAGTGTTTTGTGTGAAAATCCGGAACTTTTTCTTTTAGTGACAAGGAGTGCAGCTATTTTGTCCTTAGTGCCAGGCTTTTTGCTTTCAATCTCCACCATCCAAGCTTAGAATGATCCAATGGTAGAAAATCGATGCGATTCTGATTTTTTATTCTCTCTCCTCCCACGACTGTTGGTATTTTATCGTTTATTGACAGACTGTATCCTTTTTTTTTTTACTTTTAGTTCCCAAGATTTGCATTTGATCATGGCCATCCAACAAAGAGATCTAAGGCCTAGAAAATCACACGAATCCCCTCTTTGATTTTATTCTTTATTTTAATGTACAATACCAATGGTGGTTTTTCCCAACCTCTTAATCCACCTAATTAGCCATTTTAACTCCTTAAAATTAGGAATCCTTACAAGGCCCATGCAAGGTCCACTTTTTCCCCTAATGTAGTTCAACCTTAGCAAGAAGTGGTGCATGTCATGGATGCGGCTACGGTGGGAAATGAAGTTCATGGCTATCTAGCACCCTCTCATAAAAAAACAAAAAGTTTGTCCTCTTATGGAAAATCTTCATCACAAAATCTGGACCAAGATAAAGGCTAGAAAGATTTGTGGGGCATCTCCCTGGCGCAAGTGTTGTTACAGGTCCATTGAAGATGTTGCTCACATCTTCTTTACTAGTCCCAACTCCAACAGGCTCTGGCAAATTGTCGGAAAGAAAATTAGACTTCAGAAGAATATCAGCTAGAAACAAGCTCTACAGGAAGAAGCGATTGGCCACTCAATGACCCTCTGGAATGCCATCGGAGGGGAGGTCCTCTGGAAGATTTGGCAGGAAAGATGTGCTTATAACTTTAGCGACTTCCCAAAAGAGTGGTTGATTGAGAAATCCTTGTTCCTCCTCGGTAAAAGAATCACCAACTGTAAGAAATCCCCCCTTTCAAGCATCATAAAGTGCTTCTCCTCATCAACAAGAAGCTTAAACCCAAGTGGGCCCCATATGAGGGTGATGAGAGGGTAATTAACCTTCTTTATAATGCCATCTAAACTTTGTATTATCTATCGTTGCTCTGTGGGACTCGAGGGGTCTTGTGGGCACTAGACCCCTTCACTTGTATTTTTCTTTTCCTTTATTTAATACAAGTTTGGGAGAGTAGGTGAAGGCCGAACTTCCTTTCATTTAAAAAAAAGAAGACAGTACTCATTGGAATTAATAACTTTTGCTAGTCAACTCCCATGAGGATCAAACACATCGTTGTATTGTTGCCTCCTTCAGGTGCCCCCTCTAGTTCACTATGGTCTCCATGTACACCCCAAACAGAGAGTCAGAGAGGATTAACATGTGGGTCTCTTTGGATTCTCTTTCCCACAACCTGATGTTTTGCACAGACTTCAATAGGGGGCATACCATTGATGGTCAAGACAAAGATATCTTGGACAAAATCAAGTTTCACTTGGACCTTGTGGAGATTAAAGATACGAATGGCTTCTCTTAGTCGAACCTCCAATCTTGGGATGCCTTTAGGAAAGCAAGACTTGATAGAAGCTATATTACATAGAACATTATCCATCAATAGGGCCAACATGCCATCTCTCAACACACTGACCTTGCCATATTGAACCACTACCCTTTTATTCTCACTTCAAACCAATTGCCAAACTCAGTAAAGCACCCTGTTTCATGCTTGTTCAACATCTTTCTCCCTGACCTCTTTCCATTAGGAAATTTCCTTGGTTTGGAACTCGACATAAGCGATGGTACTTCTAGTAATGCTATCGGAATAAGCATCGCGACAACCAACGGGCGCCGATATACGTGACAGTGTGCCCAGCAACGGTGTCAGTATAAGCGTTCGTATGAGCCTCGATATTACCAACGGTTATAGTGATGCTCATACTGACAGTTATACTGATGCCTATATCGGCCTTTAATTCTAATGCACATATTGAGAGCTACATCGAGGTTGGGGCAAAAATGCGCCCGTTCAATTCCCTCAGTAAAATCCTCGGTATACGGCCGATCTGTTGTAGTGACTTCGGGTAAGATTCTCCGGAATGCATTACAGGCATATATCATATGAGTCTTTCTCAAACCCTAATCTACTCGCAGGCTGGCTACTCCACGCCCCATGGCCGGTGCTAGTGTTAATTTGTTAATTTGTTATCTTGTCAGGATAGTTATACCTTACTTTCCAACTGTGCATGGGTTCTTGGGATGGTCAAGGGTCTGTAATACAGAGGCCCTATATATATTCTCCCATTCACTTCATTATTGTAGTAGCCTCCTCATTACTTATCTGACAATTTCGATGAACTTAACTGCTAATCTCTAGTACACAAAAGAACATGACAACCACCACACCTGAATACACAAATCCTTAATACCTTCTAGCATACCATCACCATTATACTTACAACTCACCAATGACTCACTGAATATCAACATAGTACCGTGTTTATTCAATACCGAACATCAATAAACAGAACGGTACAACAATGTATACAACTGCGCTGGAATCAACCTCCAGACACATCGCCCAGACGCACAGTCTGGCGACACCCCCCTTCCACCTCTTTCAATCGCCTCTTCTATTATCAAAAAAGGGTTACAATGATTGCGGGACATCCTTTCGATGCACGTCTGTTCCTAAGTACATTTTTTACTAAATAGAATGATATTCCTTTCCGGTGGCCTAACAAAGATGAAGCTTGGAGCACAACACACAATAATTAATGTATTACCACTAGAATGTACAAAGATAAGTAGCTCGTTAGGGCAATAGGTTTATATACAAGCCGGGGGAAAAAAACTCCTAAAGAGGGAAAAAAGTGCCCCGATAGTCCTAGTGTGTTCACACACATCACTACCTAAATATATCAACAAATCCCCCCTAGGGGTGATGTGGTGAACAAGAGTTGGCACTCATGTATAAGGAAGTGCCAAGCTATGTGGAATCAATCCACAAAAGGAAGTAAGCCCAAAGCTTTGCGGAAAGCTTTAAACTTCTCCTGAGGCAGAGCCTTTGTGAGAAGGTCCTCAATGTTCTCTTGCATGGGCACATATGCCAAGCTGATCTCTCCAGTAGAGAACCTCTCCATGACATAATGATAATGCACCTCAATGTGCTTAGTGCGAGCATGGAACACATGATTCCTCACTATTGCCAATGTGCTCTCACTGTTAGTGAAGATGGTGGTGGTAGAAGACTAACCAACACCCAAATCAACCATGAGGTGCCTAAGCCACACACACTCAATAGTCACTGTGAAAGTTACCCTATACTCAGCCTCACAACTAGAAGTGGCCACAGTAGGCTACTTCTTGCTCAACCAAGATATACATGAGCTACCAAGCATGAAGCAAAAGCCACTAGTGGAAACACAAATGCCATAGCAACCAACCCAATCACTATCAGAAAAAGCATGCAAATCTGGCGGTAATGATCCACCGGCCTTGGGATAAAACTAAACAAATAGACGAGTACCACTCAAGTAGCGAAAGATGCGCTTAACTGCCTACCAATTATTGACACCTGGGCAATGCATAAACCTGCTCATCTCTGAGACAACAAATTGAATATCTAGGTGAGTAATGTATAATTAAATCAAGTATCAAACATCTTGCTAATAGAGAACAACATCAAATGCCTCTCCAGCATCATGAAGACTCAATCGTAAACCTATCTCCATAAGCGTGCTAATAGGTTTCCAGTCGTCAAGGCCAAAATGCTACAATATTGTGTGAATATATTCTCTTTGACAAAAAGCCATTCCACAACGTGCATAAACTAAATGCCCAAATAATGATGCAAATGCCCCAAATCAGACATCTCAAATGAGGCATGCAAATGAGCCTTAAAATCAACAATATGCTTCTCATGAGGACCAGTGAGCAACATGTCATCAAGATACACCACAATGATTAGAATTACATCATTAGCATGCTTAACATATAAGGTGCTTTGAGTTGGATTGTTCTAAAAATCATGTGCAATCAGATAAGCATGTATCTTTTCATACCAAGCACGTGGTGCTTGTTTTAAACCATATAAAGCCTTTCTTAACCTGCACACCTGGTTTTCATGCCCCTTTCTGCACAAATCCAGGAGGCTAAAAAACATACACTTCTTCACGCAAGTCACCATTCAAAAATGTTGTTTTAATATCCAACTGATGTACATTCCAACATGATGACCTACAAGTGCATAGATGCTCCAACAGTAGTCATAAAGCATGTAGGTGCAAAGGTTTCATCAAAATCAATGTCTCTTTCCTATGCATAACCCTTTGCAACAAGCCTAGCTTTATACCTATCAACGGTTCCATCAATCTTATGCTTCAGCTTGTAAACCCACTTAGTGCCAATGGCCTTCTTGTTAGGAGGCAAGTCACATAAAGACCAAGTACCATTCTTCATTATAGCATCATATTCAGATTGCATAGCAGCCATCCAATTTTTTGAATTTTATGGTTCATCAAATGAAAGAGGCTCATTCTCATCACAGAGACTAGTTGTAGCCATAGCATAGCAATCTGATGCAAAAGAGCCACTATGAGAACTTGATCAAGTATGATATGATAGAAGTGCATCTAATTTGTTGTTATGTAAAGTCAGCTCCAGCCATTTTGGCATAGTTTTTGCCTCCTCAATATCAACTCTCTCATCAACAAGTGCAGCATGTAAATCTGCATAAAAAATGGATGATTTGCATCATCACATGAAACTTGCAAAGGCTGGGAAGTCTCCTCATTAGGACCAACACTAGACTGTCCACCTGTAAAAAGAGGTTGCAAAGTATCATATGTCTTTGGAGCTAACAGATGTCTCCTTAGTACATGAGAGCAATGGTTGAATAGCATCTTCCACAAAAACAACATCATGGCTAACAAGAATGCGTTTAGTTTGTCGATGATACAGACTATAGCCTTTACTTTTAGAACTGTACCCAACAAAAATACATTTTACTGCTTTAACATCCAATTTTTTACAATGTTGTTCATGCACTAATGCATACAAACAACCAAAAACATGCAAGTGAGCAATAAATGGCTTACGATCAGGCCAAGCCTCATATGGAGTGATAAAATGTAGCACTTTAGTGGGACACCTATGAAGTACATATGCCACACACATAACGACCTCAAGCCAAAAACTATGTGGTAAAGCCTGACTCTTGACCATACACCTCGCCATCTCCATCGCCATTTGACATATCATGAACTATACACTTGTCATCAACAAATTTCACAACCAAGCCAATCTTGGCTAGAGCAAAGACTGATAACAAATTCTTCTTGATCCCTGGCACAAATAAAGCATCTGACAAAGTGAAAGAACTACCATCAACAGTAGTCAAATTGATCTTACCAACTCCCATGATACATGTGACCGTATTCCCTGTAGGGGCAAACTCAAGTGAAGTGAAGAAACTACGCTATGAGGTGATATGTTTGGTCGCCCCACTACCAAAGTACCAAACATCTAAGTCTATTGTACACATGCACTCGTCATGAGAAGATGAATCAAAACTGCAAACAGTAGTAAACACCCATTCTTCTTCCTACACAAGATTAGCAGACTCTGTTTTTGGTGTAGAGGCCTCTGCAACAACCATTTCAGCCTCTTTCTTCTTTGCCTCTTTAGCAACGAGTCTTGGACAGCTCTTAATGACATGATCATTTGCTTTATAGTATTTACAAAACGATTTCTGCTTTTTTTTATTTCTTCTCATCTTTGTCTTCCTTCTTCCATTGTGCAAAATTAGCAGATTTCTACGTACTATCTAAAGAGCTCCATTTTCCTTATCTAAAGAGCTCCATTTTCCTTTGCCCTTCTGAATATCAAGGAAAGCTTGATCTACAAGATGCATAATAAACCTATTCTACTGGACCAATCTTCCTGCAATACAACAGAGACTAACTCTTCAAATAACAAGGAATTTGGATTGCCTTTCATCATCAAACAAAGCGTTGAAGAAAAACTTTGATATGAATCAGGAAGACCATTCAGAATGGTCTGGACAAGTGAGCTATCAGGAAGGAATTCATTAGCAGAAATCAATTATTCCTTCATATCCTTGATATTTGTCAAAACAACTATCCATAGAATCACCTTCATTCATGTGCTCACTCTCCAACTGTTTTTAGAGGTAAGCAACACGAGCCTCATTCCTAGCTTGGTACAATGTGCTAAGTGTATCACAAGCATCCTTTACTATTCTACAAGAGTGAATGTGAGGAATAATGGCACGTTTGACAGACAAAGCTATCAATGCATGTGTTTGGGCATCTCTACTATCCCAACAAATTTTCTCTATAGTAGGTGCAACAGAAACCATAGGATGAACAGGAACCTACAGAATATCATCATCTTTGACACCTTCTGCATCAGCTTCAGTACCTGCAGTTGTAACAATTTCACGTGTGATGGGACGTTTTTCAACACTGTGCACAATGTTCCATAGTCCTTTTGCAACCAATACATGTCGCATCATATAAGCCCATAACGGGTAGTTGGTACCATCCAAC
Source organism: Ceratopteris richardii (assembly GCA_020310875.1). Classification (NCBI taxonomy): domain Eukaryota; kingdom Viridiplantae; phylum Streptophyta; class Polypodiopsida; order Polypodiales; family Pteridaceae; genus Ceratopteris; species Ceratopteris richardii. The sequence goes on along the minus strand of CM035441.1, from coordinate 70,993,488 downwards.
TTATCCTCAACAACCAACATACGAAATACATCATTGCTTTTAGCTAGTTCATCTTTGTTTCTCATACTTGATCCAATCCTGGACGTACTTGCCTGAATATGATCTTCATCTTCATTCACCTACCGGTGAATAAAATACCTTGATGCAAAAAATTGATTGTATCCCAAAAAGATGAACACAATTGCTGAGAATTGTCTCTGATCACCATCTCTGATCACCGGATGAACCTTTCGAGAGGTCCTTCGCGATCGACAGGAGGGACACGATAGCGTCATGTGTCCATCGTGAAGTGCCTCCGTCGCGATCGACTGAATGCAGTCCATCGTGAGAAAGTGTGTCCTTCGCGATCGACTGGAGGGACACGATAGCGTCATGTGTCCATCGTGAATGCCTCCGTCGCAATTGGTGGTTTTGCCCGCCCGATTGACGGTTTTGCCTCTGTCCGCGATTGATGGTATTAGTCTCCGCGATTGATGGTTTGACCCCCCGTGATAGATGGTTTTGCTCGCTCCATCGACGGTTTAGCCCTTCACGCGATAGACTGCTTTGTCAGCGATTGATGGATTTGGTTTGGGTGCTCCGCGATAGACGGTTTGGCTCTGCACATTTGAATTCTTAGCTTTTCTCCTCGGTAATCGGGCTCTCTCAGCGAGTGTGTGCCGCTTCCTCGTGGCCTTTTCAGATCCTCGTGGATTTATCAGATTCTGGAGGGAAAAAAAATGATGAAATAATCAGTTAAGCACGGCACGAAAAAACTAAAAGTTATCTGTGCGTCGTCTTCTTTCCATGGCAACTTGAAATGGTGGGCCGCGTGGTTCCTTTGCTTTTAAACTCCAAGCTTACCGTTTGTGCATTTGCTTTTATTTTCAAGTGAACTTTAAAAGATTAAAGGAGCGAAGCATCTCCTTTTGGTGCCAGTATCCGTCGTGGAGTGGGTGTAAGCTCAATACAGTTGACATCTCCTCTAAAACTTTGAGTTTGTTCATCAAAAAAGAAAAAGATCTTCATTCTCGGGGTGTCCCTCTTTTGTCATGGATTTGGCGACCCCCTCTCTTGTGAGAAGTAACCTGGCCCCTCCTCCCGGGGAGACCGATAACCTGGCCTCTTTGTTAGAGGGGGGCTCTTGTGCCGCCCTAGGGGCCTTTGAGAGTGCTGAACCTCCCTTGCTCTCCCTCAGTAGATCCGCAATTCTGTCAACTTAGGAGGAGCTCAAGAAAGTTTGCCTCGTCGGCCAAATGTTCGGCCCTAAGCCCCCGCTTGAAACTGTGCGACAGTGGCTTCGCAACGAGTGGTTCCCCCGTGGGCTAGTTGTTTGTAAGTGTCAGTTCTTACCGGCAAGCCACTTGCTGCTAGTCTTTGAAAATGAAGATATGGCGTTTCGAGCCCTTAGTGTCGGAACTTGGCAACTCGGCCGGGCGACCCTGTGCCTTTTCAGATGGTCCCCTGATTTTACTCCCGACAAATTGAAATCGCTTCGGTACCCTCTCTGGGTTGAGCTCCCTAACCTGCCATACTTCTTGTACAACTTTGTGTGGGACATCGTTTCTCCTATCGGCAAGCCGTTGGCCTCACGCGAGGACATTGGTGGTCTCATTTATGAAGGTGCAAGACACTCGTTCAACGCTCGGTGACACCCTCAAATCTATGTCGAGGCTGACCTCAGTATGCCACTTCCATCGAAGATCAAACTGGACTTGGGCGAAGGGGATGTATGGGAGCAAGACATCAGTTACAAAAACCTTCCCAACGCGTGCTTTTGTTGTGGCCAACAAGGTCACAGGATTAAAGATTGCCCTTTGAGACGAAAAAGCAAGCAAAATCAAGAAGCCCCCAAAAATGCTCAAGATAGCAATGGTGCATTGAATCACTCGACGAAAGTAGAGGATTTCAAGGGCCCCCTTAATCCAGAAGCTGACGCAGACGGGTTCATCGAAGTCAGAAGAAGAAGGAAAAGAAGCCCTAGGGCAACTTCTGAGCGAAACAACATGTCAGTTACCCCCTCCAGCAACTTGTATTGCAATTTGGAAAAGGACATCAATGAGTTTGACTACCCAGGGGGGAACCAACTTGAGGTGGACACCGACGTCAAAGGCCTAGAGATCCCTGACAGTAAAGAAACCTTGCAAGAGGGTTACACTACAAGCAAAGAAGACGGCTTTACTACTAGCAACGAAGATAACATGGATAGTGAAAGCTCCATCATCAGATCGACTATTCTGGAAACGGAGCTAAAAACGGTGCCCAGTTCTTCCCAGCAGGAGGCATCCTGCAAAGGAAAACAACCTATGGAGTTACCGTGGAAAAGCCCCCACAAGAACCTATTGCTAACTCGGAATCCGATCCGAGCGAAAAAGAAAGATGAATCCAAGAAAAGAAAGGACAAAGCTCCCTCCCGCAAAGAGGGATTATTACGACAATGATCATCATCTCGTTAAATGCTAGAGGGCTAACCGACCCCTCAAGAGCGATCATCATTGGTCAATGGCTTCGCGACATTAGCCTAAACCCAGATTTTATATGTATCCAAGAGATTAAAATTGACGGAGAAGACCTCCAGAAATGGCTTAGACATGTCTCCTCGACCCATGTTTGGATTTCAACGGCGCATCAGAGGGGGTCCGATGGAACGGTAATCGGTATTAATCAACTCTGGTTTGAAAAGCTTGAGAACTCCATTGAAGATGAATGCCATCGATGGATTGCTGTTTCTTTCGGTGCTCCCTTTTGTTTTACTTTAGTCTCTTTGTATGCCCCTAATGGGGAGTTAGAGAGACTTAACACTTGGGCCTCCTTGGACTCGCTCCCCCACAACGTGCTTATTTGTGGTGACTTCAACATGGTAGAGGACCCTATGGACAGATAGATGGGCAAGGGTAGGGTCATCGATAGTCGGGAGAAAGAAACGTGGGACAAAACTAAACTACACTTGGATCTGGTCGAATTCAAAGACTCGAATGGCTTTTCTTGGTCAAATCTCCAAGCAGGCGAGGACCCGAGGAAAGCTAGACTTGATAGATGCTACAGTTCTCAGAGCTTTACTCATCAGTGGGGCCACCCTTCCCTCTCGCAACGCACCGACCTCACCATCTCTGATCACTACCCGATCGTCATCACCTTTCAACCCCCCACCAAGATCCGTAAGGCTCCTTGGTTCCATGCCAGTGTGCCCTCCTTCTCTCTCCCCTCCGTCCATCAAGAAATTTCTGATGTGTGGAAGGAGGCATTCGCCTCTGGCTTGTCCCCAGCCAAGTGTTGGAGAAGTGCGGTCGATAAGTCACGACAGATCATGATTAGATCCAGGAAGATGCTAGAGACTGTGCGGCGGGCCCGTAGAGAAGCTCTATATCATAGACTCTGGCGGCTCGAGGAGGAAGTGAACAAAGGAAAATCTCAAGCCCAGAAAGGGCTTCGAAAAATCAGAGCGCTGCTGAGATACGAGGAAGAGATACAAAGGAAAAATTTGCAAATTTTCTTCAAGGAGTGGTGGGCTGGCAAAGCCGACAAACCCACCAAAGAGATGTGCCGTATCCTCAAAAGGAAACACAACAGAGAATCAATCCCCTTATTGCAAGACGCAAATGGCAATGTATGCAATACGGAAGAAGATAATGTTGGCATCATTGAAGGGCACTTCACGAGACTCCTGGGGACCTCAAACCCCCTCTCCCACCATAGAAGGGACTGTATGGCAGCCATTTCTAGGGTTTCCCCCCACAGGATACCACTCAACCTCCACTCTCTGCTTCATGCCTCTATCTCTGAAGCCGAAATCATTGAGGTCATCGATGCCCTCCCTTCAGGTAAAAGCCCGGGACCCGACGGGCTCACTAATGAGTTCTTTAAATCCTTCAAGTTGGTGGTTGCCACCCCTCTTCGGTTGGTTTGGCAAGAGGCACTCAAGTTTGGCGCGCTTCCTTCCTGTCTCAACAATGGCATTATCAAGTTAGTACACAAAAAAGGGGAAAAGAACAGAATAGAGAACTGGCGTCCCATTACAATGCTCCAAATAGGATATAAGATCATCGCCAAAGTCATTGCCAAGAGAATCTCTTGCCACTTGAGAGCGTGGTTAAGCGAGGACCAAAAAGGTTTCATCAAAGGCAGGTCAATTTTGGAAACCATTATAGATATCTGGGAAGGTCTTGAATTTGCAAATGAGTCTAAACAAGAAGTAGTATTCCTCAAGATCGACTTTGATAAAGCCTACGACAGGCTAGAATGGGACTATATTCTACAGTCGCTACAAGATCTTGGATGTAGTCAGAAATTCACCAAGATGATCGCAACCCTTCTCGGAAACGCATCGACCCAAATTAACATTAATGGAAAACTTTCAAAGGTGATCAAACTTAGAAGATCTATCAGACAAGGGTGCCCATTGGCTCCCCTTCTCTTTGCCATTGCCACGGAAGGGCTTAGCAGGCTGGTGGAGCATCAGGTGGAAGCTGGTAACATTAAAGGCCTTCGTTTGCCGCATGACCACAGTCAGATGATATTGCAGATGATATGAACGCTTTTGTTCACAATGATAGTACCAGCCTGGAGACGTTCTGGAAGTGTCTTGCTACCTTTTGTGAAGCCTCTGGATCCATAATCAACCACTCTAAGACCGCCTTTAGAGCTATTGGTGGGTCACAGCCCGACCTTCTCATTGATCATGGCTGTCAAATCATTCCGCAGGGCCAAATTTTTTGGCTTCTTGGGATTCCCTTGGGGTTTGGCGTCTCTATGGAACAGCGGTGGATTTGGGTGCTTGCCAAACTCGAAAACAAGCTTAACTATTGGAGAGGTATGCAAATCAATCTTGCCGGTCGTGCTATGGTTATCAACACGTTCCTCTTATCATCTACCATTTATTTCCTTTCTTGTTGGAGACAGAAAGAGCAAGATCTGTCCAAACTGGATAGTATTTGTAGAAACTTCCTTTGGACGGGCGACCACAATAGGCGGGGGGTGCCTAAAATCAAATGGTCCATCTGCACCAGCCATAGAGATAGTGGGGGACTTGGTATCTTGGACATTGGGTGCATGGCTAACAAACTGTCGGCCAAATGGATGATTAAGGCTTGGTGCAACGGGGAGGCCTCGTGGGCCAAGTTGATCTTCAGAAACAACAATGAGTTGGCGCTCATGGGTTTCCCAAATTGGAAGAATCTTGACATCTTGACCTTGCTGTTTTCCCCGATCCCCGTCTTCCCGAAAGGCTCTAATCTGGTGTGCTCCCTTTGGAAGAGTTGGAATAAAGTCAAAAGCTTCACAAGAATAAGTGAAGACTGGAAGTGGGCTGCCGGTATCAGACAAAACGACTCTATCTGGTTTCCGATCCATGGCATCCGGAGTGTGGAATCTTGGAACATTCAAAATGCCAAGAAGCTATGGAACAAAGGCTTCAAAAAATGGAAACATCTCTGGAAACAAGACACCAACCGCTGGATCAACTTTGAGGATATTGACCCTAGCATCAACATTTCGCATGAAGAATGGAACACTTTGCAAAGCAGATGTCTCGCCTGGGACCGACACAAAGTTCGCCTTCTCATGGGACACGACATGTCGAGCTCGCTTGGTCTCAAATGGCACAATGGGAATAGCCTATCAAAAATCCCGAACATCAAAGAAATGGTCGACTATCAGGTTAACCTCAACAAAAAGTGGTGCCTGTCATGGACGCGGCTTCGGTGGGACATGAAGTTCATGACTATCTGGCACCCCCTCATAGAAATCAAAAAGTCTGTCCTCTTATGGCAAATTCTTCATCATGGAATCTGGACCAACCTTAAGGCTAGCAAAATTTGTGGGATCCCTCCCTGGTGCAAACGCTGCTACCGATCTATCGAAGATGTTTCACACATCTTCTTTACCTGCCCCAACTCCAACAGACTCTGGCAGGTGGTTGGAAAGAGAATTAGACTTCAAAAACGTCTCAGTTGGCAGCAAGCCCTGCTGGGAGAAGCGATCGGCTGCTCCGCGACTCTCTGGAACGCCATCAGAGGGGAGGTCCTATGGAAAATCTGGCGGGAAAGATGTGCTTTCAACTTCGCTGACTCCCCCAAGGAGTGGTCAATTGAGAAATGGCTGTTCCTCCTTGGCAAAAGGATTGTCAACTGTAAAAAATCCCCCCCCTTTAGGCATCATCAAGTACTCCTTTTGATCAATAACAAGCTTAAACCCAAGTGGGCCCCACATGAGGGTGATGAGAGGGTAATTAACCTTCTTTGTAATGTCATCTAAGCTCTGTAAAAGCTTCCCCTGCTTTGTGGGATTTGGGGAGTCCCGTGGGCACTAGTCCCCTTCTCTTGTACTTTTCTTTATTTAATTCAAGTCCGGGAGAGTAGGCTAACGCCGAACTTCCTTTATATTAAAAAAAAAATTGCTGAGACAAATTCTGCCAAACCTCTAGTAGACTTCAAGAAGCTTATACTGGCAAACTGAAACTGGTATACACCTTTGGCACAAAAAGAAGAAATAGCATGCATAAACATTGTGATAGTGCGTTCAGAGGCTGAAACGAGCTCAGATCGTGATTTCAACACGATAGAGTGAAGTAGTCTTTGAAACATCCTAAGTATGCTCACCAAAATTCGTGCGATTATGAGACTGCAACCGAAGAGGTGTCCATGACACCATATATGAAGCAAGGACCTGCTTTGATACCAATTGTTGGAGTTAGACATCTGTGGAAGCAAGCGAACAACACAAGGAAGAAGAAGAAGCTTGGAGCACAACACACAATACTGAATGTATTACCACTAGAATGTACAAAGATAAGTAGCATGTTAGGTCAATAGGCATATATACAAGCCGGGGGAAAAAAACCTCCTAAAGAGGGAAAACAGTGGCCCAACGGTCCTAATGTGTTCACACACATCATTACCTAAATATATCAACGATTAGCACTTATGGAATGTTAAATTACTCAATTTTATTATTGACATTTTAATGCGCTTTGCATTTTGATAAGCAATTGAGGGTGTTTGAGGGCATGGATGCGCGTTGCCTTATTCGATTGCATATAGACATAAGTAAGAAACTATATTTTCAATATATATTTTTTGTAAATAAAAGACCCCTGTAGAGCATTGTTTCTATAAAGTCATATAAATAGTGGTTGAGATAAAAATTGCTATAGAAGGTAATTTTTTGTACCTAAAAGCTAAGGCTCACCATAAAAAGTGACCACATTTTTACTCACATTCTTGCTTTTTGATGTGTCTGCCCTCATTATAGCCTCTATATTTCGACGTAATAGAAAAGTATAAGGACATGCACTCTCAGGACTCATCCAATGGAATGTGTGGCGGAAGATTGTACCCAATATTGTGTACTATTTTATTTACTACACATCTCTCTTTCTGTGTGTTTCAGGTTTTGTATTGTCGTTATGTACATATGTTCATAAGATCATGCACGAGTCTGCAACTACAAAAATTGTGTATTCATCCATTGAGACCATGAACAATGAAAAAAATCTTATGAGAAGTACAATTTTGTTGAATGTGAACTTCAACCTTTCACATATGTCTTGTCTTCCATGAGTATGCCTAACTTTGATTATTTAAAGCAATCCAAAATACATCTGAATTATATCCTAAGAAATAGCTCTATGTTATTCTAGTTGAATCATCCATGAATGTAAAAGATACCTAATTCCTCCTAATGGTTCTTTGTTGGTTGGACCTAAAATATGTGTGTGTCTAAAATATATTTCTAAAATATTTGTGGCCACATCTTTGAGGTAGCCACTCTTCTAGCTCATTTCCAAGACCATATATTCAATGCATATGATCAGATGAGGCATTTCATCTCTGATATTTACATGCCTCTTTTATAGGTTCATGTAAACTAATAGAGAAAATATTTTTTGTAGCATATATGTTTGTTGATTTATTTAGGTAGTGATGTGTGTGAACACTCTAGGACTGTCACGAATCAAGAAGAATCTGTTACCAGTTTTTGCATTAGCCAAGATTGGCTTGGTTGTGAAATTTGTTGATGAGAGATGTACAGTTCATGATCTACGAAATGGTGACGTGATTATTGCTTCTGGCATTTTATGTCGTGGGCTGTATAAGATCATAGACTATGAAAGATCTATGAGTGACTCCGCATGTGCAGTACATGATTATCAGGCTATGTTAGATGCAAAGCTTTGGCATGCATGCTTTGGTCATCTGAATTTCACTGCTTTGTTATGCCTACAGAAATCTGAAATGCTGTCTTTTTTGCCCAGACTTGAGGCACACCGAAAACATGTTTTTGAAGGCTTTATTTAGGGTAAAATGCAGTATTTCTCCTTTCCAAAAGATGGTTCAGATTGGGCTACTTAGAAATTACAGCTTGTACATAATGATATCTATGGTCATATGCAGACATCTTCTTTTGCAAACTATCTTTACTTCATGACTTTCATTGATGATTTTTCTAGGAATGCATGGGTATATCCACTCAAAGCAAAGTCTGAAGTGTTTATGTGCTTCAAATAGTTTTTGGTTTTGGGTGAAAATCTATCACCATGTAAAATGGGCACCCTCCATTTTGATCGAGGGCAGGAATATATGTCTTCTGACTTTAATGCATTTCTGGATGAACGTTGGATAAAAACCAGTGTACAGTGCCGTATACACCTTAACAGAATGGAGTTGTTGAACGAAAGAGTAGGTCACTATTGGTGCAGGACAATCAACAATTGATGTTTTGATATGGAAATGAAGTCAAGGATTTGAGAAGAGAACAAGTTGTGAAGCATGAAGGAAGGACATATTCAGAAGTTGGAAGATGTGTACACATATGTACATTATTTCAGAGATAGTTCACTTATATCTTTGAGTAGTCATAAGCTTGTAATTTTTTGTCTATATATACTTTGGAAAATGTCGGGGCAAGTATGAGAGAGCATGAGAATAGAGTAATCATAAGTTGTATGTGTCATTAGACATCTTAGAAGTGAGTCAAGACTCTCTCATCACTCAGTTGTATTTTTCTCAGAAATGAAGAAAATGTTGCGCCCGATATTTCTGAGTTTTCTCCTTCTATGTTAGATCTTTTGTGAAATGCTTTTGTACAAGTCTAAGTCTTTAGATAATCAACCTCTGTACAAAATTTTAGCTTCCAATTGTGATCAGGCTAAGAGAATTAAGTGTAGGAACATTTGCATATGTGAATGAGAAGAAGTGAAGTTACAGGAGGCACAAAATTTGATCTGAATGTTTTGATCAATTCTCCTTCCACAGTTTAAAGTTTTGAGCAAGCAAGTACTTAATCTTTAAGTTGGAAGGTAAGCTACTTGTGGCTAAAAGCATTTGTAGAAATGGGTTCTAGATTGAGAGAACCAAAGGTTTAAAGTCATAGGTGTCTAAATCGACTTTTCAGAAGAACAATTTTAGACATAGGTGAGTTGTTGAGATCATTTCTCAAGTTCTACTGAATCTTTTGGAGTGATTCAACTTGGAAAAGGTGCCCAATCTATAGGCGACACTCATTATGTGCAGCAGACTTTCTATGTATTCTCCTTCTTCACAGTTTGTTTAAAAAATTTGACAATTGAGTATTGATCTTCTAAAATTGGTGAAGATCTGAGTTATTCTTGTTATAGAGGTGTTCTAAATACAAGAGTAACTTGTTCTTTTGGAGATTAACACTCTCCATCAGTGGTATCAGAGCAGCAAGCATTGGAATTGAAGGTAGGAGGACCTCCACTGCTGCAAGTGCAAAGAATTCAATATCTGAAGGTTCAAAAGGTGAAAGCTTGAGGATAAAGCTTGAGAAGAAGGTCATACGACACCAAGGAAGACAAAGGGCATATTATTCTAAGTAAAGGTACATCTATTACTCATAAAGATTGAAGAATTCAATATACAGGTGAAGAAAGGATGGGAGATTCTCTTCAGATAGAGAAATTGGATAGAGAGAACTATCCAACATGGTCAATGAGGATGGAAGCTCATCTAATGAGCAAAGACTTGATAGGTTATATTACAGGTGAAGAAGAAAAGCCTCAATTCAGAGATCCTAGTGTTCCAACTAGGGAGGAATTATCAGATTTCAAGAATTGGATGAAGAGAGATGCTCAAGCTAGGAGCATTATCTATATGGCAGTCAATGATTACTTGCTACCTCACATTAGAGGTCTTGAAAGTGCAAGTGATATATGGAATGCTTTGGAGGAGCATTTCCAAAATACCACAAAGTCTAGGAAGGCATTCTTTTGGGCAGAATTTACCACATTCAAGAAGAAGGCCTCTCAATCCATCTCAGATTATGTAACCAGAATGAAGGACATTGCAGATGCATTAGGAGCTGTTGATGAAGACATTGAGGAGGATAAATTGGTAAGGCAAATCCTCACAGGTTTGAGAGGTGATGACAAATGGAAGCCATTCATTTTGTCTACTGAATTATCACTTGATCATTTTACTCCTGACTTAAATTAGTTGCTAGGACATATGTTAACCTTTGAGCAGGATGTCAAAGGTGAAGGTGACAAAAGTACAGGTCATGCAATGTACTCAAAGGATAAGAAGAAAAATAGCAAAGGGAAGCAACAAGCAAATGAAGATGAAGGCACAACTAGTCAAGCCAACTTCCTAAGAGGAAGAGGAGGTGGTAAAGGTAGAGGAAGAGGCAAGAATAATAAAGATGGAGTCAAGGCTTGTTGGATTTGTGGTAAGACAAATCACTTAGCTAATGATTGTTGGCATAATAATCATAGTAATGGTGGATATAATCAGAATTTTAATTCAAGAGGAAGAGGTGGCAGAAATCAAAGAGGTAACTTCAGAGGAAGAGGTAGTAGGGGTTACTTTGGAAGAAATGCAGGTAGAGGATTCCAAAGTCAACAATACAATAATACCTACTACAATTATGCTTCAGATCAGAAGGAGGATTCAACATTGATAATGAATGCAACTTGTGAAAGGCAAAGTGAAGACCAAAGAGTCTTCTACATTGACTCAGGGTGTAGCAATCACCTGAGTGGTAACATAGCATTGATGATTGATTTGGAAAATAAGGTATCTAATCATGTTGTTCAAAAAGGTGACAATACAAAGCACAATGGGAAGTCAATTGGATCAATGAAGGCCAAGGATGGAAGTACTCGCTTGAGTAAGGTCTTGTATGTTCCTATAATTCCTAAGAATCTGATAAGTGTAGGACAAATTGTTGAAAAAGGTTATGAAGTTAGATTCACTAATGAAGGAGTGTTTGTGGAAGACCCTAGCAATGGGTATAAACAAATTGTTTCAGGGAAGAAAGAAGGAAGATTGTTCACATTGAAGATTCAAGGTAATGTTGGTCATGCCTTGTTCACTTATGGAGGACATAAGATCTCTGAGTTAGATATTTGGCACAAGAGACTTGGACACTTCAATGAAAGAGGTATCAAAGATATGATTAACAATGGTTCAGTGCTTGGATTGCCTAATGTTGCAGGTCAACATATGCCATTCAGATGTGAGGCATGTCGATTAGGTAAGGCTCATAAGCAATCTTATTCCAAGCATGGTTTTATGTATTCAGAGAAGCTTGAGATGGTACACACAGATGTGTGGGGACCATCAAGGGATTTTAGTATAAATGGTTCAAGGTACTATGTGATTTATGTTGATGATGCTACCAGATGGATCACTATCTATGTGATCAAAGATAAGTCAGAACTATTCAATGTCACGAGGAAGGAGATAAGGAAGAGAGCTCACACACACACTCTCACTCTCAAAGAGAAGCACACACACAGATTGAGGCAAGGAAGAATGATCTTCTTCTTCTTCTTCTATTACATAAAAGGAATGTACAAGAATGACCTAAAAACAAGAATACAACCAGTGCAATATATAAAGACCAGTACATAAGGAAAAACCTAATGTCCGCGAATGAGTGAGCTGGCAAGAAACAAATGTGCCATCACTCTCGGTAGATAAATCTAATAAAGCTCAATGAAGTATCCCTGACATATACCGGCATGACCACTATACATGTCAGAGAAATGAAGAACTGGTACGTGTCATCCTGGATCATCACATGTTGAGCTTGATATCTCAACACTCCCCCTCAAGCTCAATGCCATATCCTGTAATCCAAGCATCTTCCGAAACTTCTTCAACTTCTCAGCTCCAAGTGCTTTAGTGAAAATATCAGCAACCTGCTCATCTGTTCTCACATAAACAAGATCAATATCACCTGCTAATACCTTCTCTCTGATGAAGTGATAATGTACCTCGATATGCTTTGTTCTAGCATGGAAAACAGGGTTCCGTGCTAACTGTATGCTGCTAAGATAAGATTATCACAATAGATAGTGATAGGCTTTTGCACTTCCACACCTAAATCTGCAAGTAACATCTCCAGCCATGATGCCTCACATGCTGCCATTGCAACACCTCTATATTGAGCCTCTATACTCGACAAAGCAACAGTGGGTTGCTTCTTACTGCTCCATGTAATAGCTGCACCTCCAAGTGAAAAAAGAAAGCCACTAGTAGATCTTCTATCTGGAGTACTACCAGCCCAATCTACATCGGTGTATCCATGAACCTGCAAATCTACACCAGCTTCATAAAACAATGCATAATCCAAAGTAGCACTCATATAACGTAGAGTGCGCCTCAGAGCATCCAAATGTGGCTTCCTAGGAACCTACATAAACTGACTTTCAAGTCCAACATGTAGCTTAAATCATGCCTTGTAATTGTAAGATATATAAGACTTCCCACAATTTTCCTGTACATAGTAGCATTTTCCAATGCTTCACCTGATGTAGTATCCAATTTCAAATTCTGATCTAAAGGCATAGAAATTGGCTTACAATCAGCCATACCATACTTTTGCAGCATACTCAAGGCATATTGCCTTTGCGACATCCATATACCTGTTTCTGTATGTATAAACTCAATGCCCAAGAAATAGCGCAGCACACCAAGATCTTTCATGTCAAATTCCTGCATATAAAGTTTCTTTACCTCTTTGATGCTTTCTTCATTATCACCACCTACAATCAGATCATCAACATAAATAGCCACAATAGTGATGCCATCATCAGCCTTCCTTGCATATAGTGAGTGATTTGCATCACACATAGAAAACCCAATGCTGGTTAAGTAATCAGCAATCCTTGCATGCCATGCATGTGGAGCATGCTTCAGCCCATACAAAGCCTTTTGCAACCTGCAAACATATTCTGGATGCTTTAAATCTTCATATCCTTGTGGCTGGTCCATATATACTTCTTCCTATAACTCACCATGTAGGAAAGCATTCTTCACATCCATCTGATGCAAAGTCCATCCTTTTGTTGTAGCTAATGCAACAAGTGTTCTGCAGTAGACATTTTAGCTACAGGGCTGAATGTTTCCTCATAATCAATGCCATATGTATGTGCATAACCTTTAGCTACCAATCGTGCTTTATACCTGCTTATGCTACCATCAGCATTATGCTTTACCTTGTAAACCCATTTGCAACCTATGGATTTCTTTCCTTGCGGCAATGGAACCAGCTTCCATGTATCATTTCCATAAAGTGCAGCCATCTCCTCATCCATAGCTTTTTCCCAATCTGCATTACCAATTGCATCTCCAAAACAAGAAGGTTCAGCATCTTGTATTACCTTTGTCATGTAGGCACAATGGCGAGCCATGTTAACTATCATATATCAATCGTTGCACTGAATTACGCATCCTCCCAGATCTTCTTGGTCCCGGGTCACTTCTTCTTGTATCATCTGCATGTGCCCTTCTTACTCCTAGAGTCTTCGCAAAGGGCAATCCAAGTTCCTCATCAAGACTCTTTTCTGAACCACTTGAATCTCCATCAACGTCTTCAAAACCTACACCTGTTTTATTACCAGCAGAAAGCTTTTCTTTACCTTTCTTGGATGTATTTGATGAATTTGTTGGACTGAAATTTCCACGCAATCTTCCACTCCATGGATTTGAGTTGAAACTATTGCTTGGTGATGCATCCGGTCCACTCAAAACTTGAGAGTCTGCACTAGATTTTTCAGCATTTTCTTTGTCATTTGGTTCAAGATTCAGTCCTTCTTTGGCATCTGCATAGAAGCTTGACATTTCATCAAATACCACATCTCTGCTCACCTTCACCTGTCGTGTGAGTGGGTTATAACATTTGTACCCCTTTTGCTCAAGGGAATATCCAATGAAGACACATTTTTCTGCTTTCGGATCAAGCTTCGTCCTCAACTCATGTGGAACATGTACATATGCAATAAGCCAAAAACTTTCAGATGTGATAAGTTTGGCTTTTTACTTGTAAACTTCTCTTCAGGTGTAACTTGATGTACAACAGGAGTCGGAGTTCTGTTCATGATGTATACAGCAGTATGCACAGCTTCTGCCCAATAACAATGAGGCATATTCTTCTCAGCCATCAAGGCTCTTGCTATTTCTGCAATTTGTCTATTTTTGCGTTCAGCAACACCATTCTGTTGTGGTGTGTACCTGCATGAAAACTGACGCCGAATTCCATGATTTTTTAGAAAACAGCTCAACTCATTTGACATGTTTTCACCTCCTCCATCAGATCTTAATGTTTGAATGTACTTCCCTGTCTGCTTTTCCACCATAACTTTAAAATTCAGGAAGTGAGTAAACACCTCGCTCTTCTCTTTCATGAAATATACCCATACTTTGCGTGTATGGTCATCAATGAAAGTAACATAAAACCTGCAACCGCCCATAGATGTGGTCTTTGCTGGACCCCAAACATATGTACTACTTCTAGTACATTCTCACTAACATGCTTGTCATGTGGAAATGATGCTCTTGATTGTTTACCAAATTGACATGCTACACATACCTTTTGCATTTCTGCATTTTTGAAATTTGGTAGTGCATGGACAATCTCCTTTGACTGCATCAGTTTCAGCCTTTGCAAGTTTGCATGTCCAATCCGTTTGTGCCATATCTCTATATCTGCAATAACTCGTGCACCTTTTGCAAACATGGCTGCATTCATTTCAGGAATCTTCACATTTAAGGTGAACATCCTACCCACTTTGTCTCCTTTGGCAACCAATCGTCCATCCTGCTTGTACTCTTCTACATATAATCCATTAGCATTGAACCTGACTTGTAATCCCTGATCAACCATTTCTCCATCAGAAACCAGATTCTTTGTTATATTTGGAACATGCAGCACATCAGCAAGATGTTTTACCTTTCCGTCCTCCATAGACAATGCTATGTTTCCTGTATGCTCAATAGGATGCGATGTGTCATCACCTGTTTCAACATATCCAAGAACTGGCATTTTTTGCAAACTACTAAACCATTCTGCATGACTGGTCATGTGATTTGAAGCACCTGAATCAACATACCAGACATTATCATTCGATTTTGAAACACCAGCAGACATCGTATTCATCATGTGATGTTGAACCATAAACAGCTTCTCAGAATCATCTGCACTTGTGGATGCATAGTTGTTTTGCTGCCTTCTGTTATTTTGATTCTTTAACATGCAATCACGTTCAAAGTGTCCAAGTTTACCACAATTCCAGCATCCTTTACTATCATTACCTGAATCATTTCTTTGGAAATTTTTGGGACCTCTTTGGCTCCCCCTGCCCCGAAACT
This sequence comes from Ceratopteris richardii, assembly GCA_020310875.1. Lineage (NCBI taxonomy): Eukaryota > Viridiplantae > Streptophyta > Polypodiopsida > Polypodiales > Pteridaceae > Ceratopteris > Ceratopteris richardii. The sequence goes on along the minus strand of CM035441.1, from coordinate 70,977,898 downwards.
GTCCTCTTCCTCCTGCATGATTCTGTTGTTCACCTTGGTCTTAGTTACTGTTTCCTCTTCCACTTCCAAAACCTCTACCTCTACCTCTTCCTCTACCAGAGTAGTACCTTCTCAGAACTCGGCTTTCCTTGGGAGTTTGAATCCTCACCAAGATTCTTTTCTTCAATGATCAGCATAGAGACCAAATCAGCAAAATTCGGAATATTTTCCCTGGTTTGTATAGAAGTTCTGAACTGCTTATATGCAGCTCCTAAACCACGAAGGCACACTTCCACCTTATCATCATCATCTACATTCACACCAATAGATGCAAGTGACTCACATATGCTTTTGATTTTTAGAGTGTAGTCACTTACCGACATGCTCTTTTTCGCCAATGTATGCAGCTCGTTCTTGGGTTGCAATTTCCGTGCCTTTGTATTGGTCTCATACAAAGTGATCAAACTGTTCCAAGCCTCTTTTGGAGTCTTGGCATCCTGTATATGTCCAATCATGCTATCCTGTATGCTAACAGATAGCCAATACATTACCTTTCGTGCTCCTTGATTCCATTCCTCATATGCTCTTAACTGTTCTGCAGTCCGATTACTTTCTGGTAACTGCGGAGCATTTTCATTCTCTCCTTCGATGTACTTCCAGTAGCCTTTTTCCATCAGGAAATTCATCATTCTGAATCTCCAAGCATGGAAGTTGTTCTTGTCCAGCTTATCGCTCATAAGCTGACTCATTCCATCTGTGTTTGCCATTTCTGCAACAATTCACAACACCGCAACACACTACAAGTAGCACTTCTGCTTGAACACTGTCGCACTATGATGTGACAGTTCAATCTCAGAAAAACACAGTTTTCGTGTATCAACAGTACACGGAATCGCTTGAAATTCTGAATCTGGAATATATGAGTGTGGCCGAACACAACGCAAAATACAGTTTCTGAAACTGACCTGGTTTTTCTGTGGGCCCCACCTTTCAGGCTCGAAACGGAGGTCGAGATGGCTCCGAAACTTCAATCTGACAAAAACAAGTGACCCTAAAGGGATAACACCCGAAAATATTTTGAGGTCTTCTACCTTCACAGCGATTTTCGTAGCAAACGGAGGCCGTTTGTGAAATCATGTTTTCTCCACGCCTTGCCGCGTAGTCTTCACCGTCGCCTTCTCCACGAGCTCTCTACAGCCACGCTGGCTCTGATACCATGTCACGAGGAAGGAGATAAGGAAGAGAGCTCACACACACACTCTCACTCTCAAAGAGAAGCACACACACAGATTGAGGCAAGGAAGAATGATCTTCTTCTTCTTCTTCTATTACATAAAAGGAATGTACAAGAATGACCTAAAAACAAGAATACAACCAGTGCAATATATAAAGACCAGTACATAAGGAAAAACCTAATGTCCGCGAATGAGTGAGCTGGCAAGAAACAAATGTGCCATCACTCTCGGTAGATAAATCTAATAAAGCTCAATGAAGTATCCCTGACATATACCGGCGTGACCACTATACATGTCAGAGAAACGAAGAACTGGTACGTATCATCCTGAATCATCACATGTTGAGCTTGATATCTCAACATTCAATACATTCAAACATTATCATCTGTATGCAGAAAGAATTACAGGCCATAAATTGAAGAGGCTAAGGTCAGATGGAGGAGGAGAGTATTTTTCTAATGAGTTCAGTGATTACTTGTGGAATGCAGGTATAAAAAGGGAAATCACTTGTAGGTACTCTCCTCAACAAAATGGTGTAGCAGAGAGGAGAAATAGAACTCTTGTTGAGTTTGCAAGATCTATGATGAAGGAGAAAAATTGCCCAAATTATTTGTGGGCTGAGGCTGTAAATATAGCTACTTATTTGGTCAATAGGGTACCATGTAAAGCCTTGCAGGGTATGACACCATATGAGGCATGGTGGGGTAAGAGACCTACCTTGGATCATTGCAAAGTATTTGGATGTTTGGTATATGCATATGTGCCATCACAATTAAGACACAAGTTAGAACCTAAAGCTGAAAAGTATGTATTCATTGGTTATGATGATAAGCAGATGGGATATAGGTTGTGGAGTCCATCCACAAAACAATTTCTTGTATCAAAAGATGTTACATTTGATGAGCAAGGTACTTGGTATGCAGGTACAATCAATATTAATACAGGTGATGAAGAAGTTGTGAGTCAAAAGAAAGGTAAATCAAAGGTTCAGATATTTGATGAAGAGGAGAATAATGAAGTGTAGGTTGAAGTTGAAGAAATGCCAAGATTTGATCCTGAGTGTGAAGAGCCAGAAACCTCAAGGAGTGGAGAACTCAGAAGGTCATCAAGACACAAGTGGCAACCTTCTTTCCCCTGTTTGACAACAAAGATTCGATTCACAAGGATCGAATCTCTGTCTGAACTCTGTCAAACGCATCCAATGGACATGCGGGGGGTTAAGCAGAATGAATACGTAAGGTATAACTCACCAAGGCTTTAAGCTATTTAGGCCCCTTCCCGGACCTACAAGGTATAGCTATGACACTTCTTTTTTCGCTACCAAAGATTATGCTTACATGATAAAGGAAGATGAGGGCCCTTCCACATATGAAGAGGCAAAAGGTAAGCAAAATTGGGAGAAAGCTATGCAGGAAGAATATGATGCATTAATGGAGAATCAGACATGGGATTTCGTTCCTAAACCAAATAGTCAGAAGATCATTGGATGCAAATGGGTCTACAAGACTAAGAGGTTTGCAGATGGAAGTGTGTCTAGGTATAAAGCTAGACTTGTTGTGAAAGGGTTTTCTCAAACATATGGTATTGATTATGATGAGACCTATAGTCCTGTGGCAAAGATGACAACCATCAGGACACTCATAGCCATTGCTGCATGTAAAGGTTGGAAATTATGTCAATTAGATGTGAAGAATGCTTTTTTTAATGGTTACATTTCAGATGATGTTTTCATGGAGCAACATCAAGGATTTAGAGATGGAAAGTATCCAGATCATGTATGTAAGCTCAAGAGAGCTTTGTATGGTTTGAAGCAGGCCCCAAGGGCATGGAATTATAGACTTGTGAAGTTCTTGAAAGAACTTGTATTTCAAGTATCTAAGGCAGATAGTAGCTTGCTTGTTAAAGCAAGTGATGATGGGTTCATTTACACGTGCATATATGTTGATGATATAATTCTTACAGGTACAGATGAGATAGGCATTCAAAACCTAAAGAAGCAAATGGAGAAAGAATTCAAGATCAGATTTGGGAGACTTGTCATATTTCTTGGGCATGGAGATTTTAGACACTCAACATGATGTGTATGTGACTCAAGAAAGGTATTTGAGAAACTTGTTAATCAAGTTTAAAATGAATGATTGCAGGGTAGCACCTACTCCAATGGAGGTGAATCACAAATTGAGCAGATATGGTGGAGAAGAATTCAAGGATATGAAGCTATATCAGAGTTTGGTTGGTAGTCTTATCTATGCTACATTAAATAGGCTTGATTTATCATATGCAGTTGGAGTTTTGTCTCAATTCATGCATTGTCCTAGGAAAGAACATTGGATTGCAGGTCAAAGAGTGTTGAGGTACATTAAGGGTACACTCAAAGAGGGTTTGTATTATGTTTTTACATCAGATACAAACAACAAAATATATAGTGATGCAGATTGGGCAGGTAATCCTGATGATAGAAGATCAACATATGGATACTTGTGTTATGTGGGAGATAAGTTAATCTCTTTGTGTTCAAAGAAGCAACACACAGTTGCTTTATCATCTACAGAAGCTGAGTACAAAGGTATGGTTGAAGTTGCAAAGGAAGTGATATGGCTTAAGACTCTCATGAAGAGTTTTGACACCATACAGAGTACACCTATCATTTATGGAGATAACATGATTTCATTGTATTTAGCTGCTAATCCTGTGTTTCATGCAAGGACTAAACACATTGAGATTCAGTATCACTTTTTGAGAGAGAAGGTGATGGATAAAGAGATTGAAGTCATACATACTTCAACAAAAGATCAGATAGCTGATATGCTTACCAAAAGCTTGGATGGACCAAAGCTACAGAGATTCAAAGACATGGCAAGCATAAAGAAGATAGAGAAAACCTCAATTGATGATTGAGGGGGAGCTGTTGGTGCAGGACAATCAACAATTGATGTTTTGATATGGAAATGAAGTCAAGGATTTTAGAAGAGAACAAGTTGTGAAGCATGAAGGAAGGACATATTCAGAACTTGGAAGATGTGTACACATATGTACATTATTTCGGAGATAGTTAACTTATATCTTTGAGTAGTCATAAGCTTGTAAATTTTTGTCTCTGTATACTTTGGAAAATGTCGGGGCAAGTATGAGAGAGCATGAGAATAGAGTAATCAGAAGTTGTATGTGTCATTAGACATCTTAGAAGTGAGTCAAGACTCTCTCATCACTCAGTTGTATTTTTCTGAGAAATGAAGAAAATGTTGCGCCCGATATTTCTAAGTTTTCTCCTTTTGTGTTAGATCTTTTGTGAAATGCTTTTGTACAAGTCTAAGTCTTTAGATAATCAACCCTTGTACAAATTTTTAGCTTCCAATTGTGATCAGGCTGAGAGAACTAAGTGTAGGATTATTTGCATATGTGAATGAGAAGAAGTGAAGTTACAAGAGGCGCAAAATTTGATATGAATGTTTTGATCAATTCTCCTTCCACAATTTAAAGTTTTGAGAAAGCAAGTACTTAATCTTTAAGTTGGAAGGTAAGCTACTTGTGGCTAAAAGCATTTGTAGAAACGGCTTCTAGATTGAGAGAACCAAAGGTTTAAAGTCATAGGTGTCTAAATCAACTTTTCAGAAGAACAGTTTTAGACATAGGTGAGTTGTTGAGATCATTTCTCAAGTTCTACTGAATTTTTTTGAGTGATTCAACTTGGAAAAGGTGCACAATCTGTAGCCGAGACTTCATACAAGGTTTTATAAAAAACTTTACATATTTGATAAGGCAGTGAGTGAATTATGTGCAACAGACTTTTTGTGTATTCTCCTTCTTCATAGTTTGTTAAGAAAATTTGACAATTGAGTATTGATCTTCTAAAATTGGTGAAGATCTGAGTTATTCTTGTTATAGAGGTGTTCTAAATACAAGAGTAACTTGTTCTTTTGGAGATTAACACTCTCCATCAGTCACTCATGGAGATGGCAAGGTGTATGGTCAAGAGCTAGGCCTTACCACATAGTTTCTAGCTTGAGGTTGTTATGTGTGCAGCATATGTACTTAACAAGTGTCCCACTAAAGCGCAATAGTCTATCACTCCATATGAGGCTTGGCATGGTTCCAAGACATTTTTTTCTCATCTATGTGTTTTTGGTTGTCTGGCATATGCATTAGTGCATGAACAACATCTTAGAAAATTGGATGATAAAGCAATAATATGTATTTTTGTTGGGTATAATTCTGAAAGTCAAGGCTATCGTCTGTATCATCCATAGACTAAATGCATTTTGATTAGCCGTGATGTTGTTTTTGTGGACGATACTCTTCAGCCATTGCTTTCATGTACAAAGGAGACATCTGTTAGCTCCAAAGACATGTATGATACTTTGTTTCCTCTTTTTATAGGTGGACAGTCTAGTGCTCCTCCTAATGAGCAAACCTCTTAGCCTTTATAGGTTTCATGTGATGATGTAGACCACTCCATTTCTGATGCTGATTTACATGATGCACTTGTTGATGAGAAAGCTGATATTGAGTAGGCAAAAACTATGCCAAAATGGTTGGTGCAGACTTTGCATGACAGTAAATTAGATGCACCTTTGTCATATCTTACTTGTTAACACTCTCATAGTGCCTCTTTTGCATCAGATTGCTATGCTATGGCTGCATCTAGTCTTTGTGATGAGACTGAGCCTGTTTTGTTTGATGAAGCACAAAATTCTCAACATTGGATGGCTGCAATGCAATCTCAATATGGTGCTGTCATGTTAAATGCTATGTGGTCTTTGTGTGACTTGCCTTGTGCCAACAAGACCATTGGCACTAAGTGGCTATACAAGGTGAAGTGTAAACCTGATGGAACAATTAACAAGTATAAGGCTAGGCTTGCTGCAAAGGGTTATGCGCACGAAAGAGGCATTGATTTTGATGAGACCTTTGCTCCTACATGCCAAATGACTATTGTTCATAGCATCTGTGCACTTGCAACTTATCATGGTTGGGAATGTACATGAGTTGGACATCGAAAACAACATTTTCGAATGGTGACTTCCATGAAGAAGTGTATGTTTTTCTGCCTCGTGGCTTTGTGCAAAAAGGGCATGAAAACCAGGTGTGCAGGTTAAGAAAGGCTTTATATGGTTTGAAACAAGCATCATGTGCTTGGTATGAAAAGATATATGCTTATCTGATTGCACATGGTTTTGAGAGCAGTCCAACTGAAAGCACCTTATATTTTAAGGGTGCTAATGATGTACTTCTGATCATTGTGGTGTATGTTGATGACATGCTACTCACTCATTCTCATGAGAATCATATTGTGAGTTCAAGGCTGATTTACATTCCTCATTTGAGATGTCTGATTTAGGGCATTTGCATCATTATTTGGGCATTCAATTTATGCACGTTGATGGTGGAATGGCTTTGTGTCAAACAAAATATATTGACACATTGTTGTAGTGTTTTGGCCTTGAACACTGTAAACCTATTGCCACTCCTATGGAGAGAGGTTTACGATTGAGTCTTCATGATGTTGGAGATGCATTTGATGTTGTTATCTATCAGTAGGCTGTTGGATGCTTGATTTACTTATGCATTACTCGGCCAGATATTCACTTTTCTATCTCATAGATGAGTAGTTTTATGCATTGCCTAGGTTTCAAGCATTGGTAGGCGGTTAAGCACATCTTTTGCTACTTGAGTGGTACCCGGTTACTTAGATTGTTTTATCCCAAGTAGGGATCTCTAACGCCAGTTTTGCATGTTTTTCCTCACTCTCACTCAGGTAGTTGCTATGATACTCGTGTGTCCACCAGTGGTTTTTGCTTCATGCTATATATCTTGGTTGATCAAGAAGTGGCCTACTGTAGCCACTTCTAGTTGTGAGGCTGAGTATAGGGTAGCTTTCGTAGCGAGTATTGAGTGTGTGTGGCTCAGATGCCTTATGGATGATTTGGGGTGTTGGTCAATCTTCTGCCACCACCATCTTCACTGACAATCAAAGTGCATTAGCAGTTGCGAAGAACCCTGTGTTCCATGCATGCACTAATCACATTGAGGTGCACTATCATTATGTGAGGGAGAAGTTCTCTGTTGGGGAGATCAGCTTGGTGTATGTGCCCACACAGGAGAACATTGCACACCTTTTTAGGAAGGCTCTATTGAGGGAGAAGTTTGAAGCTTTTTGCAAAGCTTTAGGCTTACTTCCTTTTCTGGATTGATTCCACATAGCTTGGCACTTCCTCATACATGAGTGCCAACTTCTTGTTCACTACATCACTCCCAGGGGGCGGGGATTTGTTGATATATTTAGGTAGTGATGTGTGTGAACACTCTAGGATCATCGGGGCACTTTTTGCCCTCTTTAGGAGGTTTTTTTCCCCTAGCTTGTATACACGCCTATTGCCCTAATAGACTACCTACCTTTGTATGTTCTAGTGGTTATACATTCAGTATTGTGTGTTGTGTTGTTTGCGTGCTTCCGTAAACGTCTAACTCCAACAATGTTCACTTTAACCACAATCTACAAACCAAAATCACTTTATCTCCTGCCTTTTTACGCTCAAATGCATCAATGATTATGATTTTTAGCAACCAAAATCTAAAGTAGCATCACCATAATTAAGTTCCTCTCTAATTTTATCAATACCTCATATTTTGTCTTAACACTCATTTCACACTCTACATGTGTCCGAGCAAAGAGCAGATAGAAGATGGACAAGCGCGAGAAACCAAAGTACAGCAGCCAAAGTGGATATGAGCTCAAAATTAGCCAAATTTTGGTGCTTGGTTTCGCTAACCTATCCCTTTCTACCCACAATAGCAGTTGGTTTTTTGTTGTTGTTGTTCTTTTCTCGGCTGATGTTTAGTTTGTTCTTGCAATCGTATTACTCAGCCAATCATTGGTCCAATCATATTACTCAGCCAGCAAGCTTTTTGGACGCTCTTTTTGTCTTGCTGGACCCTCAATGTCTGCTATGACACATCATGGCTCATCCCATAACTATATCAATCAATTGAAGCAAAGTCAGATTAAGCTTCGGTCGAACATGCTCTTAGAAAAGAATTGATAATCAGTTTTTGGACCTATGCTATAAGGACTTATATGTTGTACCATGGGCCACCAATGCATGAGAAATAATTCGAAGTCATGTAACCTTTCCGATTTGGCGTATGCAATACCTACCGAGAATTACCACTTTTTCTATGACTATTTCTACGCATTCCTTAATATTAGTGGGTGATATAAGCTATTTCTATTTCAGTTGTTAAAATGTGTGAAGTGTTCAGACCTCATGGGAATAGGTCCACCGAAATTCCCACATGAGTGGACCATCTTCAGCGTCATGTTGAGTATCTCCTTTAGGTCGGCAAGATTGGTGGCTTGTAACTCGAATAAATACTTGGCCAAACGTCTAGAGATACTTCGCTCTTAAGATACGTTGGCACTTCTAAAGAGATAATGGATCTCTTTCATATTAGAATGGAGGACGAGGCCTTAACTCAAAGTCAAAAGGCTCTACACACGAATCCCCTGAACCTTTGTTTCAAATATTTTGAAGTAGGCAGCATCATTACACAGTATTGAGAGATTTTGGAATAGAAAGAGACTAACGAAGATGATAAAGCTTTTCCTAGTCACGTTTCTATGACAATAACGAGTCATAGAAAGGTAGAAATTCTAAACAATGGAGATTAGGCCGCCAAATTTTGGAAGTTCTTATCCAAGAAAAGGTGGCAATTCTAAAGAATGCACAATGGACCTTTCGATTTTGGAAGTTGTAATCCTCTAATTGGTGTGTTGCTAGTTTCCTTGATCCTTTTTTTATGACTAGTACATAAACTCATGATGCAAATGTTGTACCTATTTAGATAGAGAGTCCAACACTACAAGGAATAAGGGGGCATAGCAATGCCCCCAATTCAAAAACAAAGCGGGTAGCATCGCTTATGCGATGTTATTTCTAGCTAACCTCGCATAAGCAATGCCAAAGGAAAAAGAAAAGGGCTTGGCTCCTTCTTTAAATGATCTTTTTAATGCTAAGCTATGGTGGGAGATTGTAGTTCATGACTACCACTAGGCACGTTGACCATTTACTAGATTCCATAAAAAATGGGTTAACTGAAGCTAGTGCAACACCCAACTTTATATTGTGTGGCCCTTGTGCAAAATTAGGACATCTAGAATCAATATGTTGAAAAGATGCACTCTCATTACTCCATCAATACTTTTATGATCAAATCTCCATGTCAAAATCTTTGATAATTAAGGGTTTTGAAACATATGTTTAATTCCTCGAGCTAATGGAGAATGTCTCAATACCTTTTTTGGTATTTTACCCTCTTCATCCTTATGTCAAGGAGATTGACATTTTGGACACGTCAAAGAGTCTACATATTCACCTCTATATAAAATACAATCATTAGGTCTGTTGAGAGTTCCATGCTCCACAATTTTGTCCAAACCTAGAATCATTCTCATGCAAATGCATTTATCCCACATGCAAGTGAATTCTCTCAAACTCCATATAAGCAAGGCCTCCCGTCACTTGTCTACAAGCCATTCACTCTAGCCCATTGGCAATAGTGTGCACTCCCTCCTTGTGGAGTCATCATGCTCCTAGAGCACCTCATGTAAGCCTTTTCATATTAATCAAGTTCATTATGTTTTCATTTCTTTTGTTCCCACCTCCTTAGTCTAATTAGTTTGTGATTAATACTAGATTAGGAGTTGTTTTCTCTCTTTTAACATGGTATTAGAGCATAGGTATTTTTTTCATAGCATTTTCTTATAAATTTCTACTTTCATTATCTTCATATTAGCATGTATCTTTCTTAATCCCTCGCTCCCTCCCATTGTTCATTTTCTCCAATGAAAGTGCTTCTGAGCACTATTCCATTTCATCATTTAACATGAAGAAGATCACCATGCTTGTTCTTATCATAGTAATTTTGTTTCATTACGATCTCTAATAAAGGTGTTGTAAGCACCATATCTCCTAGTTCTCCAATATCATGTTTTACTCCTCAATAAGTGCTTATAAGCAATGTCCTTCAACAATAGTCCATGATCATAGACCATTAGATAGAGATTGTGAGCAACATGAGGAAGCAACAATAACCCAATTGTTGCCCTACCAAGATGATCTCAATGTCTGTGTCACTCTCCTTGAGCACCTCTCAGTCACTTATAGCAAATTCATGTCTTATGATTCCAAACTAGGATTCATGTCCTTCATATTGGTTTTATTGCTTAACCTTAGCATCAAAGCTCACTTTGACATAAGGTCTTGCTGAATCATTACCATCCTTGGAAGCTAAAAGCGCGATACTATGGAAGTGCAATTCAATAGCTCAACAAAGATTGCCACAAAGATAATCTCAGCTGAAAATGTCCATGACCACCATTGGCTTCAACATGTGTGATTCTTTGCACTAGACTGATACTATGTAATATTGGATGGAGATGCTGAGGGGGAATTCAAATATTCATCAACGATTTGAGGAGATGAAAAAGATGAAGGAATATGTCTTCACTTGCGAAATCCATCTACTACGGCTAAGAGATTCTTTGTGTAACAAAAGAAACGAAGCTAACATGTTGCTACATCTATATGACAAAGTGAACGAAGAGGATGGTGGAGCTGACTTTGCACAAAAATTCCTTTTCTAACAAGCAAAGAAATAATGAAGGCTATCATGCATTAGAGAAAAGATACCATCACATGATAAAAGACTCTTCATTAGAGAAACTAAATAGAAGAAGAAGCCATTGCATCCCGCAAGTTTTGTAGAAGCATGATGGACAACATTTGTACCAGTTTCATTGGACAACATTCGCACCAGTTTGATTTCTAGTGTGGGAAAAAACTACACAAGCACTACAACATATGAGGGGCATACCGACGCTGCATATACCGACGGTCATAGTCGGCGTCGGTATAGGCCTCGAAAAATCTCACTAAGAGATACCGAAGATCAAGTGACCGTCGATATGACCATTTTAAACGGATCGTCGGTGTGGCCCGCAACCGCCGGTATGCGCGTCGGTATATGCGTCGGTATAGGCGTCGGTATGAGCGTCGGTATAAGCGTCGGTAATTTACTAGGAACTACCGACGCATATACCGACGCCCATACTGGCACCTATACCGGCGGCGAGTTTTAAACATACCGCGAACCCGAGAGCAAAACTTCATATTTTTGCGCGTGTTTGAGTACTGCTGGTCTTCTATCGAACTTGCGCACACGAACCCAATTGCGACCTGCATTGTTTTGTGCACACACAAAAACGGATCTCTCTCTCTACACACACACACACTCTCTCGGCTTAGATCTCACATCTTGGTAAGTGTTGCGCGTACTGTTACATTTGTGTTTCTCTATGCTTTAGGGTTTGTAATTTCTCTTTTCTTTGATTTTGCAGAAGTTCTTTGGCGTCGATTGCTTGGAATTGGACGATAGACGACCTACATTACACTTTGACGACAACGATTCAAAAGAGGGACATACTTGTAAGTGATTCTTTCATTCTCTATTGATAGAGAGAGAGAGAGAAAGAAAGAGAGAGAGAGAGAGAGAGAGAGAGAAAGAAAGAGAGAGAGAGAGAGAAAGAAAGAGAGAGAGAAGAGAAAGGAAGATACAGAGAAGAGAAAGGAAGATAGAGATAGGAAAATAGAGCATACATACACACACACATACACACACATTTACACATTTACACATGCATACATACACACATACATGTACCCACATGCATACATACACACATACATGTACACACATGCATGCTTACATACACACACCTATACACACATGCATGCTTACATACACACACATATACACACATGCATGCATACACACACACACATAAATTTACACACATGCATACATACACACACATGCATACACACATACATACACACACATATATACACATATGCATACATACATATACACACACATATACACACATACATACACACACGCATATATACACACATATACACACACGCATGCATACATACACACACATATACACACGTGCATGCATACACATATATACACACATGCATACATACACACATGCATGTATACATACACACACATGTATACACATGCATACACATACACACACATACACACACATACACATACATGCATGCATACATACACACACGTACACACACATGCACACACATGCATGCCTACATACACATACATACACATACACACACATGTATACACATGCATACATACACACACACACATGTACACATGCATACATACACACACATATATACACACATGCATACATACACACATATAATCCTATTCTTATGTTGAAGTTTTTTTCTACATCAAATATATAAAAATAGGATTAGGGTTTTTACGCTATTCACACATACATACACATACACATAATATATATATATATATATATATATATATATATATATATATATATATATATATATATATATATATATATATATATATATATACATGTATATACACATGTATACAGAAATATACATATTTTAGGTATAGATATTTAAGATTAGGGTTTTAGGGTTTAGTATTTCAGATTTGAGTCTAAGTCTTTCTGATTAGGGTTTTAGGGTTTTAATACGTAGATAACATATATACACAAACACACATATACATATAATACATACATACCTGTAGATACACATGCATACAAAAATATACATATTTTAGATTTAAATCTTTAAGATTAGGGTTTTAGGGTTTTAACACCTACATAACATATATGCACACATACACATGCACATATAATACATATATACATGTATATACACATGTATACAAAAATATACGTATTTTAGGTCTAGATATTTAAGATTAGGGTTTTAGGGTTTAGTATTTCAGATTTAAGTCTAAGTCTTTCTTATTAGGGTTTTAGGGTTTTAATACGTAGATAACATATATACACAAACACACATATACATATAATACATACATACATGTAGATACACATGCATACAAAAATATACATATTTTAGGTATAAATCTTTAAGATTAGGGTTTTAGGGTTTTAACACCTACATAACATATATGCACACATACACATGCACATATAATACATATATACATGTATATACACATGTATATAGAAATATACATATTTTAGCTCTAGATATTTAAGATTAGGGTTTTAGGGTTTAGTATTTCAAATTTAAGTCTAAGTCTTTCTGATTAGGGTTTTAGGGTTTTAATACGTAGATAACATATATACACAAACACACATATACATATAATACATACATACATGTAGATACACATGCATACAAAAATATACATATTTTAGATTCAAATCTTTAAGATTAGGGTTTTAGGGTTTTAACACCTACATAACATATATGCACACATACACATGCACATATAATACATATATACATGTATATACACATGTATACAGAAATATACATATTTTAGCTCTAGATATTTAAGATTAGGGTTTTAGGGTTTAGTATTTCAGATCTAGAACTTTAAGATTAGGGTTTTAATTAAATATATATAATTAAATATATAAAATTAAATATATAAAAATAGGATTACGTAAGGAAAAAAATCTGAATATATAAATAAATATATATATATATAAAGTAAGATAATTATATACATAAATAAATATAAAAAGAACTAGTGTTTTGAATAATTTAATTAAATATTTATAATTAAATATATAAAATTAAATATATAAAAATAGGATTACGTAAGGAAAAAAATCTGAATATATAAATAAATATATATATAAAATAAGATAATTATATACATAACTAAATATAAAAGGAACTAGTGTTTTGAATAATTTAATTAAATATTTATAATTAAATATATAAAATTAAATATATAAAAATAGGATTACGTAAGAAAAAAGATCTAAATATATACATAAATATATATATAAAATAAGATAAATATATACATTAATAAATATAAAAAGAACTAGTGTTTTAAATTATTTAATTATATATATATAATTAAACATAATTAAGTAAGGGAAAATCTGAATATATAAATAAATATATATATATAAGGTAGGATAATTATATAGATAATAAAATATGATAAGCACTAGTATTTTAAATAAATAAATGAAATATATATGATTAAATATATAAAAATAGGTTTAAATTTAATCATTTTAAATAGAGTGAATATATATACAATACACAAACACACATACTTATATACCTATCTATATTCACATATATATACATATACACATATATATACACATGCATACATATATATATACATGTTTTAGTTCTAGGTCATTTGGATTAGGGTTTTAGGGTTTTAACACCTACATAACATATATACATACATACACATACACATATAATATATATATACATGTATATACACATGTGTATAGAAATATACATAATTTATGTCTAGATCTTTAAAATTAGGGTTTTAGGGTTCAGGCATACATATAACTTAATTAAGAGGAAAAAAATATGAATAAATAAATATATATATATATATAAAATAGGATCAATCAAGAAAAAATCCGAATATATAGATAAAATAGGATAGCTATATAGATTAGGGTTTTAGAACTAGGGTTTTAAGTTTTTTTAGGTATTTAAGTATTTAGGTCTTTAAGAGTTAGATTTTTAGGTTTAATAAAAAAACAAATGTTCTAAAATGTCCATATTGTAGCAGATGGCTTCTTTGGATCCTGAAGAGAGAATGGCATGTCCTTGCACACAGTGCAAGTATCAAATTTATCGGAAACGACGGATTTGTACTCCACATCTTAGAGAGTATGGATCCTTTGATAGGAGTCGATTGGAAAACCTACGCTATCATTCGCATGGTCCCCCACGTGAGCAGATGGACCCAAACAACATTGCACCGGTAACCTCTCATGGACAAAACAGGGCAAAAAAGGACTTAGACGTAGAAGCAAGCACTAATAATATTACATAGAATGAACATATGGAAGAGATGCTTGAAGCATTTTATGAGATGGACGAAGATCAAGATGGTGAAGAAGGTGTCGAGAGTTTCATGGACACAACAAAAATTCCACGATCAGAAGTTGATGAAGAATATGAAAACATGCGAAGATTAGCTCGTTTACCGCTTTACAATGGAGCAAAGATATCTGTACTACGTCCTTCACTCACGATGCTCAATCTGCAATCCATTTATGAATGGTCAGATAGTAATGTCACTGAATTGTTCAGGTAAGTGGAGAACAAATTGGCTTTCATTGTTGTATCACAATAACTTCATTTACTAATATCATTTTAATTGCTTATTGCAGGCTTCTTAAAGATCAATTTTTGCCAGAGGGCAATGACATGCCTCCAACACATGGAGATGCGAAAAAACTTTTACAGTCCATTGGAATGGATTATACTAAAATTCATGCTTGTCCGAATGATTGCATTCTCTTTCGGAATGAGTATGAGCATCTCCACGTATGTCCAAAGTGTGGAGCAAATAGATTTAGAGAAGATGTTATAGGCAAAGCAATCCCTGCAAAGGTTCTTCACCAGTTTCCTATCATTCCACAAATTAAGAACATGTTTAGATGCAAATCTATAGCTGAGATAACGTCATGGCATACAAAGAGCAGGTCTATAGATAATGTAATGTGAGTGCCAGCTGACTCTGATGCTTGGAAGCACATAGATAGTAAGTGGCCAGAGTTTGCTAGTGAGCCTCGGTCCATACGTCTAGGCCTAGCTATGGATGGAGTGAATCCATTTGGATTATGCAGTTCTTCATGGAGCACATGGCCTCTATGTTTGGTCAATTATAATATCCCACCATGGTTGGCCACAAAGAAAGGTCATTTATTATTAGCTCTTATTTTACCAGGTAAGTATAAGGTTAAAAACATGGATGTATATCTTGCACCACTTGTGGAAGAATTGTGCATTTTATGGGATGGGATCACTGTGCGTGACATGTTTCAACCTATAAGAAGAAGAGACGTGCGAGTGCAAGGCATACTTATGTGGACAATGCATGATTGGCCTGGTTATGGTGAATGTTCAGGTTTATCGATTTCGGGTTACCATGCTTGTCCTTTATGCAGACCACGACTCGAAGCACGCTATTCCAAAGCACTACGTAAAACTGTCTATGAAGGACATCATAGATATTTTCCTGATGGGCATGTTTTACATGAAGGACAAATTGGTCGACAAGCGCAACACCAAGTGAAAGCTAGCGATTGGAAACAACTGTGGGATTCAGAAAATCCAGCTGCTGCCATGAGATGGTTGTCCATTTTTCATGAACTCCCTTATTGGAGTGAATTGGTGATCAATATTGTCATTTGGTAGACCCGATGCATATTTTCAAGAATGTGGGAGAGATTCTTTGGAAAACTTTGATCGGAAAGAAAGAAAGAAAGCAAAGCACAAAGGGACGACTTAGAAGAGGGAGGTCGTATGCGAGAGTTGTGGGCAATTACTAAGCCCAACGGAACAGTATCGTTACCAAGAGCTTCTTGGGTGCTTCGCAGGATGGAAGAGCAACAAGTGAAGAAAACAATTTCAGAGTTTCGTACAGCTACTGGATGCATGAGATGTCTAAAGACTGCTTTCACATGAAACGACGATCTTGCAGGACTTAAGTCTCATGATTTGCACAAGTTTTTACAGTTTGTGCTCCCTATAGCCCTAAAAGATTGTCTTTCAGAGGATGTACGAAAAACCATTTATAAAATTAGTTCTTTAGTACGGTGGATATCTTCTAAAGAGATAAATAGAGATAGCATAGAGAGTGCGAAACTCAATGCTATCGAGGCTGTTTGTATGGTAGAGAAATACTTTCCCACAAGTATTCTCACTATTCAACTTCATTTACTGGTTCATGTAGTAGATGAAGTTGCAATAGCAGGAACTCTCCATAGTCGATGGATGTTCTTCTTAGAGCGCTTTATGAAGACATTAAAAGGGTTTGTTTGACAGAGAGCACGTCCAGAGGGTAGCATGGTAGAGGGATGGCTTGTACAAGAATCTCTTGTATTCATAACTGAGTTTCTACGTATATCAGATCCCGAAATGCCTCGCTTATGGAGTGATGATGAAGTTGTTCGTCTCGTAGGCGATGAACCACAAGGTAAAGGATTGCAAAGAAAAATGGATGCAGCTTTCAGAGAGAGAAGGCAATGAAGTTTTGCATAGTTAACTCTGAGCCTATGCAAAAGTGGTTAGAAAGGTATGAACTTGCCAAGGAAACTAACACAAAGGAAAGAGCTCAGTTTTGAAGAAATCGTTCCACTCGATTTTTGCCTCTTCCAGAAAATCTTCGACCTCTCCCACCTTTTCCAATGAGCAGATGGCTAGATGTAGCGGCTTCACAAGCAAAGGCAGCGGGTGAAGATATCTCTGAAGAAGAAGAAGAACTCGCAAAAGGATGTGATTGGGAGTATATTAAATACGGTACACTATGGTCTCATGGACGACACTTTCAAATCGCACAAAACGATCAAAATAGGTCTACTTTTGATAGTGGAGTGATGGTGAATTTTTTGCAAAAAAATAGAGCGAGTGCAAGAGATGATAATGCTCTAGAAGGCGAGTTAGATTATTGTGGTGTGATTCAAGACATCTTGAAACTATCTTTCAGAAAGTTTGATTACTTTGGTTTTTACGTGAAATGGTTCAAAGTAGTCACCTCTAGAAGAAACGCAACAGTGAGACGGGATAAGAGCGGTTTGCTTCAAGTCGACTCCACAAGATTATAGACAGATAAAAGGGATACATTTGTACTTCCTGAACACTGTGAGCAAGTTGTTTTTATACCAGATTCAAAAGACCCAGAGTGGCTATTTGTTTTACAAGTCGCTCCACATTGTAGACAAATTTTTGAAAACATAGATGTAGAAGAAAGTCCATCTCTAGTGGACCTAGAGATTCATTCGATAGTTGAGGAGGAAGAGATCATTGTTCGAGAAGAAGAGGTCATTGTTCGAGAAGACGAAGCAATAGACGATGATCAGGAGAAACCAGCATAGCAAGCGATTTAGAAGCCATCAATATAGAGATAGATATTCTCGGTGCATCGAATCTTCAAGAGGATGCTAGAATAGAGGACTTTTGAATAAAACACTTATACATACTAATATTTGGTTTTTTCTTTGTTTATTCCCTATATTATTTTTCTTATCGCATGCTAATTATTTGAGTTCTTTTATTACAGAGCACGATGGGAGACAGTCCTCCAGTCACTCCACATTCCATGATAGAGGAGCAGTTTTTGGAGTTCATCTCTTAGGTTCTTCCTGCGTATATGGCCGCTGCATCACAGTATTGGATCGCTCGTGGTAGCACTCCTCCCGGCCTCACTCCTCGCGGCCTTACTCCTGCCGGTCTCACTCCTGCTGGCCTCACTCCCGCCGGTGTCACTCCCACCGGTGTCACTACTGCCGGTGTCACTCCTACGGGTGGTGCTACTCCTGTAGGAGGTATGTCTCCTAGCTTTGTGACTCCACCACGACCATCTTTGCAGCCATCTCCTACTGGGTCTACTAGTAGACATGTGCGTTCGACACCTCAGCGAGATACAAGGTCTGGCCCGTCTCGTAGATCGAGGTCACGCTCTGGAGCAAGAGGTTCTAGGAGTGGATCTACAGGTAGGTCTGGAGGCGGAGGAGGCGGTTGTTGTGGAGGCAGTGCGATGGACGTTGTGTCGCTCGTTTCTACTCCTAGGACGAGTACCTCAGATGTAGGTATGCCACGTAGTACACCATGCAGTACACCATGTACACCTTGGGATGCTCATGACCATGATGACTCCAAGGTGTATAGTATCCGAGATGGAGCGCCGATGATGGATGCGGCTGGCAAAGCAATGCCTGCATGCATACGACAGCTTTGGTCCATCCAGTTTGGACACTCCATCATGCTGAAATGGAGTGAAAAGGATAAAGATCAGAAGAACTATATCACCCAGACGATTTACCAAGAGTTCCGACCAGCCGATGGACAGTCGATTGTCAGTTCATAGTGGATTCTGCACACCGCACGTGAGGTCATGTCGCATCGAGGATCCGAGGCTCGTAATGCATTCAGAGAAGGCTTACCAAAGCCTGTATGGTTAGATGCTGAGGAGTGGGACATGATTCGTGACGAGCAGCAGCAGACTCCTGATCGATATCGCCAGCAGCAAAATGCCGCAGCCACACGTCTAGACACGATTGGACTGTCACATTTGGGCAGCGACGGATATGACACGATGCGTCATGAGTTTGTAAGTACCATTTCATTTCTTGAATTTATTTGTGTTAAATTTCTCATATATGTTTCTCTAATCTTTTTATATTTGTTTCAGGAGCTGGCAATGGGTCGTCCTCCAACACGAACGGAGGAGTCTTACGGATATAGTCATGGGTTGACTGCACTATTGCAGGACTTGGAGGGACGCGGTGCGGTAGTTTCATGGGAGCATTTGCAATGAGATAATTAATTTATAAATTTGGTTTTTACTTGTTGTTTGTAATTTTCATGTGAATTTATCTCATTCCATTAATGTTCTTTGTTGCAGGACTGTTGATATGGAATGTTCTTTGCATGTGTATGGCAGTGGAAGACCAATATTTTGTATTTGATTTCCATATGGCAATACATTGCTTTGCCACATTTTGTAAAAAGCGTCATATATGACAGTGGTTTGCCACACTCTTATACATGCTTCATTTATGAAATATATAACTTCTTTTGTACATGGTTCATTGTTCATTCTGATTATCTCTTTTGTGTACAATAATACTCTGTTTCATGAAATCATATTTCGGTTGTCATTAGAGTACACATCACATGTAATCGGTTTTTTAGGGCAGAGTGTATTGTCTTTTGTTAAGCAACATCATGGTAATGTTGTTGTAGCAAAAGACAAAACACTCTGCCCAAAAAAAAATTTGCAGGTATTGTTGTCAGTATACGCGACGGTACTCCTAGTAGTGTCATCGGAATAACCGTCGGTATACCCAGCAGGCAACGGTATAGGCGACAGTACTTCCAGCAGAAGCCTCGGTATGTACGCCGGTATTACTGACGCATATACTAACGTTTATACTGATGCATATACCGGCGTCGCGGAAAATAAAGCCGCGTTCATTTTCCTCGATAAAAACCTCAGTATACCATCGATCTATTGTAGTGAAGGAGTGACACTACTCCTTTTATGTACTATATTTAGGAATAACCAATGGGAAAGATCAGCGAGGAAGATGTGTGCATTTTCTATAGCTATATAACAAGACCTGTTTGCAAAAGTGAAGCACTTGGATTGTGCATTTAACAATGCAAAGAGAATGAACTTCTAAGTTCCTAAAGTGGATTCTCTAGATGAATCACCTCTAATTCCGGGAATATTTTTATTTTTCTTGGTAAA